>CAWVRF010000974.1:0-510000 GCA_963932465.1 Maratus speciosus | reverse complement strand
TATAAACTGATAAATTCACCAGGAAATGGATTTTTTTTTCTCCGCCTTCAAAATGAAAAATTGTGTTGGGACCAAGCCACACAATCACACTCAAGCTAATATTAAACCTATGACAACATTCTTTTCAAACTTCTCGTTTGCATTTCTAAAACTGTACAGGATTCTCCAAGATTTCAAATTTTTTCTAGCTTCAATTTTTACTTTCAAACTGGGTTACGAAAAAATGTCTTCATAAAAATTGCAACCAAAATAGAAGAAGTAAAAAGATACCAAGTTAAAGAAATCTGATATACTATATGTTAAGAAAAGAAAAAAATGTAAATGACAAATGTGGAAAAGAATGCTCCCACATATATATATAATATTGACTTGCAACTTTTGTGGCATTGCAAAACAGTGGAAAATGTTTGTTTTCACCCACACCTATCCCAAAATATATGAAAGAAACAATGCCCCTCCTTTTTTCTTTTTTTTGGGGGGGGGGGGGGGGAATTTAATGCCGAAATTTAAAGTTACATATAGGAAAGTTTTTACACTGGGGTTTTAAAGATTTTGAAAGTGTATGCTGAAGGTGTATAAATAAGTAAAGATATTCTGAAAAACAAAATATATTATTACAGCAGTAAGATAGATAAACTTCAAAAAGAAAAAAATATATATATATTGCCCCTCCTCCCCTCATACTCAGGATCCTCGTTTTTTCTAGAAGTGAAGATGAGAATAAAGTAAAAAACAGAAAATATGATGGAAATTAACACTTTTATTGCAGAACAATCAGAGGTATAATCTTCACGTTAGTTGACTCGAAGTTGGGATAGGTGGCATACACATTTTTAACATACACCATGTGCATGGGTGGGGAATTTCTAGAAAATTTTACCACCCTGCAATGTGCAATGTACAGTTGAAAATTGTTATGACAAAATTTACGCAACTGCAAAAATAGTTGATTATAATTACTACAATACATTTTCATAATTTGTTTTCTATAAAATTAAGAAATATATACAAGAGGAAAGTTTAATATAGAATATAGTACCATGCTTACACTGTAGTAATTTGGAAAATATAGCTAACTAATAAAAAAATAAAAGTTTTCGGTATATCACTTTAGTTTCAGTTTCCGAAGACAAACTAAAAATTCACTCGCCCTGTCGGAAAATCAGCTTGCCAGTGGCGAATAAAATGATGCATTTCCCCACTCCTGACCATGTGGGATCAGACAGAACCACAATTTATTTTCAGTAATATTCAATTATATCAGAAGTGAATGTTTATGAGAAATAAAATAAGACTTGTATATTAATAGCTCATAAAATTAGTTAACTAATAAAACATGTAATTGAGTAACCATTGTCGTCTTTAATTTTATAAAGCAGTAAAAATTAATAAAATTGGGGGGGGGGTGGTAAATTGCCAGTGTAAACCACATAAAGCAAGTTGGTATGGCCCTTTTAAAATTTGGCTGATATATTTCACTAGCAGCTCCACCTCAGTTTTATTCCAGTATTAATGTCTTCATTATTGAGAAATTGAATACTTATTAAAAAAATTAAAAATCAAACTGCATATGCGAACATAAAACATTCATGTTAAACGGCAAACAGAAAAATTTGTTAGAAGGTACTAGATAGAAACAAGTCTGGGCACAGATGTCATATTCGCCCCATATTGGCGCGATTTTTTTCTGTCGCCAATATCATATAGGCAACAGGTACTTAACTTGCGCCAAAGTGTCGTTATTTTGCTTGATGTGGCAACCCGGATTATGTTGTTTATGCTGTTGATGTTTTCGCCAATTGGCAACCGAAAAAAATCGCGCCAATATGGGGCGAATATGACATCTGTACCCAAGTCTGGTAGTAAAAACATTTATCATCCCCCATCACCCATTTTGTCAGTTTTTTGCTTGATTTTTAAAAACTTAAACATAGATTTTCAAACAGCATACATTTTTTTGGGGGGTGGGGGGTGGGGGGGGGTGGGGGGGGGGCGAGATTCCAGGTCTTGCAGAGTTGGATAAAACCAGGGTTGCAGAAAAGCCAACTAAAATTAAAAAAGCCTTTAACCGGCTTTTTTTTTTTTTTTTTTGGCTATAATTGGCTTTTATACAGTGAAGCATTGTAATTATAAACTACACATTTTAAAGTGTTCTTAATTACTTTTAAGGACATTTAATTGATTTAGAATTTAATAAGTAATTCAATTTCTCAATAATGAAGACATTAATACTGGAATAAAACTTAGATGGAGCTGCTTGTGAAACATACCAGCTAAATTTTAAAAGGGCCATACCAACTGCTTTACACTGGACATTTATCCTCCCCCCCCCCCATTTTATTCATTTTTACTGCTTTATAAAATTAAAGAGGACAATGGTTACTCAATTACATGTTTTATTACTTAACTAATTTTAAGAGCTATTAATATACAACTCATAAACATTTAAAATCATACAGTCATTGCAGTCTAACTTATATTCTTTTCAATATTTATTTATTTTTTTCTGACTTATTGCCTTAGCAGTTGCCTTTTAGCAGTTATAAAGACTTATTTATTTGACAAAATTTAATAGAAATTTATAATATTTTTAGTAGAAAATATTTATAAGTGTATTAAAAATGAATTGATCCAAATTTAATATGAATTAGCTGTAAACCAACTTCTAAAAACAAAAACCAGCTTTTTTTAAGTGGTTAGAACCAAAAAAAGCTGGCCGGCTTTTTTTGGCCTGGCTAACAGCCGGAAACCCTGAATGAAACAGCAAAAAATTTAACAATAAGGCATTATTTCAGGTTTCACAGACCATAAAAATTAGAGGAAAAAATAAGGGAAATTTTACTATGTTAATCTTGACATGCAGCGTTTTCAGTAAAAAACAGATTTTCTCAAATTCAAGCAGAGCATTCGAAAAATGGAATTATTAAGAGAATTTTTGAATATTTTGCGAATTCTGATAGTAAATATAAGATTTTTTTGTTTTACTTTCATTCTTGAACATTTTTAAAAGATTCATTTCTTTGCAGCTATGCAGAATTTTCTGTTGTCAATCTGCAGCAAACCAACCTCAAAGCAGAATATGCTTAAAAGTGCGATATATGTCGCAGAACAACAGACTTCCCTGCAGAACATTTCAAATTCTCAGTTTCAAGAAAATTCACCATTCAATTTGTCACTCAATAGCCGGGGAAAAAAAAAAAAAAAAGATTGCAAAATTCATCAATTGGTTGCGAGAAAAACTTGCACAATTCGTCAGACAATCATGGAGAACAAATCGTGAAATCCTTCAGCCTGTTGTGGAAAAACATACAAAATTCGATGAACAGTCGCGGGAAAAAATCAACGATTTTCACCAATTAGTCCCAGGTAAAAAACCCCGTGAAATTCGTTAGTGCATCGCCAGAAGAAACTGAAAAAAAAAAAAAAAAAAACCTGATTTTCTCTAATCGGTTGCCAAAAAAAAAAAAAAAAAAAAAGCCTAAAAATTTGCCTATGGTACTAAGAAAAAAATTGAGAAATTTGCCAGTGGATCGATGGAAGAAACTGAAATTCGTCGATCAATAGCAGAAAAAAAAAACCCCTCACGACTTTCCCCAATCGGTCCCAAGAAAAAGCCGCAAAAATTTGCCTATTGGTAAGAAAAATATCGCGAAATTTTAAGATCTGTCACAGGTTTTTTTAAAAAAGTGAAATTCGTCAGAGGATCGCCGGAAAAAATCAGAAATTCGTCAATCAGTCGTGGAAAAACCCCTGAGATTTGGCCAATTGGTTGCAAAAAAGCAACAAAGTTTTCCAATCAACAGAAAGAAAATATTGCAAAATTTACCGATCTGTTGCAGGTAAAACGCGAAATTAGTCGATCAAGAAGCTGCTGCAAAACTTGCTTATTGGTACAAGGAAAATTTCAAAAAATTCGTCAATCGGTCATGGAAAAAAAAAAAATGCAAAATTTGTCAGCAAAACGTCAGACGGAAGGAAAAAAAAGAAAAAAAAATCAGAAATTCATTGATCAGTTGCGGAAAAAATCCACAATTTTTGCCAATCAGTTGCAAAGAAAAAAAAACAACAAAGTTTGCCAATGAGTGGAAATTAAATATCGTGGAATTTGCCCATCGGTCGAGGCTAAAAAATTGCGACATTCTTTAGTGGATCATTGGAAAAAATCAGAAATTCTTCGATCCAATCAGTCACAAGAAAAAGATAAAAAAAATAGCCAATCAGTAAAAAGAAAATATAATGAAATTCGTCTATCAGTCGCATGTAAAAAAAAAAATTAAATCGTCAGAAAAATCACGAAATCAGTTGATTTTTCCCATCTGTCGCAAGAAAAAACTAACATTTGCCAATCAGTTGTCGGTAAAAAACACAAAATTCATAGTCCAGTAGTGTGAAAAAAAACTATGATTTTCGCCAATCGGTCGAAGAAAATTATCGCAAAGATTGCCTACTGGTCGCAGTTCAACGTGAAATTAGTCGGTGAATTGTGGAAAATATATCTAAATTATTAAATCAGTCACGGGAACAAAAATTGTGAAATTCGATGATTGGTTCTGAGAAAAAAAATATACGAAATTAGTCAGGTAACAGAGGGGGAAAAAAAACACAAAATTCATCATTCAATCGGGGTAAAGTCGCAAAATTTGCCAATAGTTTCTTTCGTGTGTGTATGTCAATGTTTTACAAAATGTCTTTTGCATTTCTATAAAAAGATGCAGCCACACTTCCTCATATATAAGAAAATCTCCCTGTGTCTTTCTTTTTTATTGCCGCAGAACGTTCTTGATCAGCTGAAGTTTGTTACAGAACATTGTAAAGTATTCTGTTCTGGGGCTATCCAAAAATTTTCCTACATCCCAAAAATGCAGTATTATATGAAATAATAGTAATCCATAAAATAAGCAAAATTACATTTACAACAAAAATATGAGTGAAAATACACATATAAGAAGACACATATCAGAAATATGAGTAAATCTAGAAATTAATATATACTTTTAGCAGGGTTCATTGATATTTAAGTATTGCACGGTAGCGCAATACTTATTTATTTCTAGTGTCACTTCTCAATGTTAATTTAACATGGAAAAGCCTATGGAGATCATAACTTTTTAATTTTTTCTTCCCACCTTTTTGTCCCTGATGCCACTCATTTTTTATTCTTTAATAGTTCTAATGATATTATAAATTTAATGTGTAAAAACGTTTGCCAAAACGAATGGTAAAATGCCTTTGCATATGGGTGAATTATAACCCAGAGAGAAACATGGGTCAATTTTTTTTTTTACATTATTCAAATATTTTTCTTAATAATTCCAATTTTTGCTTTTTTCATTAAAAATCAATGGACATTTTTCATAGAAAATGTAACATTTTTACTTCATTGTTCCAAAAATTTCAAAAGCCGTAATAATAATATATTTATTTTTAGTTGAAAGATTTTCACGTGAAATACTAAATTGAGCTGATTTCTTTTTTTTTCAAAAATTAAAAAGGTGAATATGGCGTCATAGTGGAAATAAAAAGGATATCAAAGATGTGAATTACACATGACATCCCATATTGTGATGCATCAAAGCCTGATGATGATAATCTCTGTTAATTTTGAAATGCGTTCGTCTGAGTGCAGTAGTTATTTAAAAACTTGACATATTAAACAAAAACATAATTTGAAGAACAAATTAAAAAAACAAAATTTCCTACATTGTTTAAGCCCGAGAAGGGGCAGATATTGAGTTATTTCATCCAATTAGTTCTACATTTAATGTTACATTTTTGAAACAAATTAGTTAAGCCAATTGAAAATTAAAAATAAAATTCAAACAATATGGTACATTAAAACACCCTAAAAAATTAAATTCCGTTCAAATGAAATTGAAATAAATCTTAGACTTTTTTTTAAGTTTTGTATTTTGCATGCATCTTATCATTTTATGCACAATTGTCATAAACATAATACAAAATCTGCAATACAAATATTTTCAATTAAAAATGGAAGAAGCCTAAGATTTATTTCGATTTCATTAGAACGGAATCTAATTTTTTAGGGTGTTTTAATGTATCATATTGTATGAATTTTATTTTTAGTTTTTAATTTTCAATTGGCTTAACTAATTTGTTACAAAAATTTAACATTAAATGTAGAACTAATTGAATGAAATAACTTAATATCTGTCCCTTCTCGGTCTTAAACAATGTAGGAAATAAATTTTGTTTTATTAATTTGTTCTTCAAATTATGTTTTTGTTTAATATATTATGACATATATTCATATTTATTTTTAAAATATCATGAAGCTTGATATTTTCAAAATATTGTGCATAATATTTTTGAAATTTTAAGTCAAAACAGGTGTAAATGTTTTTTTTTACCGTTATTAAGTGTCATTCTGCAAATAAGAACTTTTGCTTTGGCTGTGGCTTTTTTGTCTCCCCCCCCCCCCCCCTAAAAAATCTTTTTCAAGCTTTGCAATTGAAATTTTAAAATGTAGAACGAACAATTATTTGTGGAACAATATTTGCTTAAAAGAGCTGTTGAAAGATAAGTTGTCTAGTTTAGAAAAGTTATTTACAGTTTCATTAGAATTTTTTCCGATTTTGGTTTTCTTCAGTTTAAATGTAGTCAATTAGTTGATTTTCCATTTTGTTTTATTAGAATATTGGGTACTTTTCTATTAGCTGGGTGCCAGTGTTATATATACTACATACATATGTATATATATTCACACACATACACATGTACAACACACACACATACAAATACATATATATATATATATATACCCAGCTAACAGGAAAGTACCGAATATTATAATAAAACACTCATACTACAATATATATTAAAACACACATACACACATAAATAACGCCTGCATTCAACAGTTAAAGGTATATATAAATATTATACAGACATACAAACAATAAATACAATAAACCCAACTGGAGTGAAAAATTAGCCAGAGCCAGGAATCGAACCCGGGACCACAGTATACAAGACTGCTGCTCTAACCGAATATTGTTTTAATGTTTTCAAGCTAAGTGCAGTTATGTTTTAGTTTCTAATTTAAATTAGGTCTGAATATATTTATAATAACCAATAATTTGACAATTTCGAAAATATTGGATAATATTTTCGAAAATATCATGATAATGAACCCTGTATTTTAGCAATTTTTTTAAGCTCAGAATTACTTTTTAAACTGTTAAAGTTATCTGCAAGATCTAAAATAATTTGCAGCACCTGCTGGTCTGTTTCTTCAAACAGTCTTAAAAAACTTTGAACGCTAAAAAACATGAAAAAAAAGCATTTTTATTTATTGTCTAAGGAAAATTAAAAAAGGAAGAAAAGGTTAAATTATTTTACCGTTTTTCTCAATTTAATAAATTTCTCGATTTAGCAAAATTTTTCTATGGTCTCAACAAAAATACTTTGATTTCACGAATTTATAATTCCGATTTAATGAATAACTTTAGATTTAAAAATAAAAAAAATAGAGAAGAAATTTTCTAACATAAAAAAAAATTTTTCCCTAATCTGAAACAGCCCTGTGAAGCAGAAATATCTACATGCAAAAATGTACATTACAGAGAGGTTTCATTTTAAATACATGTAAAACATAGTTTGTTTGTTTGTTGTTTTTTGGGGGGGGGAGGGGGAGAGGGATTAACCGGATTTTACAGTAATAGCATTTAATTCCTAGTTCTTAAAATATAATAAAATGTACTTACATTAATTAAATGTAGTTCAACATCATCTTAAAAAGCAGACTGAGAAGATGGCTAGGTGTCAAACTTTATGGTGGTAAATCCTATGGAAATTTAAAAAAAATTAAAAATGTATGTATGTATGTATATATATATATATATATAACAATTGTACTAAATTTGAATATTTAAATACATATTGTTCTGAATTTCTTTCGCGCAATAAACTAAAAGTTTTGAAGCATTTTATAAACTAATGAAAGATGTATTTCTTGAAAATGTCATCATTATCATTAAAAAAAATTCTTTTTTTCTTATTAGCTATAGAAAATCAGCAATTCAACACAAAGTTTAACTTTTAGATTATTGCACAACTACAAATCATCTCCGTAAGAACTTTTGAGTAAGCAAATTTATTTAAAAAAATAAAATAAGTCAGTTTTGAAATGACATACAATTTTACCAAAAATTACGATGTCCAGAAAGAATTAAATGGCAAAATTAATGCAGGTCACAGGACCACTAAAAAAAAAAAAAAAAAAAAAAAAAGCTATTATAAATTGCCTGACAGCAGTCACTTCCTCTTACAAGGAGAAAGAAAAAAAATTCTTATATTCCATTAAAATGATTACACTTTTCAAGTTATGTTAATACAGTAAGTAGACTTCCTCAAAATCTGCACAGCCCCGGAACAGAGCTTGTGCAGATTTCTAATCGTTGCTTTCTTTACATTTTTTAAACAGTAATTTGAATGTAATAATGCAATCAAATTATAATGAATTCTTACAGTACAGTAAAATAAATTAAGTAAAACTAAAATGATAAAAAGTAAAGGTCAAGCAAATAATTAATGTATAATTAAGTACTATGCATAGCAAAAGATGAGATACATTTCCCTTGAATTATTCAATGAAACTATTAATTCACATCAAAATCAAATAAAGAAAATTTTATTTCAGGTTTGCCTTGCAATCTTAATAACCAAAAAGCTTGATCAATACGTAAGTATATTTGGTAAAAAGATTGTGATTACCAGTGATGCAGCAATATCTTAATTTTTTTGAAAAATAAATTACACTTTCTTCATGAAAAACCATAAGTACAGTTATATTATCAAGAATTACATATTAAATTATACATATGGAACGATATGAAACTAAAAAATTTTGTAATTTTGCCCCTAAATCTGAATTGATAGTTTCATTGTTTACATACTGTGATAATGTGCAGGTATCCGCATATATAGAATTTAATTTTATATAAGTGCTAACAGACATTTTTAACAAAAATAGATGCTTCTATATTAACACAGTCAACCACTTTTTATATAAAAAAAATAAAAATAAATAAAAAAAACGTAAGCCAAACTGTAACTCCAATAAATAAATATTGTGCCATTAGAATCTTAAAAAAACACAAGAATTCAGAAGAACAGCACTCATTAAAGTATCAAATATCAGAAACTTTAAGCAATAAAACTTACAATGTATTAAATGACAACAGAAAAAAACTTGGATATTTAGGTATATACTACTTGATTATCCCATCAACCAATTTCACCAAATTATACAAATTGACAATTTTTATTTTAAATAGCGAAAGAACAAATAAATTAGTAAAACATTAATAAAAATACAAATAAAAAGTCGAATTAAAAATCATTTAATGACATGTATCGTGTTTTAATGTCAAGTGAATGTGACATTTACGATCATCTATTATTGGCATTTAATCTTATATAGTGTTGAATCTAGAAAAAGGGGCCACCAGGCAGGAATTTTTCAAAAAAGGAACACTATTCTAAAATAAGGGCACATTTTTTTTTTACAAAAGAGCACACTTGTACCTTGTTCCCAAAACATCTTTTGAACTGGTTTGTCTACAACCCCTAGAATTTGCAATATTTTCCCAATATCAATTGAATTGCCGCGGGGTGCATTAGGAAGTGTTAAAAAGGGTAGCTGGGTGCATCGGAAGGGTTTAAAAGAGCCGCCAGATGCAAAAAAGAAATAAAAAGGGCCTCCAGGCGCTGCGCCCTACTAAAGCGGCTTAGAGTCAACACTACTTATAGTTTGGCGATAGTTTTTGGGTCAACGGTATAATCAAGTAGTACCTACCAATATTTATTTACATTATTTTTCTTAATTATCCATCCATCTTGGCTGGTGGATAAATGTATGTGAATTGAAACTTGAAGTGACTTGTAACATGAATTGAAACTGATCTATTGTAAATTGTAAGTAATTATGCATCACAACATTTATTCAAGATTTTTTATATTTTAATATTGTGATGTCACAGTTTAATGACTACCTATTTATTATTATTATTATTATTATTAACAAAATAACTAATAAATCAGTAAACACCATTAAAAATACAGATAAATGTTGAATTAAAAAGCACTTGATCAGATAAACACAACCAATGCACCTGACATCAATGAATTTGATGGCACGATCATGCATTTTTGGTTTTAAATCCTACAATTTGGCAATTTTCTTCTTTTTTTTTTTATGAATGAAAAGTGGTCAACAGGATAACTGATTAGTACATAAAAATGTAATACTGTGTAGTCCCTTTTAGATAAAGTGGCCACTTATAAAATTTTACTACTGGCTGCTAATGAAATTTCCCAGTTTTACCGCTTACCTGGAAAATTTTCAAACATGCTGAAACAACCGAAAATAAGTTGAGAACATAGCAAAGATTTCATTAATAATATAATAATAATCTAAATCAAAATTTCAGTGCTATTAAATACATTTTATATTACTTTTAAATTTAAGTAATAACTATTCCAAACAAATAATTTTCTCTTTCTGAAACATTTGAAATTCAGTTTGGTTTTCAAATGCATAAAATTGGCTGGTGCTCATACTTAAAAGCCAAGCAATCAAAAAGTTTTCCCCATTTTTAAGTAAAGGCAGAAAATATTTTACAAAATGCTGTCAAAGTTGACACTTTGAAGAAAATTTCTATAATGCAACAGTGGGGAGAGAAAAAAACTGCTGTCATGATCATGAAACAATTATTTAGGTATAACTAAAGATTTAATTAATTTAACAAAAAAAATTATAATTACAAACAATTTTAATAATCATAATCATGCCAGCAAATTTTATGCTTTAAAATTTAAAAATTCATCAAAATGTTTTATACTGAGTGGGAACGTTTTTAGAGAACCGATTTAACAAGACATTTAAATATCATATGAAAGATATGCATGTAATACATCATTTAAACCAAAAGTGTTGATCATGAAAAGGTTTACTCTATATAATAATTATAAAAGACGCTCTGGAATATTTTAAACTAATCATAACGACAAATTGTGAAAAATGTTCTGGGATTTCTCAGAAGATTCAACATCCTATATAAGAATTGCACTTCGTAAAACTTTTTCAAAATTGTAGTTTAATGATTCGGTTTCTTCGCTTAATCTTTTAAAAACATCAAACTTAGGTGTCAAACAAAAACTTAATGTTCCATTACGATATTTTACAAAAGAACTTAAAATGTCAACAAAAACAGTACTACCTACTATGAATTTGTTTTTATAGAATCCTAGAAGAATGCATATCAAGTTGTTTAAAACAATATGGCATTTAAGTTATTAAATATAAATTCTTAGTAATTAACATCTTTAAAAAGGTTCTTTAAGGATTTATTCTAACATAATTCTAGAATCCGAACTCTAACAATTTTAGGCTTACTTACAGACAAGAGCTGATTATCGATTCGCCCCACCAGTGGCTGAGAGGTTCTGCTCTCGAAACTGGTAGACGGGAAGTGCTGGGTTCGATCCCAATCGCGCCCGTCGGCCTAATCATTCAGAGTTTTCGTGGTTTTCTTCGAACCATGGATTTCCATGCGTTAATACGGGTTAGGTTCCATTAGAAAGACCCCCACGAAGGGCACTCCCCCTCGGGCCTATATCCCCAGTGTAGATAATCGGCCGTCACAAAATAAACCAAACCAAACCAAACCTGATTATCGATTCAGTTGCAATTTCGACATATAAATTTGGTACATAAACAGAAAAATCATTACAGAATAAACAAGTATATATTATACAGCTTACCTTGCTTTTTGGAAATGTTGCTTGAACTGATGTTGCCGGTCGCCACAGTAAACATTGTGATTGTGAAGTACACAACAAAATAAACTGCCGCCTTTACTCTGTGTTGCCACTCGGATCTCTAAACTGTTGTTCGCAGCCAGATTCAGGTAGACGTTCTACAAAGATTCATATAGGTGGCTCATATCGATCCACACAAATCTGTGTTACTGAATGCTAATTCAATTAATTTAATAGATTAATTTAATAGACGTTACGATTAATTTAATAGATTAATAAAGTAATATACATCTGTTATTAAAATAAACACATAATAAGTGGGCTTCGAAATGCATACTAAAAAATCAATTTATATAGATATCTTTAATATTGTTCTATAATAATAACAATAATAGCTAATTATAGTATAAATAATTACATATTTTTTATATTATGATTAAATCTTATTTAAATTAACTTAATAAAACGCTATAGTAACACTAAAAAGTTGTCCCCAGATTCTAATAGAAAATCTATCAAGATCTATATAGGTAGCCCATATCGATCTGTATAAATCTACACAGATTTACTGAATGCTGTACAGATATTAAAATTTCAACATTTTCTTACTTTTTACGGTTAATTTAGTCAAACAGTAAGCTAATATACTTCTAATATTAATATAAATATATTATAAATGTGCTCCGAACTATATGCTACAAAATCAATTTATATAGATGTACCTGGGTTTCTCATGGACAAATGGGCCCAGCTAGAGCCCATCTGCCCATATGGGACCCATATGGAACCCACATGGGCCCATAGTTCTGTGCTGCCTGGGGTCCCGCTACATAAAATTGTATCGAGTCATTTCAGCCCTTTAATTGACCCTTCCCCCTTTAGAATATAAGCCAAACTTAATTTGCAGTTATCCAAAATTTTCAGCATAATAAAATGTAAAATTTTATAATTTGTAAAAAAATTAAATAAACAACAATACATAAACTGGAACTATAAAATTATTAATTTGATCTGGGAGCATGGCAGCATACATTTCACCCCCTCATAACATCGTTTTAGGGAGAGATATAGAAATTTTTATTTTATACACATGTTCGTATGGTCAAACTGAACTAAGGTTCCATGATTTCATGCTTCTGTAATTTAGTAGTTTTCGAAATATTAAATTCCGAAAAAGCGCTTTTTTGTCAGACTCACTTCGCATCATCAAATAATTAAGGTACTTCTAAAAGTCGTAGAATCATGAAATTTCACAAGTAAGTCGGGTTTGTAGCACAATTAACCAGAAAAATCTGAAAACACAGAATTTCCGCCTCTAAACCCTTCAAACAGGGGGCGTTCATTATGCCGTCAACAGTTTGTTAACACATTCAGTTGTCCTACATTAATTTTAACACAATTATTCTAATTGGTAAATAAATCATATTAGATGTAAATTTCCAACTGGGCAAAAAATGTCCGGACCAGGATTCGAACCAGGGATCTCCTGGTTGAAACCATCTGAGCTATCCCGGACGAATCTGGTGGAACTTTTTCACCCAGTTAACCTTAATGATTATAGCAACTGGTCTGAAACCTGGTTCAGCTCAACAGAATAAATCCCAGGCAATGGAACTCCAGAAATCGCTGGATACGTAATTACTCTAGATTAATTTTAACACAATTATTCTAAGTGGTAAATAAATCATATTAGATGTAAATTTCCAACTGGGCGAAAAATGTCCGGACCAGGATTCGAACCAGGGATCTCCTGGCTGAAGCCGCCAGTGCTCTACGGTAGAGCACTATTTTTAAAATAAAATAAAATTGTGTGATTTGTGTTTGGTTGCGGTTTTCTCGGGGCCATGAAAATCTACGTTTCCCTGTCAAAGAAATGGAAAACGTTACTGGTCCTGCGGACAACTAAATTTTGCAAATTAGTGGCCCAATTGAATTTTTCCAATTGAATCCAGCAGACCACCAAGGATTTCGAATGCTGTTTGTATTATGTATTCCATTGATACCTTCATAAACAGCCAAACAATTTTGAGTTCAACAGTGGAGGAGACCTTCATGCATGGGAAGGGGGGGGGGGGCAGGAGACGGCAGTTGCCCCTTCTTAGATTTTCAAATATTCTTTATTAAATGAGTATTTAGTTCTGCTTTTCTTTTTACATTCATGAATTAAAAATTATATTAAATGGGGGTTCAGGGGAAGCAGAGCCCTCCTGATGAAAATAAAAAAAAGTTTCAATTCTTGATTTTTTTTTAAAAGCCAGTAGAAGTTTGTTAATTTTTTAATATCTTATTTGTTTATTTTTAAATTTTAGATACAATTACTAGAACAAGCAATACAAGCAAATAAAGTACCAGTGAGCAGAACAAGGATATTTTATTAAAAAGACTGTATGGTGATGAATGCTGTACAAAAAGAAAAAGGGGACTTGCTGAGAAAAGTTAAACTTCTTGATACCACAGAGTCAATCCTGATGGACAGAAAAAATCTTTTGACCAAATACTGGCATTAGATCTCCCCCTCTCTAAATGGTTATTGGATTTCATAAAAGATGATGTTGCAAGTGATTTTTTACATATAGAAACTCAGTTGCTTATTGTGATGAAATGCAGACTTAATTTGCTGTTCACCAATATTGACGGTTAATTTAATATTTCTGAAAATAGTGTATGTTGGATATTTGATGATGTAATTCCCCTTTTGGCTGAAAAGTTTAAATCATTATTTATATGGCTCTCTAAAAAAGTTGCCCCCAGTCTTTTAAAGATTCCAGATATGCAAAAACTGTTTGTATAATAGTTTGTACTGAAGTGACTATACAAAGAGCAGGATATCAAATAGCCCGTTCAAAAACACTCTTTCATTTTATTAAAACAATATATTTTTAAATTATCTTATTTATTTCTTATTTTCATATAAGATTTAATTTTAAATGCTTCTTCTGTATTCGTTTAAATATTTTAGAATACATTAATTTATTATGTAAAAGTACTAATTATTAACCATTAAATGCCGGGATTTGCTTTTCGGCAACATACCCAATTTAGGCTTATAAATACTATTAGAATAATATTGAAGCTATAATGCCTAATGTTGCCAATAAAATACATTCTGGAAATATTATTAAATCGATTTCAACATTTAACACACAACACTAGTGCTGTTTTTTAATAAAGGTAGATTTATTCTTTCGATTGTTGATACATGTTCTTTTTGTTTTGTTTGGAAACTTGCAAAATACCCTATTTCGTTCTGCAGTGAGCAAGTAAAATTGATTTCTTATCTTAGTTCTCAAAATTCTTGTGTGTTTAATATTATAAAATTTACTATTATTTATTATTACTGAATTTTCTCTTCGTACTAATTGATGTTCATCACTGAACTTTCACTTCTTGTTTTCTTCATTTTTAACATACCAGTGTTCAGTGGGGGGCGTACCTAAGTGCCCCCTTTTTTTCCCTCAACAGGTATGGGTAAAAAAACAAAAATTCAGCCTTTTATGTATGCCTGGTTGAAACACTGGCTAGCCCATTAGTTTTAATGGCAAACCCACTGCTGACGATACCAATTTGCCATGTTTTAATCAAAAGGACTTGAAATTCTCTTTAAACATTTATTTTATCACCTTTACTAGTATATACCCCCCATCAAAAATGACAGGATATTGACTAAATAATCCATTTTTCAAATTGTTCAACGACAAAACATTCAAATTAAATATTAAACAAAATAATCCATGTGTGAAATTTTCTGTAAAAAAAAGTGTTATCAATGAGTTTTTAAAAAACTTGGCTCATCACATTGCTAATCATTATGCTACATAAACAAAATCAAATCGAGTTTCGGAAGTGGTTTAACGATTGTACAAAACATTACAATTTTCTTAGTTTTAAATTATTGTCTAGGTTAATAGTATGATAGTATAGTAGAGATGCACAACTTGTGGTCCACGAATGAATTTCTTAAATTTATAACTGGAAAAAAATTGCAATTTTTGTCATGAATGGCAGAAAAAAAATCATGAATTTCGACATTTTGTCTCATGAAAAAATTGCAAGTTTCGTCACAGCCAGTTAAAAATCACGAATTCCGTGAATCGACCAGCCAATACCATAGATATCCACATAGGAAATTCCCAAGCTGAGAATTTTGTCAGTCACAATTTAAAAAATATTGCAAATATCGTCAATTGGGCCAGGAGAAATCGCGAGTTTCATAGATTGAGCCCGGAGAAGTCACAATCTCCAATTGCACGCAGAAAAAACCGTGAATTTTGCCAATCGTGCGCTTGAGAAAACACAAATTTCGTTGATCAGGCACATGAAATTCGTTGATCGCAAGATTTGTTGATTGGGTGTAGAAAAATCTCAAACGTTGTCGAATGGGTGATGAAAAACTGCCTTCCCTTTGAAATCATGTTTTTTATTTGATTATAGGCCACAGATTCCTCCTCCACCCCCCCCAAAAAAAGAGAATTTTCTCTGTGTTATTGATGTGGCCTTCGACAACCCAGACTTTTTCATACATGGTGGACCTTCTCATAAAAAGGTTGTGCGCCCCTAGTATGATAGAATATATATTTTAGCATTTCTTGAAGAACAATATTTTCCAGTTTAATAAAAAGCAAATATAAAGCAGAAAGATACATAAAAAGTGACAGAAAATTGTATGTTTATGAATATTAGCTACTCAATTCAAAGTAAGAAAGCAGTTCATCAAAAATGACAGAAAAAAGACATTTTTCTAATAAAGAAAGATTAAAAAAAAATATACACATTTTACATAATACTATATAAGTTAGAGAATGAAAGAAGAATTTGCCTTTTAGTGTAAAGTTCAACATCAATGTTAAACAAATTCAAAATGATAGCACATAAAATAAGATAGCAAATTGCACACTTATGAATATAATGTGGTTTCTACCAAAAATAACATGACAAACATATTGCGAAGTTGAATACTTCAAGAATCCGGTATATAACTCCCCATAAATGACACAACAAAATGGCAGCAATGCCAGTAGTATGAAGCAGAATTATTTCAGCCTGAGAATATTAGTTTCTTAATTCACAGTAGGAAAAAAGTGTCAAAAATCACAAAATTATACAACAATAAATGTGGACTTAACATAATTAGTGTTGACCACAGAAGTAAAATTTTCTGTGCTTGCAGCAAATTAAAATTTACTATGATTTAACAATGCTAGACTAAGCCTACTATCATAAGAAATAACAATATGCCATAAAATAAGCAAAATTTCCATTTATAAAAGAAAATATAATAAAATTATGCAACAAATATCATAAATCTAGGGACTTCAAGTAAATTTCAGCTATTTTTTAAGCTCAGCATTTCTTTTTAAGCTGATGGATTAACATGGTTGGCATGGTTTAAACCAATTGATTTTTTATAGAGGCATAGAAAGTACTCGTTAAATGGCGAAATTTTGGCCAAGTACTGAGCCAATACCGAGTAGTTGTAAGAATTTCATTTTTTAAGCATATGAATTTAAAACTGATCTGTAAAAAGTTATTCGAATATCAATGTATAATATATGCAATAATTCATAAATTACATGCAATTAAAGCACTTATTCCATTAGTAGTACAATAGATAAAGTTTTCTAAAATATATATATATTTTGTAAACACTCTACTATCAGACAAAGTTTATATTTTACATAATACAGGTTAGAAAAAAAAAAGAATTTACCTTTTAGTGTACAGTTAAGCAGCAATATTAAACAAAATCAAAATTCTAACACATCAAATAAAACAGCAAATTGTATGCTTATAATGTAGTTTTCACAAAAATAATAAGAAACATATTGTGAAGTTGCTTCAAGAATCTAATATATAATCCCCCATTCAAAAATGACATACAAAATGGCAGCGATACCAGTAGAAGCATAAAGCAAAATCATTTCACCCTGAGAATATAAGCTTCGAGAGGGAGCCCTACAAATACAACAGAAAATTAGATGCAATTAAAACACTTTTTTCATTAATAATACAACAGATACTAACACCATAGAGCTATTTAGTCATGTGAATTATTGGGGTAAGTATTTTTTCTAGAAAAGAATCTCTGGAAAAACTATATTTTTTGTGAACACCCTATTATCTGACAAAAGTTGCCCTTGCAGATTTGTATTACGGATGGATACTTTTATTTTACTTTGTTCTTTGCATCACGATAGTCCAACATAAAGTTGACCATGCGAAAAGAGTGGCTCCTCTAAATGTAGACCAACACTGTTGAATGTTTGACCCTGCGATTTATTGATAGTCATTGCAAAAGCAATAATAATAGGAAACTGCCTCCGGATAAGTTTAAATGGAAGATTTGTATCACTTGGTGTAAGGTCAATTCTTGGTATAATGACTATCATTTTTATTAGCACCAGTTAAGATCTCACAGTCCAGGAAATGTTGATATAGGCCTCGAATAATTAACCTGGTGCCATTGCACAAACCATTTTTAGGATTCATGTTCCTAAGAAGCATCACAATAGCACCAACTTTTAATATTAATTTATGGGGAGGCATTCCAGGGGGAGTTTGTTCATTCAAAAATTCCTGCGAAAAGTTTGTCTCACCTTCTGATAAATCTGACTCGAATGAATCTGCACTGTAAAATTCAGATGTGGCTCCAGGAAGAAGATTCATAACTTCGTTGTTCAATTTCATTGCATCCTTGTTAGTAGTGGTCAAAATAATTTTTGAGGAAAGTTCCTGAATGTAGTTTGTATCAATTTCATTTCTATACATTTCTGCAACGATTGAACCAGTACATAGCATGTTAGAGGGAATTTGTATGATATCACATGGCAAATTTTGAACAGATAAAGTTTTTCCTTCACCGATATCTAACAGCCATTGGTTGAACTCATTTTGACCTTCAGAACGCATATTTTGTGACAGTTTCAAATGAAAAAAATGTTCCCAAAGTGGACTTGATTTAATACAAACTTCAATTATATGAGGTTTTGTACCGCGTGTAACGACTGGCAATGTTTGACGGAAAATCACCTCCCAACAACATAACTTTATTGCCAAATGGTTTTTCATTTCCCATTAGCTCTTTTAACAGAGCATCTATGCAACGTAAAGCATGAACTGTCATCATTGTAGCTTCATCAATAATGATGATCTTTGCTTGACGGATAGTTACTACTTCATCTGATGTGAGACGCATTGAAGATGTTGAAGTTTCCAATATTGGAACCGGTAGTTTAAATCCACTATGAACGGTCCTTCCTCCTTTTAACAAAATGGCAGCAGTACCAGTGGTGGCATAAGGAAGAACGATTTCCCCACGTCCCCGTATAAAGGCCAAAAGAGTATTATATACATATGTCTTACCTGATCCACCGGGACCATCCAAATAGAAACATCGTGGAGTTATTTGCTCATTGTCAATTTGCTTGTATGATTTTTGTAAAAGCTTCTTTTTGCTGCAAGCTCAAAGATGCAATTTTTTCAATAGCATCAGAGGCTTCACTATTATGGTTATAAACTAAATGTGGTTATAAACTAAAACTGGATCTTGATAATCCAGTGGACTGGGTGTTGGCAAATTAAATGTACTTAAGGTAACACCATGGCTCCTGAATATTGCTCGAATACTGTGTAAAGCATGTTGTTGTGCCATAAAATCATTGAAATTCATCCTAAAATCCTCACACAAAGAATCGTTAAATTTTCCCCATTTTCCTGATCATCAGCCAAAAGCTGCCTTTGACGGGCTGCTTCAAGGAATGTGGGCAAGATAATGCCCTTGAAAGTTCGCAAGTCCTCAAAGCTAGCTGCTCCAGGAATTTTGAGCAAAAG
The DNA here is from genome assembly GCA_963932465.1 of Maratus speciosus. Lineage (NCBI taxonomy): Eukaryota > Metazoa > Arthropoda > Arachnida > Araneae > Salticidae > Maratus > Maratus speciosus. The sequence goes on along the minus strand of CAWVRF010000974.1, from coordinate 490,392 downwards.
TAGACGAAGGCAGTAATGCTCGATGTCTTTTGGAGAAACAGAATACATTCTACCCAAATTTTTTTCCTCTCCACGTTGTCGTGGTTTCCAAACACCTTTTTCGAACACATAATGAAGAGGTATTTCTGCATATATGTATTGTCTTGCATTTGGATCTGAAATATTTAATTTAAACCAAGCTGTGAGAGTAGTGTCATGATTTTGATTAAGTTCTGCATTTTCCGTACCTTGTTGAAAGTAAACCATCTGTTGATGTGGCAGATGGATGGCAAGTCTTATTATAGAATGTGATTTATTATGCATTTTGAATTCAAGGAGATGCCACATTGCCTCAGGTGCACTAACATACCTGGCATTCACATGATTTGAAATTTCATCATGTAGAAATTCATGTTGATTGTTGTTTTCATGAATGACAACATTAGCTGAATCATAACCTTTATAAATATACTTGTAAATATATTTTACAGATTTGATACTGGTGCATGCTTCTATGTTAATGTGAGAGTCGTACTTAAGCAAGAGTGTAGGATTGTATGGCACAATCCAACGATTATCAACAGGTATTCCATTAATAATTACACTATTATCTTCACGGCGTTGATAAAATGGGTAACCATCAACATTGACTTGAGTTTCAGGCTGGAATGTTTTTGGAAAATTCTTGCTACAGTTACCGTTTTCCATGCAAGGTGATTTCGGGTTAAGAGTTCCACATGGGCCATGTATCATTGCCCTCGAAACAATTTCATGTAATCGAGGGTGATGAACTGAAAGCTCTGCCACTATGACTCTATCAATCTGTGAAGCATCATGGAATTTGAATTCCTGTGCAAGGATCAAAAGAATATGAGCATGGGGTAGTCCACGTTTTTGAAACTCAATTGTATATACGTATGCAAGACATTTTCCAAAGAGTTCCCCTTTTGTGATATCATTTAATAGTGCATGTAATTTGATATGAAACACGCGTGCTACTAAATCTGGTCTGTCGGATGATGTCTGTCCATCAGGCAAGTTACTCAAAATTTCAGGCCACTTGGGATTACATGTAAAAGTACAAAAAATGTCTGGTTTGCCAAATTTTGTAACAATTGCCATGGCATCATGATACCTTTCATGCATATTTCGAGGGGAGCCTTGTAAAGAAGATGGCAGTATAATAGCTCTTCCAGCTGGTAAATTTGCATTTGCTGCTGCTTGACAAATGTAATCCTCAAGCCCAGCATAGTCTTCACATCGTAATTTTGATTGTTGCTGCCTGACAAAATTTAGATTGTTTGCTTCAACTTGAAGGTATGAATCAATAACCCACTGTTGCGTAAGTGGCCCTCCATACAAAATAGGGTTGAATTCACCACGTCTAATGGCAGTTTGTGCCACTTTATGCTAAAGCATTGATACGTTTTTTCGTAAACCTTCAGCAGATCCAGGATAGCGATCAAGCACCAAATTTGGTTGACAGCCAGCTTCACCATGTGGATAAAAAATTGCATATGTCATGGGATCCAAGTTTGGACTCAAAATATTTAAAGGAACAATATTATTAGTGCTGTGCTCAGGAGTGCGAGGATAAATTCTGATATCTCTTTCAAATGGTGGTTCTCCATCTTCATTTTGGAATACCATGGCAACTTCATTTGCTGTCGGCAAATTGTATTGTCTTTGATCTGAGTGCCTATCTCTACGCAAGAACATGTGAACATTTGGTACTGGTAGATTATCTCTCGCTGCTTGTTCATGACTCTGTCTTTCAATTTCATATAACATTTTGTAAGCTTGAACAAATGGGTTTATTTCCTGCATCATGAGATCTAACTGCCTCAAAATATGACGTAAACACTTTTCATTTAGATGAATGTTTAAGCATTCTTGAACAGCCTGACTTGTATTAAGCACATATAATTGAGCAAATTTCCTTTGTTCACCTCTTCCCCCAGGGGGATACCTTCTTTAGGTATTCACGGGCTTCGCAACCCCGGGCACCTGAGCGATCTTTCTCTTTTCCTTTTCCTCTTTTCTCTTGTCTTTCTTTCCTCTTTGTTTCACTCTCATTGTGGTTTCCTCTTCGGAGGTGAGGGCAATTCTGTATGAGCCGATATCATCCTGTATATCGACTCATGGAGAATTGTAAACCGCCCACGTGTTTGCCGTATGTGGCGACCCGTGTCCCTGGAAAGGGGGATCCTGGCAGTTGAGGGAAACCAACACGCTGCTTTGGCCCCTGCTTCAGGTAGACGGGAGGTGCATATTGGTCCCGTATGCATCAATCGGCTGGTCAGCTGACTTGTCACTGGCTGGGGATCAAGCGAGCAAGTACTTACTAGCCATCTCGTTAAGGGTGGAGACTGGCATAGGAGTGTCTTGTGACCGTATGGGCCCTGGTTAGCACTGGTGCACGAATGTGCATCCCCTTGTTGGGCTCGGTGGTGGGTGGTGCGACCGGGGTCTGAATTGTTTTTTTTATCTCAATATGGATGGAAATAAGTTACTTCCTTTAAATCCTCTCCCATGTGGAGAGAATGCGAACCACAATAAGTTCTGTGCTGATAGAGATGGTGATATTGCCTCTAATACCAATTCATGTGCTGAAAGATTCTTTATTATCAAAAGACAAGAAGGCAGTTTTGACAAGACCTCTCCCTTTCTGATTCACAAATCTATCCAAGGATTGATTGGTGAACCAAAGACCATAAAAAAAATTCGATCTGGTGATCTTCTTATTGAAGTAAACGATAGCAAACAAGCCATAAGTTTAAAGAAATGTACACATTTTGCAAATATCCCGATTTCCGTAAGCCCACATAGAACTCTCAACACTTCTCGTGGGGTGATCTCAGAATCTGACCTCCTGCATGTAACCGAAGATGAAATAGTGGAAAACTTAAGGGAACAAAATGTCATAGGAGCTAGACATATAAAAATCACCCGTAAAGATGAACAAATACCAGCAAATCAAATTCAGATACCTACCAAGCATATAATACTTACTTTTAACTCGCCAAACCTACCCAAATATATAAAAGCCGGATATCTTTCATGTTCTGTCAGACCTTATATCCCAAACCCACTGCGTTGTTTTAATTGTCAACGCTTTGGGCACTCAAAAACCTCATGCCGAGGTAAAACCACATGTGGTCGGTGTAGTGCAGTTGGCCACGAAAGTGTACAATGCAATGCACCACCTTCTTGTGTAAACTGCAAAAAAGAGCACCCATCTTATTCGAAATCCTGCGAGCAGTGGCGAAAAGAAAAAGAGATACAAACAATACGAACAAAAGAAAATTTATCATACCCCGAGGCTAGAAAAATAGTAGAATCCAGGACACCCACAGTTGGTGTCTCATATGCTGCTGCTTTGTCTAAAACAGTCCAAAAATCTCATAAAACTATTGCAACCCAAACCGAATTCCCCACTGAAACTAATTGCCAACGTAATCAAAAAGAAAATAACCTGTCTAATAATTCTGGTAAGACAAATAGATCAACGCAAGCTGCTGCTCCTCCTAAGTCACCAAAATCTGCTCATCCTAACTTATCAAAATCTGTTCCTAATTCACAACAAAATACCTCGTCACAATCTTTAATCTCTAAACTTCCAATCCATAAAAGAGGTTCTCAAAATACAACAAAAGCGCCATCTGTGAAACCAAACCGTAAATCTGATGCAGAGAAATTTAACCTGCCAACAGTTACAGTCACTGTGCCATCTGAAAATGCAGCCAAAAAGAGAAAGAGTAAAACATCCAAAAAAGAAATCCACCCAAAACAGACAGATAAAATGGAGGAGGATGATGCTCTAGCTCTTCACCCAGATTCGGATGAAGAATTTAACGATGGAGATAGTATGACTATCTCCGAATAACTTAACGCAGATAAAGTACTAAAAAAAAAAAATCATTCATGTCTAATATTATCTCGTGGAACTGCCGTGGCTATCATAATAAATATGACGAAATCCGCAACATTCTTCATTACCATCAACCACTATGTTTAGCGTTACAAGAAACCCATCTTAAACCCAATAACAAAGCAAAATTGCGCACTTATGCTACATACCGAAAAGATTTTACTGGTAGTGAAAGGGCCACAGGTGGAGTGGCTCTTTTCATCTCTCGCAACCTACCCCATACGCATATTAATCTAAACACAAATTTACAAGCTGTTGCAGTCCGTGTACATATTAACCGGCTTATAACAATTTGCAGCTTATACTTACCGCCAAATCAGTCTATTCAGTCAGCTACTCTTGATAATCTCCTTCTCCAACTCCCCACTCCTTACATCATTGTTGGAGATTTTAATGCACATAGTCAACTGTGGGGAAATACCGATTCTAATCAGCATGGTGATGTTATTGAGAAATTAATATCTGACAATGGCTTATGCCTGCTTAATAATGGAGATAACACTTACTTTCATGAACCAACTCGCACTTTTCATGCAATAGACCTTACAATCTGCTCCCCATCTGTTTATCCATTCTGGAACTTCTGGGTCTCAAATGACCTGCACGGCAGTGACCATTTTCCAACATTTATCACACAGACTACTCCTAACAGGGACTCTAATACTTATTTTAAGCGCTATATTTATGACAGAGCAAATTGGCCATCTTTCGAAAATCAGGCTACAATTACAAACGACATGATTGACTGTGATATTGATGATGCACTTGATAATATCACCCAGTGTATTATCAATGCTGCAGATATTAGCATTCCTAAATCCACTGCTACACCTAGACACAAGAAGCCGTGGTGGAACAGTGATTGCCAGATTGCAAAAAAAACTCAACAGAAGGCTTGGGGCCTCTTCCGGAGGTATCCCAATAATACAAACTATATTGCTTTCAAAAAAGCAAAGGCGGAAGCTAGAAGAGTGCGTCGTAAGAGCCAGCGTGAATCTTGGATGCAATACATTTTTAGTGTTGTTAATTATTTAATACTTTTCTCTAACTGTTACATTTAAATAATACCCATTTATTTTGTAAATCTAATTTAGTGTTGTTAATTACTTAATATACTTTTTCAAAATTGAAATATCAGTTTTTTGATTTCATATTCAAAATTTATTTTTACTTTCCTTTAGTTGTTACATTTAAATAATGCCCGTTTATTTTGTAAATCTATTTAATGGTTGTGAATTAGATTAAATAAAAATTAATTTTTGTTATACTATTACTAAAAAAGAATGTTGTACTTTTAGTAAAATAATAATTTAGCAGTTAATAAATAATGAATGTTATCCATTAAGTAAATTTTTGCTTTTTATTAAAATAGTCTGTGATAACATAGAAAATATTATTAACTTGTGTAATTTACTAGGTGATATTATTTGTTGTACTTTTAGTAAAATATTAATTTAGCAGTTAATGAATGTTATCCATTAAGTAAATTTTTGCTTTTTATTAAAATGATCTGTGATAACATAGAAAATATTATTAAACTGACTAATTTACTAGGTGATATTCTTTGTTGTACTTTTAGTAAAATATTAATTTAGCAGTTAATAAATAATGAATGTTATCTTTAAATCAGATTTTTGCTTTTTATTAAAATAATCACTGATAATGTAGAAAATATTATTAACTGACTAATTTACTAAGTGATATTCTTTTTTTTTTTTTAAATAGCAATTGGATACTTATGTATTTACTAAGCGTACTAAAGTTCAGGGATAATTTTTTTTCATTTTCTTAAAAATTAGTGGGTTTCTTTATAGTAGTTAATATGTGGTTTTTGCAATAAGAATTTCTCGCGTGCAGACAGCCTTAAAAGACATATTAAAACGCATCGGAATATTGATGAAACGGCTACCCAGTCTCAAACAGAGATAAATTCCACTCAGCAGGTAAAAATACCTTTATTTCAGATAACATTTTTTTGATAAGGGTGGGAGGAGAATCAAATAATAAAAATGTTGTTGTTTTTAGGAATATGATTGCCAAACTTGTGGAAAAACGTTTTGCATGAGAGATAGTATCCAGTGCCACATTAAAACACATCAACAAATTGATGAAACGGGTTCCCAGTCTGAAACAGAGATGAATCTCACTCAAGAGGTAAAAAATATCATCATTTAGTTTTATTTTCTTTGAAGAGGGGTGGCGAGAGAATCAGTGAGTTAAAATTTTTTTTAGGAATATGCTTGCCAAACTTGCGGTAAAACGTTTTCCAGGAGAGATAATATGCAGCGCCACTTTAAAACAGATAGAAAAATTGATGAAACGGCTACCCAGTCTCAGAGATGAATCCCACTCAAGAGGTAAAAAATATACGAGTTTTTTCTTTGAAGAGGGGTGGTGAGAGAATCTTTAGGTTAAATGTTTTTTTTTTAGGAATATGCTTGCCAAAATTGTGCGAAAAAGTTTTCTCGCAAGTATGCCTTAAAGAGACATCAAATGGTTGCTAAACACGGAGAAACTTCAGCGGGGGTATGTACATTTTTATAAATTAATTTTTATTTTTTCTGCATGTATTTTCAGGTTATCATAGATTTTTTTAAATTTCTGTTTAAAAATTAGGGTAATGTGTTAGATGTAATAGAAAAAAAATCTAAATAAGGGGCTTTCTTCTTTTTTAGGGCCCCCAGGGACATACCTTCTTTAGGTATTCACGGGCTTCGCAACCCCGGGCACCTGAGCGATCTGTCTCTTTTCCTTTTCCTCTTATTTCTCTCGTGTTTCTTTCCTCTTTGTTTCACTCTCGTTGTGGTTTCCTCTTCGGAGGTGAGGGCAATTCTGTATTAGCCAATATCATCCTGTATATCGACTCATGGAGAATTGTAAACCACCCACGTGTTTGCCGTGCGTGGCGACCCATGTCCCTGGAAAGGGGATCCTGGCAGTTGAGGGAAACCAGCACACTGCATTGGCCTCTGTTTCAGGAAGACGGGAGGTGCATATTGGTCCCATATGCATCAATCGGCTGGTCAGCTGACTTGTCACTGGCTGGGGATAAAGTGAGCGAGTACTTACTAGCCATCTCGTTAAGGGTGGAGACTGGCATAGGAGTGTCTTGTGACCGTATGGGCCCTGGTTAGCACTGGTGCACGAATGTGCATCCCCTTGTTGGGTTTCGGTAGTGGGTGGTGCGGCCGGGGTCTTAATTATTATTTTTTCTAACATGGATGGGAAAAATTCATTTTCTTCTAACTCTCTCCCATGTGGAGAGCAACAAAATGTACAGGATATTTCATTCAATCGATTTTTTATTATTAAGCGCCTCTCTTATTATTAAGCGCCTGACAGCCTCTCTGATAGTTCTTTTAAGAGAACTTCAGCTTTTCTTATTGCAAAAACATTTCATTCTGTATTTGGTGACAGTTGTTCACTTAAAAAACTGCTTTCTGGAGATTAGCTTGTTGAGGTTTCTTCAGCCAGCCAATCTCAACTTCTTTCAAACTCTAATACAATAGGACCTTTCTACGTTTCTGTGAAAGCACATAAACTCTGAATACTTGCCGTGGTGTAATATCGGAACCTGAGCTTTTACTGTCTACCAAAAAAAAGAACTTTTAGAAAATTTAAAAGATCAAAATGTCATCGATGCACGCCGTATAACATTTCGTTGGAATGAGAAAGTGCTTCCCACAAAGCACATCATTCTGACTTTCAAGGTTCTACTCTACCTACTAGAATGAAAGCAGCTTACCTAAACTGTCCTGTCCGGCCTTATATCCCAAATCCTCTCCGCTGTTTCAAATGTCAGCGATATGGACATACCAATATTACTTGTCGTGGTTCTGTTACCTGCCTTCGTTGTGCAGAGGTCGGCCACGACGGTAAATGCTGTGAAAAATCTGAATGCTGCATAAATTGTAAAGGTGATCATCCAGCATACTCCCGTTCTTGTCCAAACTGGATCCGTGAAAAAGAAATACTCGCTATTAAAATAACCCAAAACATTTCCTATCCTGACTCGTAAACTTGTTGAGTCTAGAACCCCGTCTGTCGGGGTTTCTTACTCTAGTTTACTGAGACAACAATCGAAATCCATAAGGCACATAAGCACCCAGACAGACTCTCCTTTTTCGCCAATTAATTCATCTACTACACACCCCCCAGGGGGATACCTTCTTTAGGTAGTCAAGGGCTTCGCAACCCCCAGTTCCTGAGCGATCTTTCCTCTTATTTCTCTTGCCTTTCTTTCCTCTTTGTTTCACTCTCATTGTGGTTTCCTCTTAGGAGGTGAGGGCAATTCTGCATGAGCCGATGTCATCCTGTATATCGACTCATGGAAAATTGTAAACCACCCACGTGTTTGCCGTGCGTGGCGACCCGTGTCCCTGGAAAGGGGGATAATGGCAGTTGAGGGTAACCAACACACTGCTTTGGCCTCTGCTTCAGGTAGACAAGAGGTGCATATTGGTCCCGTATGCATCAATTGGCTGGTCAGCTGACTTGTCACTGGCTGGGGATCAAGTGAGCGAGTACTTACTAGCCATCTCGTTAAGGGTAGAGACTGGCATAGGAGTGTCTTGTGACCGTATGGGCTTTGGTTAGCACTGGTGCACGAATGTGCATGCCCTTGTTGGGCTCGGTAGTGGGTGGTGCGACCGGGGTCTGAACTATTTTTTTTTTTTTCAAATATGGATGGAAATACTAAAGTTCCTTCTACTTCTCTCCCATGTGGAGAGCAACAAGATGTACAGTCTTTATTTACTCGTTTTTTTTGTTATTAAACGCACTGATAGTCTCTCTGATAGTTCTTTCAAAAAAAACTTCACCATTTCTTATAGCAAAAACTTTCCCGTCTGTCTTGGGGGATGGTCATTCTCTAAAAAAATTACTATCTCGTGATTTACTGGTTGAGGTTTCTTCAGCCAGGCAGTCTGAACCTTTGTCAAATCCCAATAATATAAGTACTTTTTCTGTTAAAGCACATCATACTCTGAATACTTGCCGTGGTATAATATCTGAACCAAATCTTTTATTTTCCACAAAAGAAGAACTTCTATCTAATTTAAGCCATCAAAATGTAATAGATGTTCGTCGTATCACTATCCGTAGAAATGGGCAAATTCTTCCTACAAAACACATTATTCTCACATTCAATAGCAATATTTTACCTACTAGAATTAAAGCCGGTTATCTAAACTGTCCAGTCAGGCCTTATATACCTAATCCTATCCGCTGTTTTAAATGCCAACGTTATGGCCATACTAATACAACCTGTCGTAGCAATGTTACCTGTGCACGTTGTGCAGAGGTCGGACATGATGGTAAAACTTGTGAAAAACGAACGCTGTGAAAACTGTAAGGGTGATCACACATCATATTCTCGCTCTTGTCCTAATTGGATCCGTGAAAAGGAAATTCTTGCTGTTAAAATAACCCCAAAAATCTCCTACCCTGAAGCTCGTAAACTTGTTGAAATCAGGACCCCATCTGTTGGGGCATCATACTCCAGTATACTCAAACAACAATCAAAATCCGTAAGGCACATAAGTACCCAGACCGGCTGCTCTTTTCCACCAAATAATTCAAGTATTATACAATCAACTAGCACTTCAACTAAAGAAACCCGCGACGTGTCTCTTGGTAGTAAATGCTAAGGTACCCCATTATTGGAACGATGGCTACCATCCTCAGAACCAGTTACAATAGAATATCAACTTACTCAGGAACAGAAATCTCCAGTTGGATCCAAAAAGTCATCTAATCATCAGACTGAAACTAAGGCTGCTTCATCTCCATTACCATTGCAGAAACCTAATTCTCTCCGAACATCATCAGTTCAATCAAAAATATCAACCGAACATAAGACTAAACAAACGCCAGCTCCAGATAAAAGCAAATTGGTGAAACCAATTCGTCCAACTCAGAAAGCAAATGAAAAACTTTTGCGCAAAAAGAAAGGAAGAAACATCCAACTCAAATCTCTTCACAGTGGAAAACTCTGAAGAGAAAAGACAAGAAATCATGCCTTAGCCCAGCAATCACAAATATAAAGGATACCAAACAGTTACTGAACTATGCAGAAGAGGCTATGGACTCTTACAGTTATGACTCTGATGACGATGAAAATGTTGTTTTTGAAAAATTTAATCCTACATGATTTTTTATTGACTTTATTAAATTTTGAATTATAACTTTGTTTTTACTTTGTTTATAACTTATATATCTCATACAGTCTTTTAATGTAACTTTTAAATTTTAACCATGTTTTACACCTTACTTTTTTCTTGGCGCAGCATGTCCCTGAAGGGACCTTGTGCCTTAAAACTCCAATCAACCAACCAACCAACCTCTACTACACAATCAATCAGCACTTCAATTAGAGAAACCCGTGATGTCTGTTGTGGTAGTAAATGCTATGCTACCCAATTATTAGAACGTTGGCTACCATCCTCAGAACCAGTTACAATAGAATATAGACTTACTGAGTCACAGAATTCTCCAGTTGGATCCAAAAAGTCATCTAATCATCAGACTGAAACTAAGGCTGCTTCATCTCCAGTTCTACTATTACAGAAACCTAATTTTCCCAAACATCATCAGTTAAATCAAAAATATCAACCGAACATAAGACTAAATTAACGCCAGTTCCAGATAAAAGCAAATTGGTTTGTCCAACTCAGAAAGCAATTAAAAAAACTTGTGCGCAAAAAGAAAGAAAGAAACCTCCAACTCACATCTCTTCACGGTGGAAAACTGTGAAGAGAACGGCAATAAGTCATGTCTTAGCCTGGCAATCAGTAATATAAAAGATCACAAACAGCTGCTCAACTATGCAGAAGAGGCTATGGACTCTTGTAGCCTATGACTCTGATAATGATGACAATAGTACTGTTTAGAAGTTACTAATCCTACGTGACTTTATATCATTTTTAAATTTTTAATTGTAACTTTGTTTTTAAAGCAGTACAGTCGGACCTCTATTTAACGAAGTCGCTAAATCCCGAAAAAAAGTTTGTTATATGGAAAATTCGTTAAATAGAGAGTCACCTTTTAAAATACTTCAAACTACATAAAACATATTTTAAACCCATAAACACTAAATATAATTTTAAAAAAGTAATTAATCACACTGTTTGTATAAATTATATCTATTTGTTTTACATATTTTACCCTTCAAAAAGAAACTTGCAAGGGAAATAAGAATGAAACAAAACATTGTCTGAAAATACATTGTATTTTCAGTTAAAAAATAATTTTACATTACAATCAAGATTTTTTATTGTGGTCGATAAGCTGTTTGGAGAAATACCAAATTTTAAAGCAATATTCTTTTTCTTCACGCTTTTATCCACCACATCTAGATTTGTTTTCTTTTATGCCAAGCACTTTCTCTTTGACATTTTCGAGCTAAAAGAACCGAAATTACTAGCACGACTGAATGATCTAGAAAATGACAGACTAGTTAAAGGACACGAGGCAGACACTTCTTGGATGAAAAGCAAATAATCACAGCGATTTTACTGCTCTCGGTGAGTTAGGTGCTGGTAAGACCTGTTCATGGTCATTGATCTTATAAAATGTGTTAAAAGAAAGAATAAATTTGAAATGTCCAGTAATATTTTGACAAATAGGGAGGAAAAAAATTTTAGCCTCCAAGAAAAAATCGTTAAATAGAGAATGCACTTCGCTATTTGGAGGTTATTTTACGAAGAAATACGCGAAATGTTCTTGGTCCCAAGGAAAAGTTCGTAAAATAGAGGTTCGTTAAATAGATGTTCGACTGTATTATATAACATTTTATGCTTTATTTTTTTGACTAATTATAATTTTCATAACTTTAGAGATTTTAGAATTTTTTAATTTAAATATTCTTGTCTTTTAACTATTTTTTGTCTTTTAAAACCTTGTGTATTGTCGCTTTCATTGTGCATTATTTTTAATTACATGTATCGTCATATTGCTTTCTTCATTTTGCTTTGTTTTTCCACTTTTATATCTCTGACAATTTTTTAATGTAACTTTTAATTTTTAACTATGTTTTACTCCTTAACTTTTTCTTGGCACAGCATGTCCCAATGGAGACGTTGTGCCATAAAACTCCAATCAACCAACCATCTTCTTTTTTAGGATTCAGACGCACCTAAATATGTTTGCAATATTTGTGAGAAGAATTTTTGTAGGCTAAGAGATCTTAAAAGACATTTAGTGACTCGCACTGTCTCCAAGTATTCATGCCCAAATTGTTCTTAATTTTCACTAAAAATGAATTTACAACAGCATATAAAATCAGGACAATGTATCAGCAATAATGACACATCCTACATTAGTGTAAAACGCAGAAAAACTAACACAAACCCTCAGGGGTGTGCCTAGCGGGGGGGGGGGGGGGGGTAACATCCCCTCACACTTATTTGGAAGAGTTGGTAAAATTTAGAATAGTCAGAAAGTTAAGAACACACCCTGCAAAAAGTCCCCTATTAATGACCAGGTGGATTCCAACTTTAAAAAACTGGATTGGTGATAATCATCTTCGCTCATACCATGCCAACTATCTTAGTAATAAGTCGCAAAATGACTTTATTGGGGTTCTTGGATCATGTGTCCATGAAAAAATGGTTGCAAATGTAAAAAATTGTAGATTTTTATCGTTATGGTTGATAGCACACCCGATCTCTCTCATCTTGACCAGCTCTCAATTGTAATCCGATACATGACCCCAAAGTTTCAGCCAGAAGAAAAGTTGTTAAAACTAAAAGATTATCTGGTTAAAACAGGCGAAGGAATGGCTAAGCTTATTTCTGAAATTCTACAGTCAGTTGGAATATCGCTTGCCCAAGCACAGTCTTACGACACCACGTCATCTGTGTCCGGCCGCATTTTAGGCTGTCAATCAAAACTTTCAGAAATAGCTGGTAGATCTATTTTATACATACCCTACCTCGCGCATAAAGTGAATTTATGTGTTGAACATGCGTGCGAAGGAAGCAATATAATAAAATTGTTCTATGACAGTATTCAGGATCTTTATAACTTCTTTTCACTGAGTACAAAGTGATTCGGCATACTGAGAGATAAAATGGAAGTTCTTCAGAAGAATCTTACCTTGAAATCTTTGTCGAAGACAGGATGGACTATTCGAGCAGATTTTATCGTCCTATGATGCCCTCATCCATACTATGCAAATTATTTCTGAAGACATGAATGTTGACAAGGATGCTCGAGCTAAGGCGGCAGGGTTAAGAAGCAAATTGATGTCATACGATTTCATTGTTTCTTTACTTGCAATGAAAACAATTATGTTTAAGACCAAGTTAGCAACAGAGCTATTGCAACGTGAAGACCTGAACATTTTTAGAGGGAAACGAGATAATTCAGAAAACTTACGAAAGCATTCAGAGACTCCGGAATGATGACGCGGCCGACATAATGAGCATCATTAACCCGCGAGAACTCACTAGTGAGAATGTCTCTCACGGTGCCCAATTGCTTCTCTTTTACTTTACATTCACTTAATATCATTTTTTTTTAATTGGCTTAGTACTTCTATTCACAAAAAGGTAAAATAATTTAAATATTTTAAAATTTTAATTAAAATGAAAAATTGTTTAAATATGAGTCTTAAAAAAAGTACGAGGGTGAGAGAAAATCTCATGCAGCGAGTTCTCCTAGGTTAAGGAAGCTGACAACATCTGCGAGACACATGGAATAAATCAAGATTATGAGTTTAATTTACAGCACAGGCGACTGAGGTCACCATCGGAGATCGACGAAAATCCTGAAACTGCAGTTCTATTTACACGAGAGAATTATTTTAAAGCAGAAATTTTGAAGGCAGTAGATCGGCTTACAACTGCATTTGGAGATATTCATAAATTGGTATTTGAGAAAGTTAAACCACTGGCCTGTCTCCTTCAATCTAGGATCAAGTATAGCTCTACCAAGGACATTTCTAAGCTATGTCAATTATTCCCTGATGATCTCAAAGATGTAGATAACTTGGAATGTGAAACTGATCTCATGTCCTCAGAAATAGCTAGTTCTGAATCGGATACAATTAGCGCAGCAGCGCAAAACTTGTGGGGAAGGCTCATTTGTATCCTAACCTTTCTTTGGCCTTAATTATTCCAGTAGCTGTGGCAAGTAATGAAAGAAGTTTCAGCAGGTTAAAGTTAGTAAACAATTACTTGCATACCACCATGTCGGAAGAGCGACTGGACGAACTAATGCTATTAACCTGTGAAACAGACATAACTGACATGTTGGATTTAGACAGTGTAGCTGGAAAATGGGCTTTTCTGAAGGATAGGTGGGTGATAATTTAAAAATGTAGAAGGATAATTTTTAGTCTCTTATACTAATATATATCTTTTTCTTAGCAAGCAAGATTTGTCTTTTTTATCAGAATATTTGTTTTTTTTAATCTGTGTATTTTAAAATTTATACACTTACATTACACAACAGCATGCGGTTTTATTTATAGAAACATGAATTCCGAAGTACTTCAACATTCTTAAATTGTTACTTTTGAGAACTGGTTAATGTACGGTACATCCGTACACATTTCCTTTTAAATCGTAAGCAGAATCCTAATTAATAACAGGATTCTCAACTCTACTTATATAGTAAAATAGTTTTAAAAAATTTACACATACTGAATAACAGCATTTAATTTCGACTGTGGTTAAGGAGAATGCAGGTGAACACTTAAGACTTTTAGTGATTTTTATAAATTCACAGTATTGTAGAACAGTTGACTCCATCTCTGAGGGATGGGGCTATCACAAAGCCTTTCTTACCCCCCATCTTGCAATCGGCAAAATTCAGTTTCCCCCCCCCCCCCCACTAAAACACCCTGCAAACCCTTCGAGATCTAGACCCATCGTTGAGTCACTCAACAAATTCAAAACAGTTCATTTCGATCCAGAGACGGAAAATCAATTTGATATAAAAATATTTTTGATAGCATCACCAGAGAATTGATTGAAAAAATTTATGAAAAATATATCAAAAAGAAGCAGTAAAATTTCATATGGTCTTAAAAGTAACCTTAGATAAAATTTCGAGTGAGGGGGAAGTTATCACTACAGAACCCTATTTACATAGCAACACCTACACTCAGCTCACAAACGACAGTATTGACATTCAAATACAGCAAGGAATAAGAAAAATTTTGAAATGTTTTGATAGATATTTGGAAGGTAGTTCCGGGTGGCGTTTAAGAAGCATTAATTTCCTCGAATTAAAAACAGCAGAATACAAACAAGCCACTGCGAGGTAGCAGTTTCATCCATCTACCTAAAAAAATTAAGCAGAAAAATGCAGTTGTCAACATAAAAAATTTCGAGGATATGAAATGCATTGTTTGGTGCATTTTAGCTGCTCAGCTAAACATCCCTGACGAAGATTCTCCCGATGATGTTAGCCACTATGTGGGTTTTGAGAATACTTTAAAACACATTTCTTTCCCTATGCCTTACCAACAGGCGAAATTGTTAGAAAGTCAAAACAATTTGAGAATAAACATCTACGGATTTGAAGAGGGGAAAATTACACTTCTGTATATTTCGGAGAGGGAAAACAAGGACGTAATAAATTTGCTTCTTATCGCCACCGAAGAAAACCAGCATTCTACTTTAATTAAAGATTTTTCACGGTTCTTAGGCGATTGCACCAAACATCACGCGACACAGCACTATTGTTATCGCTGCCTCCATGGATTTTCACGTCCGGATTTGTTGGAGAAGCATACAAAATCTTGTAAAAAACATGCCGCACAAATAATTGAGATGCCGGAAATTGGTGTGAATTTTTTAAGTTTAAAAGTACGCATATGCAACATCCTATTGGGTACACTATATATCCTGATTTTGAGAGCATATTAGAACCAATAGACTCAAAGACACAAAGTGATAGTGATAATATCCCTTACATGCAAAAAATATAAAACATTCTCCTTGCGGATATGCATATATAATTGTAGGACCTGATGGGAAATGTGTAAAACCGATAGAAGTTTATTGTGGGGAAGATGCAGTGCAACGTTTTTTAAACCGCATGGTAGATGAAGAAAAAAACATTGGGGAAATTTTAATGAAGATTAAACCTTTAAGACTGTCAGCGAGTCAAGAAGAGGCATTTAGGACGGCCACACAGTGCTGTATTTGTAAAAAAAACTCTCGACTCAGACAGAATCAGAGAACATAATCATCTTTCAGGAGAGTACAGAGAGGCTGCGCATGCGAGCTGCAATTTAAACTATAAGCAACCAAAATCAATACGGATTATATTTCACAATCTTCGAAATTATGACTGACATCCCTTAATGTGTGAACTGGGTAAATTTAAAGATCATGTCATCTCTGTTATCGACAACACTTTTGAAAAATGTATAACGTTCAGACTAAAAAAACCTGATACCCCTGTCCAATTGGTTTTTTGGATAGTTTCCAGTTTCTTTCAACTTCGTTGGAAAAACTTGTAAACAATTTACAAGAAATCCAATTTAAATTACTGAGAGAACATTTCCCATGTAGCACTCAATTCAGTATTCTAAAGAAAAAGGGGTGAGGGGTATACCCCTATAATTATTTAACATCGTTTAAAAAATTCGATGAAACGAAACTCCCCCCACATGAAAAGCATACTTCAATACTTTAACTGAAGAAGATGTAAGTGATGAGGATTATGAGCACGCGCTGAATGTTTGAAACGCATTCAATTCGCAGGTTCTGCGGTGGGTATCATGATCTCTACATCAAGAGAGACGTTTTACTCCTTGCCTATGTCTGGAGATGCTATCGAGTTTAATCCAACGTTCGAAAAACGTGGAAGTTTGTTGATAGTTTTCACCCTTTTGAGACCTGCGCCTAAAGTAACGGTAAGAAGAAGGGTCGGTGACCAGGCCCGATGCCTGGCGTTTTAAACATTATCTCTCAAATATGGCTACAATATCAGACAATAAGACAAGCGATGTGGAGGCCCCACAAGCTAATAAAGAGAATTTTGATGCATCGAGCTCTAGCTCAAAGGCTACTGAAAATCAAGGCAATAAATTATCATGGAGTGAGAGAGTCGAGGATTATGTTTCCACAACGGAATCTAACAATCCCAACTCTCATGAAAATAAAACTGAAGAAAGATTCTTTGTCGTCAAACGCCAAGAAGGGAGTTTTGATAAAACATCCCCCTTTCTAATTAATAAATCTATCCAAGGACTGGTTGGCGAACCCAAAACAATAAAAAAACTCCGTACAGGTGAACTCCTAATTGAAGTAAGCAATAACCAACAAGCATTAAACCTAAAAAAATGTACTCACTTTGCAAACATTGCTGTCATCATATCACCACATAGAACCTTAAACTCATCTCGCGGAGTGATATCAGAATATGACCTCTTGCATGTAACCGAAGATGAAATAGTGGAAAACTTAAGGGAACAAAATGTCATAGCAGCTAGACGTATAAAAATAAACCGCAAAGATGAACAAATTCCAGCTAACCAAGTACAAATACCTACCAAGCATATTATTCTGACGTTTAATACTCCCAACTTACCCAAATATATAAAAGCTGGATATCTATCATGCTCTGTCAGACCGTACATCCCAAACCCACTGCGTTGCTTTAACTGTCAGCGCTTTGGGCACTCAAAAACATCATGCCGAGGTAAACAAACCTGTGGTCGGTGCAGTGCAATTGGCCACGAAAGTGGGCAATGCAATGCTCCACCTTGTTGCGTCAACTGCAAAAAAGATCATCCATCCTATGCCAAATCGTGTGAAATGTGGAAAATAGAAAAAGAAATACAGACAATACGCACAAGACAAAATATATCATACCCTGAAGCCAGAAAAATAGTCGAATCCAGAACGCCCAAAGTTGGTGTATCATATGCTGCTGCCTTAACAAAAACCGTTCATAAAACTTATAAAACTATCGCAACTCAAACTGAATTCCCAACTAGACCTAATTGCCAACCTAATCAAAAAGAAAACAACCTGTCTAATAATTCAGGTAAGACAAATAGATCAACGCAATCTGCTCCTCCTAATTCACAAAACTCTGTTCCTCCTAAATCATCTACAAATGCTTCTTCAAAATTGTCACAATCTTTTATTTCGAAACCTCCACTCCATAATAGAGGCTCTCAAAATACAACTAAAACACATTCTGTGAAACCAAACCATAAGTCTGATGCAGACAAATTTAACCTACCAACAATTAAAGCCACTAGTTCATCTGAAAATACAGCCAAAAGGAAAAAAAGTAAAACATCCAAATATAAAACTCAATCAATACAGAATGATAAAATGGAAGAAGATGATGCTTTAGCTCTTCACCCAGAACCGGGTGAAGAATTTAACGAGGGAGATAGTATGTCCACTACCTCCGAATAAAATACCGTAGAAAAACTTATTAAAAAAAACAATTTAATCATGTCTAATATTATCTCATGGAACTGCCGTGGCTATCATAATAAACTTGACGAAATCCGTAATATTCTCTCTGACCATCAGCCTTTATGTTTAGCTCTGCAGGAAACCCATCTAAAACCTACTGACAAAGCGAAATTACGCAACTATGCTTCCTACAGAAAAGATTTTACAGGCAATGAAAGAGCTACTGGTGGAGTGGCTCTTTTCATCTCTCGCAGTTTACCTCACTCTCATGTTTTACTAAACACAAACTTACAAGCTGTTGCAGTCCGTGTTCATGTAAAACGTCTCATTACAATCTGTTCTATTTATTTACCACCCCATCAAATTATTCAGTCAGCACTACTTCAGGATCTAGTTCTCCAACTCCCCGCTCCTTTCATCATCATTGGGGATTTTAATGCTCATAGCCAACTCTGGGGGAATTCTGACTCTAATCAACGTGGTGACATAATAGAAAAATTCATTTCCGACAATGGCTTATGCCTACTCAATAATGGCGATCACACATATTTTCATGAACCGACTCGCACCTTTCATGCCATAGATCTCACTATTTGCTCCCCATCTATATATCCGTATTGGACCTTCTGGGTCTCTAATGACCTGTACGGCAGTGACCACTTTCCCACTTTTATCTCGCAGACAACTCCTCACACGGATTCTAATAATTACTTTAAACGCTACGTCTATGACAGAGCCAATTGGCGAACTTTCACAGACCTTGCAAAAATTACAAGTGAAATGATAGAAGGTGATATCGACGATGCGCTTGATAATATCACCCAATGTATTATCAATGCTGCAGATATTAGCATTCCAAAATCACTTTCTACCCCAAAGCACAGGAAACCATGGTGGAATGATGACTGCAAAAAGGCAAAAAAAAATCAACAGAAGGCTTGGGGTATCTTCCGGAGGTATCCCAATAATACTAATTATATTATGTACAAAAAAGCAAAGGCTGATGCTAGAAGAGTGCGGCGTAAAAGCCAACGTGAATCCTGGATGCAATACGTCTCCAATATAAACAGTAACACCTCAAGTAAAGTTCTTTGGAAAAAAGTAAAAAATTGTATGGGATTATATTCTGAAAATCATATCTCAATTTTAAAACACAACGGCCAAACAATAGCATCTCCCAAAAATATAGCTGAGACAATAGCTAGTACCCTCGCTTCCAATTCTAGCTCTGACTCTTACCCAGAACCTTTTTTATCATACAAAAGACAAACGGAAAATACCAGAATCAATTTTAACTCTCGCCATTCTCATGATTACAATCTCCCATTTACTATTCCAGAACTCTTAAGTTGCTTGCAAAAGAGCCGGTTATCTGCCCCAGGACATGATGGCATCACATATACCATGCTAAAACATCTTTCTTCCACCTCTCTCAATAACTTACTTATTTTTTTCAATAGAATCTGGATTGAACAAACTTTCCCTAATTCCTGGTCTAAAGCCATTATCATTCCTTTTCCTAAGCCAGGGAAAGACTCCAGTGACCCAAACAATTACAGGCCTATCGCACTCTCTAGCAGCCTCTGCAAACTTTTAGAAAAAATGGTTAATTGCCGCCTGGTGCATGTTCTTGAATCAAATAATTGCCTTGCAGCCTTCCAAAGCGGATTTCGGCGTGGTAGGTCCACTATCGATAACCTCATTCTTTTAGAAACCCATATACGGACTGCTTTTTTAAAACACAACCATCTGGTCACTGTTTTTTTCGACATGATGAAAGCCTATGACAAGACATGGAGGTATGGTATCCTTCGCGACCTTTTTAACCTGGACTTTCGTGGGAACCTCCCGATTTTTATTAAGAACTTCCTCGCCATTCGAATTTTTCAAGTTCGAATTGGGGGGATTCTCTCCAGTTTTTATGTACAAGAAGAGGGTGTACCACAGGGCAGTGTTCTGAGTGTCACCCTCTTTGCAATCAAGATAAATGATATACTGCAACAATCACCCCCTTGTGTGCAGGGTACACTATATGTTGACGATTTTAAAATTTTATGTAAAGGACAAGATATGCGTTTTATTGAGAGACAATTACAAATTGCTATCAACCGTATTATTCAATGGACAAATAAAAATGGTTTTATTATTTCCCAAGACAAAACCTCTTGTGTGCATTTCTGTAGACGAAGGGATCTGCATCCAGATCCTGAAATTTATATTGGAGCATCTCAAGTTGCTGTTACTGATTGCATTCGCTTTCTTGGCTTATATTTTGATAAAAAACTCACTTTCTTGCCACATGTTTTGCAGTTACGTAAAAAGTGCGAGCAATCACTTAATCTAATTAAGGTGCTTTCAAACACTTCTTGGGGAGCAGACCGTGGTTCTCTCTTGAAAATTTATCGCTCTATAATCCGCTCCAAAATTGATTATGCCTGCCAGGTCTATGGTTCTGCACGTAATTCTGTTCTTAAAAAACTTGACACAGTGCACCATAGCGCACTCCGTGTTTGCTCTGGTGCATTTTGTACCTCTCCAGTTTTAAGTCTTTATGTTGACTGCAATGAACCATCATTACACCACATTCGTGAAAAGCTTTCTTTAGAACTGTATTACCGTCTCCTTTCACATCCTGGCCATCCTCTTCATAGATACATTTTAAACACCGACAATGATATTCTTTATCAGCATCGACCATCTTGCATCCCATCTTTTGGTGTCAGAATTAGAAAAATTACTGATAATAGCCCACTGAGTAATATCAGGGTAAGTCCATGTCCATTGCATGTACTTCCTCCTTGGAACCCTCCTGATATTACATCGCTCCATCCCTTTAAAGGATATGATAAAAACAACTTGGCCCCTGCAGTTTTTCAACAGTTATTTGCCGCACACCGAGCAAATTTTAATGGCTATACTGACATTTATACAGATGGATCTAAGAGTGGCAATACTGTTGGTTGTGGTGTATTTTGTGACAACACTTCATTAAGCTATCGTCTCCATCCT
Source organism: Maratus speciosus (assembly GCA_963932465.1). Lineage (NCBI taxonomy): Eukaryota > Metazoa > Arthropoda > Arachnida > Araneae > Salticidae > Maratus > Maratus speciosus. Next base: position 469,080 of record CAWVRF010000974.1, on the reverse strand, counting down.
TCTATCTCCTTCTTTACATCCGAACTGATTGCAATAGAGAGAGCCATGGTGCACATATCTCATCATCATAGCTCATCCTTCATTATCTATACAGACTCAAATAGTTCTATTGACGCAATTAAATCTTTTAACAAGCATCCTCTTGTCTCATCCATCCTAGATATTTATAACAAATTGACAAGGCGTGGTCATAATATTTTATTCTGCTGGGTACCTGCACACATGGGTATTCCTGGCAATGAGAAAGCAGATGAGGCGGCAAAACGTGCTCTTAATCCGTTACACCATGATGTTCCTTTCTCAGACGTTAAACTACTTATAAATATTTTTATTCAGAATAAATGGCAAGAAAGTTGGGATCTGGAAAACAATAATAAACTGCACCATATCAAACCTCTAATAATGACCTGGCCTCCGAGTTATCCAAGAAAAACAGATGTTCTACTTACTCGTCTGAGAATTGGACATTCAAGGATCACTCATAAACATCTTTTACTTCGGAAGGATGCTCCCATGTGTCCACATTGTCATTTTGATTACCTGACCATTCATCATGTTTTAACTGACTGTCCGGGTCTCCGGCACTTATATAGAACTTATTTTAAGTCATCATCACCACTCTTGACAAACCTTATTGGGGATAAACCTCATAGGGCACTATTTACTTTTTTAAAACATGCTGGATTTTACTTTGAAATTTAATTTGTATATCTTTGGTTTAACGATTAAATTTTCTGTTTACACCTTTGTGATATCTGGAAGGGAACCCCTTCCAGACTGCACTTTTTATTGACTTATTCTTTTGTTTTTACTGTACTGTTTTATAGTATTTAAAAGTTAGTCTTTTCTACTCTTGTTCGACTACATCTGGATGGGATACCCCATCCAGGTTGCTCTTCTCATTGTTCCTTTATTTTTTCATTTTTCTATCTCTCACTTTTTTGATGTTTTAGTCTACTTTTTTTTGGCGCAGCATGTCCTTTAAGGGATTTTGCGCCATAAAACCCCATACAACCAACCAACCTTGCCTATGTCCCCCCCACCCCCCCTAAGGGGATACCTTCTTTAGGTATTCACGGGCTTCGCAACCCCGGGCACCTGAGCGATCTTTCTCTTTTCCTCTTATTTCTCTGTCTTTCTTTCTTGTTTCACTCTCATTGTGGTTTCCTCTTCGGAGGTGAGGGCAATTCTGCATCTGCCGATTCATCCTGTCTGTATCGACTCATGGAGAATTGTAAACCACCCACGTGTTTGCTGTGCGTGGCGACCAGTGTCCCTGGAAAGGGGGATCCTGGCAGTTGAGAGAAACCAACACGCTGCTTTGGCCTCTGCTTCAGGTAGACGGAAGATGTATATTCATCCCGTATGCATCAATCGGCTGGTCAGCTGACTTGTCACTGGCTGGGGATCAAGCTAGCGAGTACTTAATAGCCATTTCGTTAAGAGTGGAGACTGACATAGAATGGAGGATATTCCATCTCCGTTTTGATCACGTGATCAAGGAAAAAACTTGTAGTGTAAAGAACGGAAGGCTCCGTAGACGTGTAATGTGAATCCTATCTAGCCAATGAAACAGTTCATGAGGAAAAGCAGTAGTATCTTTCCTTCTTATCAATTAGAAGTTCCTTGGGTAAATTACCGGTATCACGTGACTTTTTCAGCCTCGAACCCATATTTGGAATATTCTCCATTGTCTTGTGACCGTATAGGCCCTGGTTAGCACTGGTGCACGAATGTGCATCCCCTTGTTGGGCTCGGTAGTGGGTGGTGCGGCTGGGGTCTGAATTCTATTTTTTTTTCAATTATGTATGGAAATACTAATATTCCTTCAATATCTCTCCCATGTGGAGAGCAACAAAGTGTACTTTTTTTATTTTCTCTTTTTTTTTTTTGTAATTAAACGCACTGATAGTCTCTCGGATAGTTCTTTCAAAAAAACTTCACCTTTTCTTATAGCAAAAAATTTCAGTCTGTTTTTGGTGATGGTCACTCGCTGAAAAAATTGCAGTCTGGGGATTTACTGGTTGAGGTTCCTTCCGCCACCAATCACAAATTCTGTCAGATTGCAATACTACAGGTACTTTTTCTGTCTCTGTTAAAGCACATCAAACTCTTAATACTTGTCGTGGTGTAATATCTGAACCAGATCTTTTATTTTCTACAAAAGAAGAGAACTTATAGCTAATTTAAGGATCAAAATATCATAGATGTATGCTGTAGAACTATCCGTCGAAATGAGCAAATACTTGTCAGGAAATACAAAGTATTTCCTGGGGGTTGGAATGAGCAGAGTTACTTAATGCAGAAAGGAAACGCTAACGCTGAGTTTTTACAACCCCGATAAAAGAAAAACTGAAGATTGATTTGCTGAACTAAATTTAATTGAAAAATAAATTTAAATTACTGTGGTGGTTTAAAAATGATGACAATGATTTTTAAAAACTAAACATATTTATTAAAAGCTCAAGAAACAAAAACAACATATAAATAAACTCATAAGAAAAATATATATTCATTAACAAATTAAATAAAATGACTTAGCTGACATTAACAGTGCTTAAACCTCCGTAAAAATATCCCATGACACAACAAGAGGTAAAAAAATATCACAGCTCGTATCACATACTCAGAAAGATGCCATCACTTATTACATAGGAAAGTTCACGATGTCACTGAAGCTTCATTATCAACCAGTAGATTATATCACTTCCCCAAAGTTCTCACGACGCTATGAAAATACCTTCATACGTACTAAAAGAGCAACTTGAAGAAACGTGAACATAACTACTTCGGAAGCTTTCACAGAAAGATGAGCGAAAAACAATGGCACCGGTGTTTTACCATCTTGACAATATACCCGACGAAATGCAAGCTGATTTTCCCGTTTAAGTTCCATTTTTGATTCGACTAACACATGTAGGAAAAGTCACTACTTAAACAATCTTAACATTCATTACACTGCAGAATTCATTTCAAATGTTAAAATGCCGAAAAGATGAACTAACTCATAACTAATAACTTCGTTCAACAAAAGCCAAAGCACGATAAATACAGAAACCGGCAAAAGGGAGAATTCATTTAGATAACTGCCACTGCTCACATCCTCTCTTGACTAAAATAAGTGAAGTGCCACGAACGCTTGAAAGTCCGAGTATATATCTGTCCCGGGCGAACGAAAACCAAACTTCCACGCATCGCTAAACAACGCCCTCTCACGGCCTTGACAACATGCTACTAGAAGTTTCAAAGTGACGACATCGGATTTGCATAAGCAAATCACGATCGTATCGAACTGCTTACGCCCTCTAGTAGGGACAGGAAAAACAACTTTGAAGTCAAAGAGGGAAAAGAAAGATATCGTAATACAAACATAAACAAATGTATTTCCAAATGGACGAAATCAATTTTAAGAGAATGCAGTTAGATGGAGGACTATTTCAACAGGTAAATAAAGGAAACTTAATTTAATTAAATTATTCATTAGATTTACAGATTTACTTTGAATATAATATATGGATATAAGAAACTTAAGGAGGTAAAAAGAAGAATAAGTAAACTGTTTTAAGTAAAGGTAAGTAGGTTCTATTGGTTTAATCAAAAGGAAATGTTAAATAGGAATATATGGATGTACAGTGACAAGACTAGGGTTGCACTTTCCTAACAATACTTCCTACTAAACACATTATTCTAACTGTCAATAGCCATATTATACCTACTAGAATTAAAGCTGGTTATCTAAACTGTTCAGTCAGGACTTAAATCCCTAATCCTCTACGTTGTTTTACATGCCAGCGCTATGGGCATACTAATACTACCTATCGTGGATCTGTTACTTGCGCACATTGTGCAGAAGTCGGCCATGACGGTAAAACTTGCGAAAAACCAGAACGCTGCGCTAATTGTAGAGGTGACCATTCATCGTACTCTCGCTCTTGTCCTAATTTTGGATCCGTGAAAAGGAAATTCTTGCAGTTAAAATTACTCACTTACTTACTTTCCTACCCTGAAGCCCGTAAACTAGTTGAATTCAGGACCCCATCTGTTGGGGTATCTTACTCCAGTATACTTAAAGAACAATCAAAACCTGTAAGGCACAAAAATACTCAGACTGATCCCTCCTTTCCTACAACTAACTCAGCTAAAACGCAATCAACAACCACTTTAAATAAAGAAATCCTTGATGTCAGTTGTGGTTCTAAATGCTATGCTACCCCACTATTAGAACGTTGGCTACCATCCTCAAAACCTGAAATAGTATACCAAATCAATCAACCTCAAAAATCTTCGAATCTACCAAAAATGTCATCCGATCATCACACTAAACAAACTTCTATACCATCTGCATCTAATTTGCAGAAACCTAATATTTCCCAAACTGAGAAACCAAGCCAAAAATCTTGTACTCAGAAAGACAGAAGTGAATCCAAAAAGGCTTCGGAACTCCAGTCTAAGACTAAGGCTGCTACATTTGTAAAAGCATCACGTAGACTTGATACCAGTCAAACTGACAATCCAAGCAAAAAAACTTGCATACAGAAAGAGAAAAAGATAATTCGGGGTTCTTCACAGTGGAAAACTGTGAAGAAAAAGGGCAAGGACAAATGTCAAAACTACCCATTAGTTAATAATATAAAGGATCCGAAAAACCTTCAAAAGTATGTAGATGAGCAATGGAATCTGAATCATATGACTCAAGTGATAACGAAGATAATGCAGTTTTCGATGAATTTGTACCTAATTAAGTTTACATTGTTTTTTACTTCTATGATTTTTAAATTTGTTATTACGTGGTATTTGTACATAATCTTAAACGTTGTTTATATTTTAACGATATTACTTTTTAACTTCACAGTTTTCAATTATAATATATTGACTCTTTTAAATGTTTTTAAACTATACATATTACTCTTTTCATTTGATTTTTCTGGTTTCTTATCTTTTTGTTAATGATTTTTTTCTCAACTATCTGGTTATAAATATGTTTTTCATGTTGACATTGTCTTGGCGCAGCATGTCCCTAAAGGGACTTGGCGCTATAAAACCGCATATTCTTGGACGTAATATAACCTGTGTGGTTTATATACGTAACAGTCTATTTAAACATGCAGAAAAGCCCAGTGGAGGTAAAGGCTGGTAAATAGGACGTATTGGAAGTGAAAATATTTAAATGAGCATATATGAAAAACGATCTCTTAACTAGGATAATAAAACAAAATGCATAATAGTAAAGTTAACGAAAAACGTTTATTTCACTTCGATGACACTAGATGATGATACAGCAAATAATCAATATGAAGATTAACACAGCAGTGGTTCTTGTACACATAACGACACGCCATAACAATGGCGGTTTGCAGAAGGCTTGAAGACATATTTTTCAGACATTACTTTGAGATTTACAACTATTTAAAAATAAACTCATAGTTAAAATAAAATAATAAGTATGTTAATCAATACTTCCAGAATGTTGGACCAGCCAACATTCAGTGTCAAGAAAAGTTACTTCCATTTAAAGGAAGATAAAAATGCAAACTAACGATGTCCGGATCATTTATTTATATGAAATGGCTAGGATTGAAATCGACGTTTCGGAGCAGAGACCACGAAACGGACCAATCACAGAACGGCATCGAATCGATGCAAAAGCTAGATTCGATGATAAATTCGATAATAGATACGATATTGTCAGTCGCCATCTGGCGGGAAAAATATCGTTACGGAAATACGTAATCACTTTGAAACGTGGTTTTGCCGATGTAGGTTGCAAAGAAAATGGAGTCCGTGAACGGAAAAAGATAGAGATAGCTATTGACGTTACAGGACTAATACATTATGTAAAACTGATAGATACAGTTCGGAAATGAAGTAAAAAAGTAAGTTAAGTTTTAGAAACATTTATTCCTGATATTATGAGATATTATAATGAAGTAATAAATAAAAAATAAAATATGAATTTGTAAATAAAAAATGATGATTGTGGTATGAAATTATGATAAATAGGAAATAGGAGGCGATGAGAAAACCAGTGTTTGGTATCTCTATCACAACCAACCTTGCGGATGTCTCAAAATTTTAGAAAACTTTGTCAGCAATATTATGACATAGACGCCAGCCGTGTTTTCACATCCCCAGGACTTTTGTGGAACGCTTGCCTAAAGATGTGTGATGTAACAATAGAGCTCCTGACCAACATCGACATGCTAATGTTTTTTGAAATAGGGGTAAGAGGCGGTGTCTCTCAGATATCCCATAGGTTTGTTGTCGCTAACAATCCCGAATCTCCCAACTACAACGAAAACCAATTGTCCAACTATATTTTATATTTGGACACTAATAATCTTTATGGCTGGACTATGTGCCAATTTCTGACGCTAGAGGGCTTTGAGTGGGTGGATGCTACCCGATTAGATGTAAATTTCGTTCAAAATTTAAGCGACGAATCTCCTGAAGGGTATATATTTGAAGTGGATCTCGACTATCCGAAGCCTCTCCATGATCTGCACAACGATTATCCTTTGGCACCGGAAAGGTTATAGAGAATTATAAAGATTATAAAGAATAGGTTTTAATGGCATAAAATCCCATAGGGGATATGATGCGCCAAAAAAAGAAACAAAAGATTAAAAGAAGTTAGCAACAAACAATGTCATTAAAAAAAGAGAGTAAAGATAAAAGAAATCTGGATTGGGTAACCCATCCAGAAGTAGTCAAGTAAGTGTAGACGACTAAACAATATTAATTCCAAAAACAGGAAAAAAATACAAGTATAAAAGACAAAAATTTCAATAAAGTGTACTCTGGATGGGGTTTCCCATCCAGATGTCATAAAAGTGTAAAGGAATAACCATAAGATTCAACCAATGAAGCAAATAAACATTTAAATGTCAGAATAAAAGCCGGCATGTTTTAAAAAGGTAAATAGTGCCCCATGAGGTGTCTCCCCGATGAGGTTTGTCAAGGTTGGTGATGATGAATTAAAGTAGATCCTGTACAAGTGCCGGAGGCCCGGACAATCAGTTAAGAGATGATGTATGGTTAGGAAATCAAAATGACATTGTGGGCACATGGGTGCATCCTCCCGAAGTAATAGATGTCTATGAGTGATTCTCGAGTGACTGATCCTAGGACGCTTAAGTAGAACATCAGTTTTCCTCGGGTAATTAGTGGACCAAATTGTTATTGTAGGTTTAACGTGGTGTAATTTGTTGTTTGTTTCAGTGTCCCAGCTTTCTTGCCATTTATTATAAATATGACTTTGGATGATATGTTTAGCATCTGCAAATGAATCTCATGATTTAATGAATTGAGTGCACGTTTTGCTGCTTTCTCATTACCTGGTATACCCATGTGCCCGGGGACCCAACAAAAGAGGATATTAAATCCACGCCTTGAAAGTTGGTAAAAAGTTTCAAATTTGATGAAATATTTGGATGGTGTTCAGGAGACTTAATAGCGTCTATAGAACTTTTGGAGTCTGTATAAATGATAAAAGATGCACAGTGATGATGTGATATAAATGACATAGCTTTTTCTATTGCTATTGATTCTGAAGTAAACACCGAGACAGATGAGTGTAAGCGATAACTAAAGACATTATCCTCACAAACAATTCCACAACCAGTTGTATCTCCAGATTTTGAACCATCTGTATAAACATCTATATAGTTTTTGTAATGTGCACGGTGCACAGCAAAAAGTTGTTGAGATACAACAGGAGCAAATTGTTTCTGTCAAAAGTATTAAAAGGATGGAGGGAGATGATATAAGATTCCCAAGGGTACTTAGGGCATGGACATAGTTCAGTGTTGCTAAGAGAACTATTCTCAATAATATGTCTCATTCTAGTCCCAAAAGGTGGAATGCATGATGGGCGGTGCTGATAAAGATCATTGTCAGTATCTAATAAATGGAAATGTAGAGGATGGCCAGAATGTTCCAGGGAAAGTCTTTCCCGGATCTGGTGCAATGCAGGTTCGTTGCAATTAACATAGAGGCTAAGCACTGGGAAGTACGAAATGCACCAGAGCAGACACGAAGTGCGCTATGGTGCACAGTGTCCAACTTTTTCAAAACAAACTTTTTCAAATGAGTTTCGATTTTTAAGTATGCAACTTCTTTTGTAGAATTTTTTTGGGGCATTATATCCCTAATTGCTTCGACAGTTTTGTTGGATAAGAAATTACGCATAATCTGACACTAAAATTATTAATTTCTAACGAATACTTTTTAAATTTTGAGTTTTTTAAGAAAATAATGTCTTTTTTGAAAAAAGTGAAAATTAAATTAGGAAGAGAAATTTCTCGTATTATTGAAGAGAAATATTAGATAAAGGAAAAATAACCCTGAAAATGAGTAAAGAAGTAAAAAAAATATGACAGAAAAGGAATTAAATAAATCGGACAAATCTGAAAGTAATTCTGATCGAATGCGGCAACCTGCCCCTGATCCTTCTCCGTCCGATGTGCAACAGAACAAGATTCCGATAGAGGGTCATTCAGGGAGTGAGTCCAATGTTACCGAAGGCACTAGATCTGATTCACAACTAGCTAATATACTACAGAATATCCCGATTCATGCAATAGAGGGTCTTTCAAGATCCACTTCTCGGAACAGGATAGAGGGTCTTTTAGAATCTTCTTCTGCATCTGATACAGAAGCATCAAAGCCTGAATCTAGGCCTGTTGACCCACCAAAAAGTACTTTTAGCACAGATGCTGCCACTACGTCAACTTCTTTTAGTTCATTATCATCTACTTCGATTAACAGAGTGGATATTCCATGGAGTCCCAATTGCAAGAACTAAAGCATTTAATATTGATAAAGTTCGGGACGAAATAAAAGGAAAATATAAGTTAACCAGAGTGGATTTGGTGACGCAGTCTTTTATAGAGAATGAAGAATCAATTAGCCTTCAAGTTGAAAATAATCCTAAAGAAATGCCACATCCAATGGGTGATAACTCCGTCCACAATGAAAATATCAATTCTGAAGTAATCAGAGACGCATTGAAAGAATTAGTTTCAAACGTTGATCAAATTAATCCAATTATAAGAAATCTCACGGATCATGTGGTGGATGATTCTGAGAAAGCCTCAAAATTAAGGATCACTCAGCATAAGAAACTCACTGTCACAAGCATTCAAAAACAGAGCCTACTAATTGATTCGGAGTCTCCGCCTAGTAGTTACACCAGGCTTGGAGTTGAATCCAAGAAGTGGTTACAGGAAAATCCAAAAATTACTAGAACATTAGAAAAACAACTACGGGAAAAGAATGCTCCAGTTTTGCGTAAAATCGTGGCCTTGGAGAATGCAAAAACACAACCAAAAAGCAAATTACCCCGAAGAAATTCGGCCCTACTGGTACCCTACCTAAGGACTAAGATACTCTACCACAGGAACTCTACCTAAATTTAAACTTGACTCGATTCCAGAAAAATCACCAAAGTCTTCTAATCTCGAATTAGTGGTACAACAGCTCGCTCCTAATCCCTCCACACTAAGGGAAAAATTATTGAAACTAGCAGCTGGTACGCCTCCGCCTGATCGGTCATATCCGGCAGTTGGCCGAATCCCTGGCTCGGTAGAGGGTCTTTCAGCATCTCACAGCCCCTCTCCATCTTGGGATGATTTGTCTTACGAGAGCATTAACTTTAGGAAACAGCAATTTTATGCATCGATGAGTCGTAAGACAAGTCCTTTTAAAGGATCAATGAATTCATCCTCTACCGCCATTGCTACCGAGGTCTCTCCCAAGTCTACTTTGCTTGAAGAGATCCCTCATCAGAATAATTCAAACTCATCCACTGATGATATTCTGTTTTAAATACCCAAACAGAAGATTATGCGATTTTGGATAAATCGAATTCTCTACATGAATCTACAAATATTATACCAGAAAGTCAGAAAATTTCAACCCCTGCTCATGCACATTCTCCAATGGCTCTTGATGATTCACCTATTCTTCCGTCTCATAGTATTCAATCTGTTGTGCATGAAGTTCAAAAGAGAACGTTTCCAGTAAGAAATAATTTAACAAATGGCCTACTACAAATCATTGTTCCGCTTACAGATTTCCCAAGATGCCCGGAGCCCGGGTACGAATTTCAATTCTTTGCACAAATGTTTTCCAAGACAATCCACTACTTACAACAGCACTTAATTAAATACCACCATAAACAACTAGAAGCTACAGAATTTTGGTGTAGCCTGTGCAATAGATATATGTTCAATAACACAAAATCTCATGTTCAATAACCCATGTTTTCAAAATGTACAACTATTCAATGTTGATTTTACTAAGTACGAATTCAACCATCATTGTCGCCACTGTCCATTTGGATCTAACTCTAAAACACAGATGAAAAATCACAAGTGCAAATGCACACCCATCCATCGGGATTTTCCTTCCTCTAACCCAGAGTTGTTTCTCCGCATCAGATTTTTGCAGGCCTTTCGCCTGATTCCCTTCTGAGGAAGCAATTCCCCTGACTCAGCATGTTGCATCACAGCCCTCTCCTCCTGCCAGCAATCTTCCGTCGCAGGTCTCCATAGTTGCTGAAATTTCACCTGAAGCCTCATCCATTCGTCCCCCGGACATGGTGTCCCAAATCTTGCCGGCACTTGCTGCCGTTTTGAGGAGACAAATACTATCCACGTGGTCTTCCTGTTTCGGAACTACTTAACTTGCACTGAGGAGGGCTGTGGTGCACCGATCTCTCAAACATCTTGGTCTCCTGCCCTTGACGGTCTTAAACGTCATCTGCGTGTTGTACATAAGATAATTGCTCCAGAAATTGTTCGATGGTGTGGGCCGTGTAATGTAACCATTCCGGCAAAAATTTCCAGCCATCGCTGCTACAGTCGAGGTGGTTACTTCACCATTCCTGATGAGGTCATTGCTTCTCAGAACTTTGAATTCAAGTGCATGATATGTGGGATGTCTTTTCTGAACGCCACTAGCTTGACTAGTCATTCGAACGCACATATGCGCCGTGACTCTGAGAAATGACCTTCGTCATAAGAAGATTGTCCTGCCTGAGTTATATTCTCGCCAACAGTCCCCTGAAGTCACTCAGTCTGATCCATCTCCTTCAATCAATTCCACTCCATTATCTCCAGTGCCCGATGAGTCTGCTCCGGCTGCATCTGAAAATGTTTTTATTCGTCCCTGGTCACCAGTTCAGCCTGGTTCTACTGATAACAATTTGCCTCACCCTGATGACCCTCCTCCGTCGTATAAATTTAATGAGAAATTTAAGGAATTTCTTGCAGCAGATTCGCTGCCTCCATGGGAAGAATTTACTACGTTATTATCGGAATTCATTGCTTTTTCAAGAGAGAAAATGAAAATTAAGGATCCTCCGGCTGCCACGACTGTCTTCAAGCAACAAAATGTTGACAATCTGAAATTTATTCAAGCGCTATATCGGCGAAATCGTAGAAGGGCAGTTCGGAAAGTAATCGGAGAAAATACAGATATGCAATGAAGATCCTAACAAACTCGCAGACATGTATTTTAACTTTTCCCCACCCGAATGTGACTTATCTTTACTTGATAACTGGGAAGCCTCTGCCGAGGAAATCCAGTTAGATAGTATGACCCCAGGAGAGATCTGGGCTCGCCTGTCTTTCACAGAAAACACAGCTCCTGGCCTCGACAGGCTCACCTTTGAGCATTGGAGGTCGGTGGACCCAGAGGCTCATACTCTTTCTTCCATTTTTATGTTGTCTCAAATACAAGAAAATAGCTGCAGCTTGGAAAACATCCCGGACTGTTTTTATTCCCAAAAAGGAACAGTGCACAACATTGCGCGATTGGCGCCCAATTTCATTAGTTGACACAATATCTAAGCTATTCACCAGATGTTTATCTAAAAGAATAATAGACTGGCTTGTTTCAAATAATATTCTCTGCCCCGCTCAAAAGGGATTCAAGCCTTTTGACGGGGCTTTTGAAAATAATTACATATTCATGAAAAAATTTCAAGATACTATCAAGACTCCGGGGAAAGAGTTGTGTATCGCATCCATTGACCTTGCAAATGCGTTTGGCTGTATGCCCCATAAAGCTATACAGCGTGCTCTCAAGAAGTCAGGCGCTGGCAAGCACGTTGTGAAGATAGTTTCAGAGCTCTTAAAAGATATCAACACTCTTGTTGTCTCTGCTGCTGGTGAAGCGGGGCCTGTGCTTATAGTTAAAGGTGTTCGCCAGGGCGACCCCATGAGTGGAATTCTCTTCAATATTGCATTCAACACTATTCTTAAAGCTCTTAGTTTACTCAAGGTGGTCACCGTTTAGTATACGCAGACGACAAATTAATTCTCGCAGAATCCCCTGAAGCTCTCCAGGCAGCCCTTGATCTTCTCCTGGTGGAGTGTTCAAAGCCTTTGCAGTTACTCTGTAGTGGGCTTTTTGTGGAGCGCTCTTTCTAATAACTTATTATATTTTAATAAAAATTTGTTAGACAGCTTAATTTACTATTAATGCAACTTGCTGAAAATTTGAACGAAATCGGTCAATTAACAGCAGAGACATTTTTTTTTTTTTTTTTTTTTTTTTTTTTTTTAATAGAAAGGAAAAAACAAGTTTTGCTTTTCGTCCTCTCAAATAATGCATATTTGCTGACACATGCACAGAGTCCTTTTTATGCGTAAAATAATAGAATTTGAATAGCTTCTCTTGTTTTTGTTTATTTTAAAACCTTTTTTAGACCATTTTATTTTCAATATTTGCTTCGTTTTAATTTATTTATTTTAAATATTCATATCTTTAATTTTATTATTATTACTCTGGTAAGATTAATTTAAAAACCAATGGTAAGAAAGATTCAAGGTGTTAAACAAGTATTTATTTATTTATTTATTTTAAAACACCCTTAAGCAGAATTTCAGCCAAGCGAAGATACTCACAAGCTAACGTTAAACCTATGTGAGATTTCTTGTTTGAATTTGAATACTTTCAAACTTTTTTTTTAGTACGGGGTAACTGAGGTTGAATTCTAATAAGTTTCTTTTTTACTTTTCCTATTTTTTCAATTAACTTTCACTTTTGAAAAGAACACTCCCATAGGTTTAACATTAGCTTGCAAGTATTTTCACTTGATTGAAGAATCCCCTTTAATGATGCATTACTTTTTATTATTACAGTACACCCCCCCCCCCCCCCCTAACACACACACACACACAAGTCCGAAAATCCAAACCAAAATTTATTTAAAATTAAAGAAAAATAAATGAAATGGATCTTGGAGCATAATGAATTTTTTTTTTTACACACACATTAAAATAATACTTTTCAGCAGGCATATTAATTTGGGGAAAAAAGAATAGAAAGAAATTAAGGTATCTCGTTTTGAATTTCCCTTGCGTAATTTAAAAATTTGCTAGTCTGAACTGGTAGCAGTCCAAATTAGTTTGAAAAACAAGGTACAGTATAGCGCTGATTATTTGAATTACATTTAACCAAGCTGTCCAATGATCTGAAGATCCCTTTTTTTTGGTATATATATATTTTTTTCTTTTTTTCAGAATGGTTCTTGAAATCAAAAACGTTTTCCGGAGGTAGATTAGTGGGAACAAAGTCCTCGAATTTATCTCTTAATTCTTCGAATGTTCGGAAACAGCTATGAAATGATTGGAACGACAGGAGAATGCTGATCCTATTCAACTTATGTATTTAAACTGAACTCGCGATATGGGTGCAAAAAATATCTTTAAAAAAAAAACAAGTAATATAAAAATTTTGTTTTTAAAGTCAATTCTTACTTAGGTCATCAAAGAAAAATTTAATATAATCCCTTAAGCTAATATTAGTTTTTGTTGCATTAAAATATCTCAATTTGTTGATTTTCTATAAGCAAGTAGGTTTACAATGGAACTCTATGGGAATTTGGCGAAATATTAGAGATATTGCCAAGTTGGCCGCCAAATTTGGCGATATTTGGCGACAGAACAGGGTCCCCCCCCCCTATGGTAACCCCTTATTGAAAATACGTTCATTGATCTTCAATAACCAATGGCCGCCATTTTGTTTCCCATGCAAAACTAAAATTAATTAATTAAAATTTAATTAATTAATTAATATTTGAAAAAACTGTATTAACATCAATTGTCATCCAGTACAAGTTTTAAAAAATTTATTTCAACTTGATAGGATGAATAATGAGTATTTTATTAACGATTGAAAATGTGAACAAGATAAATAAATATAGGGAGAGTTTGAGCTAATAGTAGGAATTGAAAAATCAAAGCTTTTCTGTTTATATCATTTTCTAAACTTAAAAATTTGAAATTTAAAGATAAAAACAAAATTAAATATGCCAGTACTAACAGTTGTTCGTCCTAAGTCTGGTTAAAATGTGAAGGAAAATTGTGTTCAGCCAAAAATTTTTTTAAAACATTATTTTTAAAAGCTAACATTTGTTCCATTAAAAAAAGCTGTTACACATAAAAAATGCATTTTAACCATTTCTGCATAGTTAGAAACATCACCTAAATTGCCTGTCCAAGTTATCCGAACTGGCGCCGCCCTCGACAGGTTTGGATAATCGGCAGTCTATTATACTGTTTTATTAATACCATTATTTACTAGACGAAAAAAAGAGACTAGTATGATGCGAATTGAACTCGTCTTTGTTGATAATAATTCAAAGCACTTTAATCTGAAACCGAAATACTCAAATCGAAACCCAACCCCCCCCCCCCCCCCAAAAAAAAAAAGAAAATATTTTTTTAAATACAATTTTAGAAGACTATATAATAAATTTTTTATATGAACTTTATTTGTCCCAAAGTAAATCAAATACACATATTCATTCAAAATCTAATACAGCAACCCCTAGCTACGTTGCATATACCAATGGGAAAACACGAAAATGAATGAGTTGTCCCAATGCCTCATATAACTGAGAATGAGAAGCATTTAAAAACATAGATTTAAAAAAAAAAAAAAAAAAAGATTTGTATCCAAAATGTTAATTAATACAACATTCTTAAATAATAATAATAAATTATACTTTTTCTAATCGAAGCTACTTAAGTGCGGACAAAATATAAATTAGTATTTTTGGAAGACACATAAAAAAGCGATATATCCAAAGGCGCGATGTAAACGAAGAGTTGCTGTATATATGTTCATATGAAAAATAAGTGAACATTCTTGAATAATAGGCGATAAAGAACGAAAATCAAAGGTTAATAATTAAATCATGCTTTGTATTTTAGCAAAAAAATAATAGACATGAATACTTACATTTACGTTCTTTTATTCCTCAGATAATAATTTTTCACAACTGGCGGCTTGATACAGCAGACGTTTTGTTTTGAAACCAAAACAAACTTATACAGCTTTGAAAAACACTTATTACACTCTCTACTATCTCACCCGAGATGATTTGAAAAGCTAAAATAAAAAAGATAGTCACGTGACCTTTACTCCTAGAGAAAAACGAGAAGTGAGGAGAAGTCCTGTAAACGAATTAATTATGTCCCTTCCTCTACTCAAGCGTCAGAAACCAACAGCCAATGAAATATGTGTCTAACCCCACCTTTGAAGAGCTGGAAAGTGCACACTGCAGGCGAAATGGGGAAAAGTCGTTGAAGATTTGGAATGTCTAGAAAAACAGTACAGAGAATTTTTGATTTAATAATACCAGTTTTAGCATGCAAGTTAAAATCTTTGGTAAGGTGGCCCACACCAGATTCCTTACAAGACAATTTGCCAGAGTGCTTCAAACATTCTGCCTACAAAGATACTGTATGCATAATTGATTGCACGGAAGTGCCTATACAGAGACCTAGTAATATGCAGACAAGAGCAAAAACTTGGTCTAATTATAAGTACCGCCATAAAATAAAATTGTTAGTAGTTATGTACTCTAGCCTACTCAAGCATAAATCCAAATCAGTAAGACACATAAGCACCCAAACTGATCCTCTTCACCAAATTGTTCACCTGAGAAAACATCATCTAACACTTTAAAGAGAAAAACCCGTGATGTAAAGTGAGACCGGGGGAATGGCGACACCTTAAGGGAATTTAAATTTTTTCACTTCGAAAAAATGTTTATTTTTTAATAGTAAAAATTCTAAAGCTGAATCATGATCTTTAGTATCTGTATATATTTAATGGTAGTCATAACTGTAAAGTAAGCATACATAAAAAAATATTTTTTAAACCTCTGCACAGTCGCGGGATTTCCCAGGACACTGGGGTAATTCCGCCACCGTACCGGGGTAATGCCGCCACTCTTTAATGACCTAGTACATGCATCAAATGGATACTAGGAAACACACAACCTACTGAAAATAGTTAGAAAGCAATGTAATTGAGCAGAATAATGGTTAAACTTACAATTTACTTCATATTGCAAAAGTCACTCTGCTGATTCGGCTCCACTACATTAAAATGAGGCCATTTCTCACCCGATTTGCATGGCGGCGGCATTACCCCGAGAGGACAATATAGCGGAAATCCCCAAGCAAAGCCGAAAGAAGAACCGAACTTGTTCAACACATTGCATCAAAATGTCGGCGAATGCATGTAGATTACGGGTCATATTATCTGAAATACCTAGTGTTATAATAAAAGGTGCTTATCTCTGCTCATTTGGAGCTCCAAAATAACAAGCAACTAGATGAAAACTACATTTTTCACTAGAACAAACGAACGACGTACAGCAAAGTCACTCTCACTTTAGGCACTGTTTATATTGTTGGCCGCTACAGTGCAGGCGCATTCACTATCTCAATCTGCCCTTAGTTTTAAAACTAGGTGGGGTGGCGGCATTCCCCCGGTCTCCCCTACTCTACCGCTAGCACAAGATCTATGCCAAAATTGGAACTCAGCCACATTCATCAGAACCAGTGAAAATTGAATACATCCATAGTCCGTCACAAAAATCATCAGCCCAATCTAAAATACCAACCGAACATAAAACTAAACAAACGTCAGTTACAGATAAAAGCAAATTGGTAAAACCTATTGTTTGTCCAACTCAGAAAGCAAACGAAAAATCTTGTTCACAAAAAGAAAGAAAGAAACCTCCAACTCAAGTCTCTTCACAGTGGAAAACTGTGAAGAGAAAAGACAAGAAATCATGCCTGAGCACAGCAATCACAAATGTAAAGGATACCAAACAGTTGCTTAACTATGCAGAAGAGGCTATGGACTCTTTCAGTTACTCTGATGATGATGAAAATACTGTTTTCGAAGAATCTCATCCCACATGATTTTTTATTGATTTTTTAAATTTTGAATTACAACTTTGTTTTTAGGCAGTATTACTATAAGGTGTTATGCTTTGTCTTTTGGATTAATTATAACTTTTCATAACCTTAGAGATTTTGAATTTAAATATTTGCTTTGTCTTTTAATTACATTTTGGTTTTTAAAACCTTTTGTATTGTCACTTTCATTGTACATTATTTTAATTACATGTATCATCACATTTCTTTCTTCAGTTTACTTTGTTTTTAACTTATATATCTCATCCAGTCTTTTAATGTAACTTTTAAATTTTAACTATGTTTTACACCTTACTTTTTTCTTTGCGCAGCATGTCCCTAAAGGGACCTTGTGCTATAAAACTCCAACCAACCATCCCAGTATGTATGAACCCAAACGGTGCAATTAGTTTTTTATCAAAATGTTGGAGAGGCAGAGTGTTTGATAAGCATATCACTATAAACAGTGGGCTAATCGAAAAGATAAATCCTGGAGATGTAATCCTGGCTGATAGAGGGTTTATTGTTTCCGATTTTCTTGCAGCGAAAGGAGCTAACTTAGTAGTTCCAGATTATGTAAGAGGCAAAAAACAACTAACTAATCACGAAGTACGACGATCTGAAAAATTCTCAAATGTGAGGATTCATATTGAGTGAGTCATAAAACAATTGAAAAGTTTCAAAATCTTGCACAGTGTAATTGCAATTAGATTTTTGAATTACATTGACTGTGTGTTAATTTTTTGTGCAGGATTAGTAAAATAAAATTTTTTATAAATTGAGATATGTTCTACTTTGTGTTATGTCTGAACTTTCCAATAGATAAATGGTCTTTGTAATATATGAGCACACTGTAAATACTAAGATTTGTATTTGATAATTTTCCATTACCGAGACCATCTTAAAATATATGCTAATGTCATTCATTTCAACCCTGGCCATGTAAAGGTCTTCATTCAAAAACATTTTAGAACGACGACTTCCTCAGGATCTATATTAATGAAAATGCATGCACGATTCTGAAACTAAGAGATTATGCATATATATCGTTATCATTTCAGGGGGAGTGGGGGTTTGTCTTTTGATATGATATATCATTTCTGATCTAACCAAAATTTCTCCTTTTCTTTGTAATATGGTCCTTACATCAAAATAATATGTAGCCATGTTGCGAATGGTGACTATGAATCTGCACCTTTAACCCAGGAGAACTCGCTCGTGAGAATTTCTCTCACGGTGCCCAATTGCTTTTCTTTTACTTTACATTCACTTAATATCAACTTTTTTTGCTTGGCTTAGTACTTTTATCACGAAAGAGGTAAAATAGCTGAAATAACATTTTCTATCTTAATTAAAATGAAAAATGGTTTAAATAAGAGTCTTAAAAAAAGTACGACGGTGAGAGAAAATCTCATGCAGCGAGTTCTCCCGGGTTAATAAAGATGATATAAATAACACAAACTTTTGCTTTAAATTGCATGATTAAATTCACAGATAATAATTCGTTTGATTCTCAAGGCTTCTTTAGAAAAAAAGACCAGCATAGTGGGCGAAGGCTGCTAGTATGTATATATATACAGTCGAACCTCGTTAAGACGAAGTCGCAGGGCTGTAAAAATCTTTTTGTATTAACCGATAAAACAGCAAAAGGCATTTAGGATGATTTAAAAAATAAATCACTAAAAAGAAAGATATCAAAGAATGTAAATGATATCTGGATAGAAATATTTTATAGTCATTTTACGTTAATTAGTATTTTTTTGAGTAAAAAAGTACATTTCTAACATCACAATAAAAACCCAAAACCCATACTCACATTGATACAGACATGACGATAGTAATACTACATATACTGTAATATTCTTATGAAAAATAAATGTGTAAGGAGAAATAAAATGTGAAAATATATTTACTTCTTTAAATTAGACTTTTAAAAATATATTTTATTGATTTTTTTCAATTTTTGCATTCTACAACTGTTTATAAAGGCGACCACTTTTCTCAAATTGCCCAAAGTGCAATTGACATTTTCTTCTTGAAGCAGAAACAACTGAACAGTTTTTGAAGCTTCTGTTGCTTCATTGAAGGACTCTGAAGGGATTTCGACCTCCCCACCAGCCTCCATTTTATTCAGTGCTTCCTTTTCTGTCTATTCTACTTTTCAGTTAAATCGGCCAGATTATCTTCATTTGTCATGCGTTGTGAGTCATAACATTTTCAACAATTCGAACGTAATCTTTAAAACAAGAGATAAATTGTTCCTCAATTTT
This sequence comes from Maratus speciosus, assembly GCA_963932465.1. Taxonomy (NCBI): domain Eukaryota; kingdom Metazoa; phylum Arthropoda; class Arachnida; order Araneae; family Salticidae; genus Maratus; species Maratus speciosus. The sequence continues at coordinate 449,585 of CAWVRF010000974.1, read as the reverse complement.
CAGCAGCTTCTCGTCCATTTCTCTTTCATCGGTTTGTGCCATATCTTCCTCTGAAAAACCACCATTCCCAAAAATTGATTCTTATAACAGTGGAAGTAACAGAGTTCCATGCATTTCTTAGGAAACACATAGCTTTTAAGAGATCGATAGAAAATGGTGTCTGTTTGTAGGACTCAATACGTTTTTTGATTTTTTTCTTTCATGTAGTGGGTTTTTAAACACTGAATAATACCTTGGTCGCATGGCTGAAGCTTTGCTGTAGTACTTGGAGGGAGGGAAACGCATTTTATTGATTTTAGCACTTTTACATCTTTGTGGGCTGTACAATTGTCCAACAAAATGCATATCTTTATCTTTTGATTGGTAAGTCTTGAGTCTAATTCTAATAACCATTTTGCAAAAAAATTCCTTATTAATCCAAGCATTTAAGTGAACGTGTACTGAAAAGGTATTGTCTTTACACGCTTAAGGCAACGTGCTTTTGCAAATTTCCCGATAACATAGGCAATTTTTCATTACCATATATATTGCATGCTACCACTACTGTGACTCTTAGTCTTACTTTATTACATTTTACACCGGAACACTTCCCTGCTTTAAAAGTTAATGTAGATGATGGTTGTGCTTTATAAATAAGCGCAGTTTCATCTACATTGAATATATCACAGGCTTCATAATCACTTTTAATAGCCGGGCCATTCTTTAGAGAAAAACAAATCTACACTCTTTTGGAGACAATACCATGGCGTTCTTTAAACATTGACAGCCATCCATTTGAGCATGTAAAATCATCGACCCCAAGAGCTTCTGCAAAAAACTTAGCTTTTCTAGTAAAACAGTACCAGTTGAAGTGATTAAAGTGATATTCTGGTTCCTAGCTCCTGCTATCCATCTTAATAAAGCAATTTCAATTTCTTCATTCTTAGCATCTCTCATTCGTTTTCTTGCAGGCTCGAACTGATTGACAGCACAAGCCGTTTCAATTTGTTCTCGATTCTTAATAACTGTCGAAAGAGTACTAGCAGGTATTCCGTACTTTGCTGCAATCTCTCATTTTTTAAAAATCCCATCACTAACATTACATTAATCTTCTGCTTAGTTTCCAAACTAAGAACCTTTTTTCCCACTCATTTTCATAACTAGATTTTCAATTAGAATTCAATCAATAAAATTTTTCTAGCAAAGAACTTTATTCATATAAAGTGATCAATCACGTGCTAGCAACGAAATGAATCAATCACAAAAGAATTTCAGCATCAGCAGAGAAAGAATGCAAATTTTTTGTCTTCTCACACGGTCATCATTACACCTACCTCTTTTCATCCACATCAGTTACAAGAACAAATGCATATCCTCCCTCGGACAGTCCTAGAAAAGCGATGAACTTGTTTCAAGGTGGAAGGTCGCAACGAAGAATTTTTTTTAAATTATTAGGTGCAACATTTACTTCGACTTAAACGGGAGAAGTTTGTCTTCTTGTTCGTAAAACGATGCATTTATTATTGTTTTCCAAGATAATGTGATGGGGAAGCTATTTTACTTCGTCTTAAGCGGTTTCGTCCTAACGAGGTTCGACTGTAATATCCTTATAATATTATAAATGTCAATGTGTGTCCGAAAGTTTGAATAAAGTCAGCATCTAAACGGATGAATTAATGCTTTTGTATATGTGGATATAGATGGATTACAACCCGGAAATGAACATAGGTATGTTTATTTTATTCAAATATTTTGCTTAATAATCCAAAATTTCATTCTTTTTCATACACAATGAATTGACATTTTCCCGATAAAATTTAACCATCTTCCTTTTTTCGTTGCCAAAAAATAAAAACCTAGAATAATAATTTAATTTCTAATTGAAAGATTGAAACGGAAAATTTCAAGTATTTTTAATAATTCAAGGTGCATGACTTTTGAGTAAGTGTGGAAAGAAGGCAAATGTGATGTCATATATGGAAAATATAAAATGGATATGCTTTGATGTTGATTTAAAATGAGATTGTGTTATGATATTAATTCTTATTATTTAAAGGAAATTGTTATGAATGCTTACGGTTTATCGTTTGCTCACGGTTAACACAAAGATTTAAATTTAAAAAAAAAAAAAAAAACTTTTGAAGAGCAAATGGATAGCAAATGTCAATAATATGCACAGTAAAATTATCAATGTCGAAAATGACGTAATGGTTAGCAGGAAATACATATTTTCATTCTTAAAAAGTAAAAAATTAACTAGATAGAAAGCTTATGTTCTGTAATCGGGTACGTAATCAATTTGCTTTTTTTAGAGAAAGAAATTTGGTGCAAAAGTAAACACATTGTTGTAAATAGGTTTGTTTTTTGTGTGGTAAAGACTGAATAATATTCCAGATGATCAATTCTTTGCCCACCTTTGATGACAAGTATGATTGTAAAACATATGAAACAGTATCATTCGATAATTTTCTTCGCACAGATGCCATATACGCACCTGGTTTGGCGCGATCTGTTTTTGACGCCAATTTGGCGAAACATTGTTTTCGAATACCAGTTACATGTATATGTTTAAATTATGTTCTATTATTTAAAAAAGGAAATAACAATAAATAAAAAAAAAAAGATTCCTGAAGAACTATAGAACAAAGCAATTTATATAATTTTAAAGGAAAATTAAAGTAAATAAACAACAATAGCTGGGTTACCATGTCAAGCAAAATAATCTATGTTGGCCTCAATTAGGTACCCCTGTGCGTATATGACATCTTTGCCATTTTCTTATTACTTCATGATATAAACTGACATCCTGGTTCAGCATATAAACCTGAGTTATGTCAATGACTTCATAATAAAGAAAACCTTAAATTACTCATACTAGCCGCCCTTGGCGACCAGTTTGGTCTCCCTTAAAATTTATGTTTGTGAAAGCATGCTAAGCATTGTATCCTGTTGTTTTTATTCATAATTTAATTTACTTGGACTCCCTTGACCCTCTCGCTGCGCAACCCGAGGTTTCCTCAAGCAACGTAAAAGCAGCAAAATTTGCGCAATCCGAGATTTCCTCGGGGATTCATTTTTTCCACTGGCAACTATTTTTTATTTCAACTCGGACCACTTTTTAAATACAAAAAAATTCATATAGACTTTAACAACATCTACAAGAGAAATATACTACAAAATTGATTTTCTTACAATAGTGGTGCGAGACTATAAAAATAGTCTCCAATGACAGCCCTGATTTCACTTAATTTCTAATATATCCCATGTAAGATTTTGAACTCTTTCACAAAAAATGTTTACATATTTAAACTCTAAGCTATATATAGATTTGAAATATGTAATAAACGATAGCGTGATTTTTGAACCTATTTTGATAAAAAAAAAAAAAATTACACAGCGAGAGGGTTAAATATAATTAATATAATCCCTTAAACTAATATTATTTTTTGTTGCATTAAAATATCTCATTTTCTGTAAGCAAGTAAACCCTATTGGTTTACAATGGAAGTCTATGGAAATTTGGCGAATTATTAGAGATATCGCCAAGTTGGCGTCGCTTTTGATGACAGAATACAGTCCCCTATGGATACCCCCCCCTTCCTTATAGGTATAGAGATGCATTAAAATGCTGTTCAATAACCAATGAGATGCGTTTCATTTGGGCGTTGCCATTAAACAATTAAGAAATAATTGCGATTTCTGTGCCACGTACGATAGCGTAATATATATTATATATATATATAGATAGATAGATAGATAGATTTCTCTTATAAAATGTGATAAACAATTGGTTTATTACATATTTTTTTAATTATCGGAACGAAAATGCTTTTCTTAATTAACTCATTTCTTCTTTTTATGTTACGTGAACGACGTCACGGGTAACAGCTAGTATATATATATATATATATATATATATATATATATATATATATATATATATATATGTACTAGCAAAAGCCATGCTTGATGTAAATTCGCGAAGCATTATTTATTTAATAAGACAATAATTTGAAAGTAACAATATTTTTTATATTATTTTTGCATCTTTATTAAGCAAAAACGTTATTTTATGTTTTGGCACATTTTAATTTTAGAAATGTAAATTCAGCCAAATAACTAAGAATTTCCTCGGAATTTTTTATTTATGATATAAGGAATTTAACAATTTTATTTGTTTACGATTCTTTTCTTGCCACTTTACAAAAAAAAAAAAAAAATCATAATATATTTGTTTTAAAATGTGTGAATATCGTCTGCATAAATGATTTCAAATAATAAGAATAAATTGTGCATTGGAATTCTTAGCACTGAAAAATACTTTTATAATTGAATGTAAATAATTGAATTTTCACAAATTTTAATTCATTAAAAATATGCTATAATTTTCATAAAAAAGGTATTTTAAAAATTTCATAAAAGAAATCGGGAAACTATTTAATTACCATCATGATTCTATCTATAATGACTAACTCCATGATTTATTTTGTCTTCTGAAAATATAGTGTTTCATTTTTTATTTGCAAAAATGCGTCCGTAATGGAAAAACGTGTAAAATAAATTGATTAAAATAATACCTTTTTTAAGGTCATCCTGTAAAAAAATAATATTGTGCAAATCTACAGATCATAATCTATTTTTATGTTTAATTTCAAGTTAAAATACTGAATAGTTTTCTTGTAAAGTGAACGACAAAATGTAATTTGTGTAGCCTAGTACAGGATTCTCTTCGCTCATCCTAATTAGAGGCATTGTTCCATACCTAATTGTGGTTGCTGAGAGCAATGCTGGTTTGTTGAGCAGGAGTCAGTTTCATGGGATCTATGGATATTTATGGGAAAAGAAAAATTATACTTTTGTTTCAATGTTATGTAATTATTCAAAGTTAAAAAGGAAGCAATTTTCTGCTGTTTCTTTCCTGATTTAATAGATTTTTAACCACTTCAACGGCAGCCCCAAGGTAAATCAGAGGAAATAACATCTTTGTATATTTCCTTATACTGCTGCCGATGAAGTGGTTAATCAATTTAGATCTCAACTTGAAGCAAAAATGGAGATACTTTAGAAAGATTTGCATCATATTAATTTGTTTGTATGAAATGTGATGATAAAATTGGAAGTGACTGAATTTTGGCCAATGATACAGTATAAGTACTGGGTTAGGGAGCTGAATTCGGAAATAATTAGGGGAAAGCTGGAAATTGTTTTAATCCCTTCAGTTTAGGTCTAGAATGAATATGCTATGTTTTCCCCCCTCGTACTAGGTGAGCGTTAGGAATTATAAATTGATTTATAATCAAAAAACACGTTTAAAAAAAAAAAAATACCGTAACACTATCTCAAAATCACTAACTTTTTCAAAAACATTGTCAGTAAAAATGTTGTAGAGCTTAAAATTCTGAATAAAATGAGTAGCTACACTTAATACTTTTGTTCAATATTAAGGTCACAATTCTACTTTAAAGTTTTAGCACCGTGGTCAGAAGGTTGAACTCAGAATTAATTAGGGAAAACTGGAAATCATTTTAATCTCTTCAGATTAGGTCCAAAATGAATATTCTATGTTTTCCCCCTCGTACCAAGTGAGCGTTAGGAAATATGTACGTATTTACATTCGAAAAACATGTTTTTCCTTAATATTTTCAACATCACAAAATAGTTATTTTTATCAAAAACATTGTCAATGCAAATGTTGTAGAGCTTAAAATTCTGAATAAAATGAGTACCCATATTAATATTTTAGTTCAAAATTAAGGTCGCAATTCCATTTCAAATTTTGCCTTAATCACTGATCAAGAGCTTCAAGATAGGAGGGACCAGAATACCTTAACAATATCTCAAAACAGCTAACTATATCAAAAAATTGCCAATCTGGATGTTGTAGAGCTTAAAATTTTGAATAAAATGAGTAATCACATTAATGATTTGTTCAAAATTAAGGTCGCAATTTCAGATATTGTTAAAAATATTAAAGAAAAACGTGTGTTTTGAATGTAAATGTCTACATATTTCCTAACGCTCACTTAGTACGAAGAGGAAAACATAGAAAATTCATTTCAAATTAATCTGAAGGGGTTAAAACGATTTCCAGTTTTCCCCTAATTAATTCTGAGTTCAACCTTCTGACCACCGGGCTAAAACTTTAAAGTAGAATTGTGACCTTGATATTCAACAAAAGTATTAAGTGCAGGTACTCATTTTATTCAGAATTTTAAGCTCTACAACATTTCTATTGACAATGTTTTTGTAAAAGTTAGTGATTTCGAGATAATGTTACGGTATTTAAAAAAAAAAAAAAAAGTGTTTTTGAATATAAATTGATGTAACGCTCACCTAGTACGAGGGGGGAAAACGTAGCATATTCATTCTAGACCTAAACTGAAGGGATTAAAACAATTTCCAGCTTTCCCCTAATTATTTCCGAATTGGGCCGTTTATGGTCCCCTACCACTGGGCTATAACACCTTTTTTCCTTTTTATTTTATTAACAAGTACATTCAGATTGGAATCCGGGAATTTGAGCTCTCCCTGCAGCAGCGTGCAAAGAGAAAACTGCACCCGGGGCAAAGTTTCAATTTGGCACTCTCCCCCCCCACCCTTTCCTAACTTTTCTTTGTGACAGGTGTCACATAATTAAAAAATGCAGAAGCAGAAACAAATTTTATTGAATACATATTTCGCGTTTACTTTGAAACTTTGGGTTCAATTTTAATTTCGCAATTTTAAAAACTAAATAACATAAGAGGAAATTTCACTTAATATTTTGGCAAAGGGGATCTGGAAAATGGGTGTAGAAAAAATGCATCTAACAGACAGTATAACAGTTTGGAACTCTTTTATATTCCAAGAAAGAAACCCCATGCTATTTTGAGAGTACAGTCTAACCTCGTTATCCCGACACTCTTAATGACTAGAAAAAAATGTCGTCATAAGCGGAGTGTCGCGGTAACTGGAGTTGGAGAAAAATATGCTTGTAAAAAGCTGCAATTTTAATTAATTTAAGGCAGTTTTAAGCAATAAAACATTATTATTAAACAAAATAAACACAAAAATAAAATTCAAAAGAACAAAAATTAGATATATGATGACTTGTTTTTTATTGTTACATGTAAAATTCTCCTTGTTTAAAGACATATTAATAAAGTCGAAAACATGGAAATTTTAGCATTTCAAAAAAGTGGTGTCAATCAATAAATTTGAATTTAAAAAAAGTTGCACACAGGCAACACTTCTTCTGGAATTCCACGCGAGCGCCATTATCCGTTATCACCATGTTGGGTTTTATTGCATTATAATTGGCGGAACAACGCACTACAAAAATAAATAAAAGCATGAAAGTAGAGCTAAATGTATATATTTTGTAGACATAAAGTAAATTAATATTTGAAAATAAGAGTGTACACTTACCTTCAAGTTAGATGTTGTAGAATTTTATAATAAAACAACTTCAAACTAATAACTTGAGAACACAAAAATACTTTCCTCCCGACGGGCACTAAATCCTTACTAGGAACTTAGGATGAAGTTCGCTAGGTGCCGGTACCGATCGCACGTTTTCAACTCTATTCTGTTTAGCGATATTGGGTGAGCGGGATTATCCTTCTGAGCGTTATTACCCTAATTTCCCCTAAATGATTTGTTACAAAAATTTAACATTAAATGCAGAACTAACTGTATAAGATATATTAATATCTGCCCCTTCTCGGATTTAAATAATGCAGGAAATAAATTTGTTTTGTTTTTTAATGTGTTCGGCAAATTATGTTTTTGTTTAATTTATATATATATAAACTTTTTTATTATACATATATATTTATATATTAATTATTCCTTTTTGTACATGAAATTGGATTAAATAAATTGTATGAATGCTAAGATAATTGATTGCATGCATGCTACAGTGCAATAGATTGCTAGAAAATATGCATAAAATATTTCCTCTTTCACCAAGGCATACCAGCAAAATTCCACAAAATATTTTAAATACACTATTAATTTCAGAAAATAAAATAAAATCACCATGAAGGATATGACATGTATATAAAATAAAAGAATTATTTATGTTAATAATTAGTAATAGGTTACAATTCAGTTATAGGTTAATTAGTTACATAAATTTAATCAATTTATTTATTTTTAAGTTTAACTAGAACATAGTTAAAGAAAAACTGTTTCATTTTTTTGCAGTAATAGGGTTTGAGTTTCGTCATGACCCTCTATTCTTGAAATTTAATAGCCTTTGCTTGTCCAAACGATTTTTTTTTTTTTTTTTTTTTTTTTTTTTTTGTTATCAAAATCTGTCCCTGCACTTGATAGAAGTAATTATGGTTGCCTTTTAGTTGTAAATTTGTATCAAGGCAAAACTTCGAATCATTTGATGATGCAGCTAAATATGGTATTTCTTTTTTAACAAATAGACCCCACTAATTAATTTTAAAATTTGTGTGATTTTGTTCTGCAAGTAATTTATATGCTTGAAAAGCTGTTTTTTTCATTTTTCCTGCCCCATGTGGCTTCTGTGCTAATGTTTTTGAAATGTAAGAAATAATCAATAAAACTCTTTGAGAAGCTCCTTCTTTTTAAAACTTCCCCGAATCTACTTGAAGTTATTCTTCCACATCTTTGGGCAAACCAAGTTTCATTTAGTGCTTGCACCCTTGTCTTTTCCTCAAGATTTTTGCATTTTTCATTACTGAAAAATGAGCAGAAAAACGTTTCTATGTCATCTGTGCTGCACATCATTTTTTTTAACTAACTCTGGTATACTTTCCGGATTTGGAAGAGATTCCATTTATATAGTATCTTGATTGTTATCTGTGAGTGTAAAAAACACTGCGTTTGGTGCAATCTTTCTTAGATTGTTGAGTTCATCAACTGTCATCTCTTCACAAATAATATCTTTTCTTTCTGCGTTCTTTTTTTCTTCATTCCATTTTGCTTTGGAAAAATCAAGATCCGAAACCTTTGATGAACTGACCTGAAATTTAAAAAAAAAATAAATAAAATAAACAAATGTACTAGTATTTTAAATTTTTATTCCCAACAATTATAAATAAACTGCAATGTTATCTCTATCATTTTACTTTTAATCAACAAAATCTTAATTTAGACCATTTTTCATATTTCACACTTTTAAATTTCAATTTTTTTAGAAACTGGTCTTTGTGAGCCTTTTACATCTAAAACGTAATCACAATATACCAAATTCCAAGCTTTTATACCAACTGTATCAGATAAACCATAATGTTTTAGAAAATTCTTCTGGGTGGGCATTCTATATCTATAGAGTATCTAGTGTTAATACTTTCAAATTAATCGTAATGTAGAATGTTTTACACCCATTTCATCTTTTAAAATTTAGAATTTTTTAGAAACCATTCATAGATAGCATTTACAACTTAAAAATAACCACCATGCCAAATTAAATTGAAATTTTAGAAACAAAATTTTTCTCAAGCTTTATGGAGGGGAAAAAAAAAAGAAAGGATTTATTTCTGACTATCCTACATGCCTATTTTTAAAGTTTATGATTATGAACAATTTTGAATAACCATACATACCTTTTCCTTAAAACTGTTATTCCATCGACAGATTTCATCTGTCGGTGTTCTCTTGGTGTAACCAAAACTTACAGCCCTTTCAATTTTAAATAGGAGAGCTGCTACGTGGCTATAAGATTCTCCTAACCTAAACAGAAAATAAAAGTAAAAATAATTAAAAATGCATGAATAGTTAATAAAAAAAAAAGAAATAGGTGAGATAGGGTGATTGCCATAGACAATAAAAACAAAGGGGAGATGCACAATGTAAAATACTTAGTTAATAAAACCTTTTTCTTAAAAAAAAAGTACTGTAAAGTATCGAAAGTAAGCCCCCTCCCCTCATATATTTTGCAAGATGTATAAATCCTGGGAAATGTATAAATTCCAAATATATCCCCACACCCTCCTATCTATTTCACAAAAGTTCCAGTTATAAGCATCCCTTAAAATTATTAGAATTTCCTGACTGCTAAATGGGGGCTTACTTTCGGTACTTTACGGTATATATATCATTTGTAGGGATAAAGAAAAAAATCTTATCAAAGGTGCTATTGTTAGTAAAGTACAACTTTTGATTCAATTTTCAAGATTGTAATGAATCAATAATTGACAAATACAGTAGTATTACGTATTTTATGATTGCATCATTGCATATATTAAATTTTAAAATAAGTTGGCTCATAGAAACATAGTAAAATTCTGTTTGTAAATTTTCTTAGTGGAGGAGGTGGGGGCACCAAAATCCCCTGGCTAACCAAATCCGGGCCACCAATTGCCCTGGGCACAAAAATGGATGGTTTGGCTCTGAGCTGCAGTGTACAGCAACATTGCATGAAGTCAAAGATTTTCCTCATTGACACTTATTACTAAAATTGAGTACTAACCCACAAATGTATTAATTTTCTTGATGTCAACATATGTCTACGTATGTTAACAAATCTTCATGTTTTAAATCTGGGTTTCGGATTCGAAATTGCTTTATTTACAGATTTTTGTATTATTTGTATTTAGTGTTCCTTTTTGTAATTTTATAAATTATAAATTAAACAACTAGATAAAATTGATTATCAAAAGTATTCAATTCAATTAACATAATAACACTTTGAGGGGCAAGAAACCGTGTTTCTGTAATGTTGAATTCAGACCAGAATTTTGGAAAGATTTTATTTCAAAATGAAAAAAAGTAATTTTACAACTTTTTTCCACCGAAGTTAAATAAGTAAAATTTAATTTAAAATTTCTGGTGGAAATCTTGATTAACGTTAGGTAGGATATAATATATCCCACCACCCGTAAAGGGGTTAAGAGTGTATTAGAAAGTTAAATAAAATAAATAAATCTGTTAATAATATAGTAAAACCTCCATAATGAACATTAGTGAATAGCAGACACCTATATTTAGAGATATATATTTTTTTAATGACTAACACATATTTATGTAATTTTATTTATGAATAGCAGGCAAATTCTGCACCTCCAAGGTGTTTGTTATTCAGGGAGTTTTCATACATGTTAATGGTAGTTTTATATCCAAACACAATAATTACTATAACAATAAATAATAAATGAAATTTATGCAATGTATACACAAATATGTTACATACAAGAGAATCCTCTCATTAAAATGCTCGTTTGCATATAGCTATGTTTTCGTTCCTCAAAAAAATAAAATAATAATAATATGTAGTTAAATCTAATTTTTTCTTTCTATGCACATACAGTGTAAGGAAAGTATTATAATCAACATCAGCGCTAGAATTGATAAAAAAAAAAGTCACTGCTCCCAAGCACCAGTAAGCATGAGAATTTTATAGTCCGCAAGATAAAATTCTAATAAGTCCCTTTAACCCTTTGAGTGACACCCCCGTCCTTAGATTATAAACCAAACTTACTTTGCAGTTATTCGAAATTTTCAGCATAAAATATAAAATTATATTCACAAAAAATTAAATTAACAGTCCATAAACAAAAAGTATAAAATTATAAATTAGATATTTTATTTCAAATCCTTTCATGATTTTTATTATTATTATTATTATTATTTTAAATAAAATTGGCTGATTTTCAATTGGTTTCAGTATAAATATATATTATATTAACAAAATAAATCACAAAATTTATTTAACAGTTTAAGTGTACAAAGAAAAATATTTTTTATTATTATTGAAATGAACCAAATACTTACTACATTCCTTTAAAAGAATTTTATAGACTTACCCAGCAATACAGTTACAGTGTGCAGTTTCTATCACTCCATCTGACTGCACTATAACCCAAGGTTTGTGGTTTGGAGTGCCTGTACACTGGGATGGCTGTACTTCAGAGGTTAAAATTCTGAAGTTTTCATGAACAAATACTAACACTTTCTGGACTTTACCTGAAAAAACAAAAGAAACTAATGTTAAAAGATACCAATTTTAGAATTTGTTTACCTTTTCATTGACAATTAGTATTATATTTAACGCCTATAATGAATTACAGGATGCAAGAACATACTCATATCATCTTTTTTTTATTTTGTGTATACAGCGGTGATGAATTTTCAGAAAATTTCAGCAGTCAACATTTGCATGTAATGCCTATAAACGAAAATTAGATCCGTAAAGGTTTCAAACAGATATGCATTTATTTAAATCAAATTACTTTTCCCCATTTAAACTTTTTTTTAATAATTAATTCTAAATAAACTTTAGTGCAGACATAAATGTGGATGTGGCTTGCGGTTCCCAAAACAATCTAAACCACATCCTGACCACAGTAAGAGGTGCAGCTAAAATCCCATGAGAACTGACAGAGTAGACAAATTCTAAAAGACAAAACCTGATGAGTCAGTAATTCTGAACCGCAGCCGGAGGGATAAGGTTCCATGTAACGTCAGAGTGTGGATGTGGCTTGCGGTTCCCAAAACAATCTAAACCATATCCTGATCACAGTAAGAGGTGCAGCTAAAATCCCATGAGAACTGATGGAGTAGACAAATTCTAAAAGACAAAACCTGATGAGTTAGTAATTCTGAACCACAGCCGGAGAGCTAAGGTTCGATGAAACTAGAGTTGTTCTGCGGACTGACCTGGTAGGACGTACCCGGTCAGGCTTCCGAAATATATTGAATGCCGGTAAACTGCCGTAAGAAATTCCCCCTCATCCCCCTAAGCCCTGTATATAGTTAATGTGCTCTGTAAATATAATCTATGCTTTAATCAAGACATTAAAACGTGATTATTTCTATACTACGAGTGTTTAATCAGAAGCATTCATCACCAATTTTCAGCTACAGTCGATCCCACCTATTCTACATAAATGTAATTTTGAAGCTGTTGAATCACATTCTTATTCTTTATATTTTAGAAAACACAAATATTTGTTTCATATTGCAATGCCTTTGTTTATTTATTTCAAGGATAATAACGATTATAAGCAGTCGTATATTTATTTGAATACATGCCATTGTGGCAATCTAATATAGCATTGTATATTTTTTGATAGACTTTTATCATTCCATATAAAACATAGTTTAAATTTTTTTTAATAGCAAAATCCTGTAGTCTCAAATATTTTTCTTCATCCTGTTTCAATGGAAAATTACAAGTCTTTTATATATATATATATATATTTTTTTTTTCAAAATACAAAAAACAGAGAAATACTAACATAATACAGTATAGAACCATTTATCTGGAAACCAATTATCAAGAATGGTATTTCTAATACACACACACATGTGTATATATATATATTTATATACATCATTGAAGCTTGACTAACCGAAAAGTACCAGATTTTCTTTACCAAAAATGTAGGTGGGAAAGAACACAAGTATAACCCAAATTTTACATAAATTTCAAGAATTAAATCTTTCACAAATGATTATATTCAACAGACTAAAAATAATACAACTTAACCAATATATTAAATTCTGCAGTTATATATTTTTTCATAACAAATACACAGAAAAACAAAAAACAGCTTACCTTAATAGGAACTTATTTTGCCTAACATAATAACAAAACAACTGTATTTATTCAACAATATAAATCAATAAGACTTAATTTAAACCCCAAATTAATATTTGCAATAGCTACATATAGCACAAAAGAAAAGCATCTTGAATCAAAATATATCAAGATGTTAATGTTTTTTAACCATACAGATAATAATAATAAACATTTAGTTTTAATTTTACATTGAACTTCACATTTGAAGGGGGGGGGGGGGCTATTTCATTTACAGACAAAATGATGACTTTTAACATATCCTTAGTAATTACAGACTGTTAGATTTCTTACCTGATAAAACATAATTATATGCATCCAGAGAGCGGTAATGTTTTAGACACTCTGAAGTGTAGTCTCCGGGACATTGAACTAAATAATTATAAATGTTGCCGTATTGGATATCCGGCCATAAGGTTAAATCTTCTGACCATTTAGGTGGTTCTAAAAGATATGGATCTATCATACTAACAATAGATCCATTGGGGCATTTTAATTGTAATTTCTAAGCATAACGCTCCTGATCACTTTCGGATAAAGTTTTCACGTAATCAGATAAGACTATATCTCGCTGACAATAATCACGATCGGGTATATAAGACGACATATTGAAAAGATTGCATCGTAAACACTATGGAGAACTATGGAGTTTCTGCCACCCAAACAACGAAAATGACAGTTTATTTGAAACCATTTCGTAACCGTGCTCGTGCTCTATAGGCTTAAACCAAAGGCAAAAGCTGTCATTGTAACCTCTTTTCCAAACATTCAAATGCATTTTCATTTGCCCTTCACCTGCGTGTTTACCTATTATCCTTTCCGCATAAAAAAAAAGAAACATATGATGAAACGTGTGGTATAGATCTGGAGTTTTTACTTTTGTACCTGGAACTCACAGGTTTCAAAATGGTGTGCTTATACAAAATGTATTCATGCCAGGAAGATAAGATTCTGGACGAATTGCAGCAAAAATTTCTCAATATAGAGATTTATGGGAAAGGGTCCTACGATTCTTTTAAATAAAAAGTGTTTGAGTTTAAAGTCTGGCTCAAGTGGTTCAAGATCTCAATCTCGTTTGAAAGGTTTGAAGGGTAAGGTTTCACGACAGGTCGTTCCCTAATCCAATCTAATACACACCGGTAATTTAAAATTCCGTTGGCGATTTTCGTATCTATTCGAAATGCAGGCATATAGGTTTCTTTCGAAGCGTCCATGTATCGATAAATTACTATTTGGTCCATTAAAACATAAATGTTTTCGGGAAAAATGAGAATGAGAATAAACTGTTTCAACTTCCAAATTAATGCGTAATGACTATGCGAGAGTCGACCGGCTACCACTTCCAAATTCAAAGCTATGAACAAAAAGCACAGTATGCTAAAGACCCAATACATTTCTTTAATTTTGTTTTTATCCTCCTGTTGACGCTTGTCAATCTATTATAAACCCTACCTCACGGATCATGATCAACCCCTGAATTGGCTCTTGAACCATCCAATTTCCAAAACCGCTTGTGCATTTCAAGGGTTTGAGAGTGCCTCTGATGAAATGTGTGAGTGTGAAAAGTTTTGTAGTAATGGATCCGATTATGTTCCCTTTAAAATACTCGATGAAAACGATCGTGTGTATGTTTTGAATCAAAAAATATCGCCTGGAACCTATTGCTTACCGAAAGGCATCGGCAAATGTAATTTAAAAACATCCTATCATGTCTTTTCCTAAGCTGGATGGTCGTGTATCGGTATAAATGATGATATTTTTAAGAAAAATAAAAAACGAGCGTGTCAAAATGAGGAGGCGCAAGATAATCGTTTGGATATATTGTATGATTACAAAAATAAAATGTAAAAGCGGCAGAAAATATTGAAAATTACTACGAAATGTTTCAAAATAAACTAAGATACCGGTCAAAATGTGATTCTAAATCGTTGGACAACACTCGAATGTTATCCATTTTTCAATTTGTGTGTTCGGTAGATTATTGTTTACGTGACTTTTCCAATCCGACACGTGCTATGGGTTGGAACGGAAACACATGTGACTGTGGACCTTATGTACATGCGGATCCAAACTATAAAACGTCTCCCAGCCAGAGAGAGTTGGTTGGTTGATTAAATTTTAATGGCACAAGGTCCCATTAGGAACATGCTGCGCCAAGACAAAGTTAAAAAAAACCCAGAAAAATATTATTTAAAAAGTTAGAAGTTAAAAATTGTTTCTAAAAAGAAGATTCAAAACAGTAATGATATGACATGAGTTAAATCGGCGTTTAGTTTCAAAATATTTTCCAAATTTTTTGTATTCAACGCAATCGTATAAGAGGGTCATTTTCAAAATCTGTCCAAGTTTTGGCACAGCTAAATCAAATTTTAAAAAACACTCAGAAATTTCTTAATTTTTCTAAATAGTAACCTTACCTTATAAATATTAATAGACAAGCATCAGCAGAGACCAAATTACTAATTTAACATTTTTTAAACTGATTTTAAAATTTTAATGAACATGGTAATGACATAAGTGAGCATGGTAATGACATAGTGAGCATGGTAATGACATAGTGAGCATGGTAATGACAGTTTGCGATAAAAAAAGTTAATATATCCATGAATATTATATTTTATTAAATGTAATAAATACAAAAATATTTTATCAATTTATTATTGTTCTTTACATAATTTGTCGATATTGGCATTGTTTTCTACAACAAACAGTCGTGACGAAACAGGTACAGGCGGTGTTGGCATTATACATAAAATGTCACTTCGTAAAACTTTGTCTATCAACTTTGATTGGCCAATAAAATTTAGAACCAGAGTGATCCATAAATGAGATCTCCAATATTCCAGTATTTTCATTCTCTACAATACCTATTAAAAGATAATTGCAATAAGTTCACTTTTAATTAAAGAAACTATCATCTAAACTAAGAAAAATATGTTTCATATATTTATTCAAAAAATTTATAACATATAAAATTATTATTAAGACCGAATGTTTTAGCCGGTTTTTCGCCAATGTCACTATGAACACAATGCCACATTAAGCACATGTCAGTATGTGATTTTTACAAACATGAATGCTATCCATTCAACAAGATTTGAATTTGTTAGTTTTTGTACAGCTAAGAATGGCCTAATTATGAAATCGAAGCTTCCAATTTTAAAAATAATAATTTCATTATAATTAGTTTTTTGAATAAATATTTCAAACTAATTCAATATATTATTTTACACACACACCTGGGTACCAGTTATTATCATAAATAACAGCAACCCATTGGTCCTGTAATGATGATTCCTTTTCTTTTGTTGGAACACCAGACCAACTTCCAATTGAGAAATGGGTGCACATCCCAACTTTACACTGTAGACATGCAAATCTCATGCAGCGAGTTCTCCCAGGTTAAAAGTTTATCGGTGGATAGAAATGTATTTCCCTCGATTATATATCTGAGTTATAATGTATGTACTGTACAAAAATTCCTTTTCTGAAATACATACTTGTAACTTGTTCAACTGAGTGATTTTTATTTAAGTGGTATGCATTGAGTTATATTTTTGAGGTTCTTCAATAATATAACTTTTCAATCCTCCCTTCTGCTTCAAAATGACTCCCTATTTGTCACACACGTGTTTTATATTTTCATAAAAATTATAGACTTAATGAAAATGTTTTTTTTCCAAGCGAATGCCAAAATCCCTTAATCCCTTTATTAATGAATTGTATGACACAGCTTGAGAGATTCCAACTTAATTTAAATACACAAACTAAACATTGTTGCACACACCTTCGTATTCACCATAGAAATATTGTTTAAAAAGGTGTTATGCAATTATTCACTTACACAAATCAAGACCTTACTTGGATAACCCACGTTGGGGGAGGATCTCGCAGCGGGCGAATGAATCAGAGGATAAAAGTCGAGAAGTTTCTTGCTTCGGATCTTTTATTTGACATGGCGGCTCCGATACAATTTCTCGATTTACCTGTGGATATTTCGTTAAAATTTTTAAGAGACTTTGTGCCTCTAATAGATAAACTTCACACATTATGGGACATGCCAGAATTTCAACATTTGATATAATACCGTGGGCTTATTTAAACTCTTCTAATCCTTTTTCCTTGGATTACATCAAATTCTTACGAAGCCTTCGTCCAGGTTGGTATGTGCAGTGAAGCCAATGTTTTCGGTCGAAACAAACGATCGCTCGCTCACTATCGCAATTCCGTAAGTGAATAAGGGTTTTGAGTTATGTTGTTATCTTGGAATGGCAACAAAACGCTACTCATGTTATGTTTATCTGTAAATGAAACAACAGCGTGCACGAAAATAATCGAAATTGATCGTTCTTTCTTGCCGAAAAATATGTGTGCATTGTTTTAACACGTTCACGCCGGCGTGCATCACCGGTGAGTCACGCTCGGCTGTGCCATCAGGCTGCGTGCATCACCGGTGGGACACACTCAACTTTTTCATTGAAGGCGTGTTTCTACCTTACATAAAATACATTTATATCATGTTGGCCATATTTATTTAGATTGTAAGACATTTTATATTAAAATCGTACATTGAAAGATATTTGCCGATGCATAAACTTTGGAAACCAATCTAGAACACCAATGTACAAAAGCTTTTCAGAACAGGGAGGAGCTTCAACACTTTTGCCGGTGATGTGGCGTGCATCACCGGTGGGTCACTCTCAACTTCTCCATTGAAGGCGTGGTTTCTACCTAACAGAAAATACATTTATATCATGTTGTCCATATTTCTTTAGATTGTAAGACATTTTATATTAAATTCGTACATTGAAAGATATTTACCAATGCATAAACTTGGGAAACAAATCTAGAACACCAATTTGCAAAATCCTTTCAGAACAGGGAGGAGCTTCTACACTTTTAAAATTCAGATTTGATAAAAATTGGCAGTCGGCAATGTGTTAATATTATATTTGTTTATTTATTTCGATGCAATTTTTAAAGCATTCTAAACAGAGTAATAGCTGTCCCTTACAAAGTTTGCAATACGCGGTTCTTTTTAAAGTTTTCTTCCAGGTATACTGTCTGCCTTTTCTTTTAGATAAACATTTGTATTATTCTTTGCATCTTTGTCTTTTTTTCTAGCAGACTTTATACGAATGAAAAACAAACGTGAATCCTTTAGTCACGGTATTTGCCATCGAATTGCCATTTTTCAATGTGTTGAACATTGATCAAAAGGTGATCAATAATTAATTAATATTTTTTAAATTCAGAGAATAATGTTTATTAGCCCGTTTGTTATACTAACTTTGATAATAAACCGCGAGCCGGAAGCACAAAGGTTCGTAAAGATACCGTTATTTCTCCAGGAATATTACCAGTATCTTTTTATAGAGAAAGAAATCTAGGTTAACGCGCAAAATTTTGCCTTCTTTTAAGAAGAGATTTTCTATAAGATAACACTGGTGCCGAAAAAATTTTCTTGTTTCCAAAATTCAAGGAGGCATACGAACCATGAGCAACCATATCATAGAGTTGGAGGCTGAAATTACAGAATTAGTTAAAACTCGATTCCCATATTAAAACGCAATCGGTCTGTCAAGTCATATCTCTGTGGAAAACAACTAAAAACCCGATTGAACCGGTTGACACGTAGGTTTACCATTGTGTTTTCTTGCTCCCAGCCCGCCTTGTTTTCATACCTTAGGGTGCAGGAAAACGCAATGGTAAACCTTACAAGTCTACCGCTAAAATCTGGATTTTAGGTGTTTCCACCAAGATATGACTAGGCAGGCCGATTGCGTTTTAATATGGGAATCGAGTTTTAACTAATTCTGGAATTTTAGCCTCCAACTCGATGAGGTGGTTGTCTGTGCTGCCGGCTCCTGCTCTATAAATAAAATAACGAAAAATTGCTTTAAATCATTTCTTACAAGCAGCTTCATTAATTCTTTTATACTTTGCACACACAGTAAATATTCTGTTTGCATTTTCTTAAAACAAAACCATCAAATAGAAAAAACAGCTCTGAAGGGCACATTTGATCCTTGGTCGACGTCTTAGCATTTAACTCATTTACTACTTTTGCATAAATTTACCGTTCTAACAAAACTGCAGTGGCCAAAATCTTAGAAAAATTATAGAAAATACGTACGATTGGTCGAACATCGATCACATAATGACATCAAACTAATGAAAGAAACTGTCGTTCGATAGTCCTATCGACATCCTTGCTATGATGTCATTTCTTGTTTTTTCATGATAGTTATTATGGTTTCTTGAGCTGAAGTATATTTGTATACAACTCATCACTTTGTATGTAAGTTAAACTGGAAATGTAAAATCTCAAAGAATTTCCAATACGGTGAGTTGTTCCAGAATTTCTTAACACATTCACGCCGGCTTGCATCACCGGTGGGTCACGCTTGACTGTCCCATCGGGCAGTGTGCATCACTGGTGGACCACGCTTGACTGTCGCATCAGGTGGCGTGCATAACCCGTGGGTCACATTCCACTGTTAAATAGAAGGCGTGCACTACAGGTGGGTCACACGTGAATATTCAAAAATTCAGTACTAAAAACAATTCAATATTATAAACCTTATACATTCACTACGAGAAACGAGAATTCTCATTTGCATTCAGAAGATATCATTGACTAAGGACGTGGCTTCTACCTTACAGAAAATGCATTTATCATGTTGTCCATATTTCTTTAGATTTTAAGACATTTTATATTAAATTCTTACATATGCAGTCAATAAAACCATGTCGCTAAGTAATTTGTTTACTCCTTATAAACTTTCAGACATTCACAATCAACTCTGCTTGTTATATTCGAGTTCAATTTAATAAATACGAGAGGGGCGTGTCTTTACATACAGTGTCTGAATAAGCGAAAGTACCACGCCGCCAGATGAAGCAAAACATGAATTCGAGCGCCGTCTCACAGCAAAAAACATAAATATAGGCGCCGGCGTGAACGTGTTAAGTCGTTTTTGTATATATTTTTTTTAACAGCATTTAACTGGTGGCAGATAATTTTAGATATTTTATTTTTGATTTAATTAGAAAGTAAATGCACTAAGATTTGATTGCACGTGCTGTGCTTTTATGAACTATGCTTCTTCTACAGAAATCGGAAGATCTTAAGAGTCAGAGAAGTGGACAAAGATGTAAAAAATAACTTTAAATGGGAATGGCTTGATAAAAAAGTGATGTTGAATTTAAAAGAAGGTGAAATTTCAGTTTCAGCATCGGATTCTATACAAAAAGTTGATGTTCCTGGCAAGGCGAAATGTAGCCTGTGTAACAGGGTGGGCCGAAAAAAACTTTTTATTTTTATTTTCGATGATGGGTAGCGCGGAAAAGTGGCCACTAGTGGCACCAAGTTCACACAAAAAATTTGAGATTTTTAGGACAATTCCTATATTTGCCGCTTTTGGCTTGAAGTTTTGCTAAAAGGCTGATTTTTGAACTTTTTTAGCAAAAATTTAAAAAATGTTAAATTAAACTTATTTTAATCGTATTTACTTGAAAAGGCATATTTAATGTTCCAAATGTATAAATAAGCTCTGATAACGTATTATTTAATTGCTGTGTGTATTTTAAATTAGACGATTTTTATAGTCTTTTCGCGTTAAGTGAGCAAAAGTTGCATGTATTGTTTGAATCTTTTAACGGTTTCTCTCTTTTGTCTTGTTTATGTCCCTTGGTTTTCCTTATTTTTTTCGATGCATTAAGGGTCATATATTTTGGTAACGGACAGCAGAATCCCTCAGAAAAAGATCTGAAAGGAGAGAAGGGGGTGAGGCGAGAACTTAAGCGAACGCAGTGACTCATAGCGATGTTGGGGAAGTGAAGGAGGAAATGCAAGAGGGGAGAAAGTGCGATAAGGGATGCTTATTATTTTCAGTGCTCAGTTTCCCTGAGACATGGCAGACGCTGTGTGAGACAGGAATATGCGTTTAGGAGTGTTTGGCTTTGAAGGGCCTGGTTCAAATTCAGATTCAGTCGAACTGCTTGCTTGAAAGCTCCCACTACTTGAATCTTCCAACAATATAACGGTCTTCCATCTGGATCCAACTCCACTCGTTGAAGGCTTTGTCGCAGAGCCACTATTCCTCGTAGAAATTGTATCCCTTTTCATTTTCCGCGCACAACAACCGCACAGAAACCTAACAAAATAAAATTATGCGACAGTGGGCGAAGGACGCTTTTTAATTTCACTGGAATAATGCATCTCATTTTACATCAGCCTCGCACGGACTGAAATAATCCGATAGTGGGCAAAGCACGCTAGTCTATGTCCTAATAATATCTGTAATGCGAACTTTCTTAATTTTAACAAAATCGCTTTATGTTAGTTCCACATTCCACCACCAGGGAGCGCACACTATTCATAACATAAGTGCATCAGAACGAAACTCTGTTGGGATATTTAATCAAAAGTATTTCCCTCCCCGCTTCTTTCCATTTACCAAACCTTACAAATACAAATTATACGATAGCGGGCGAAGCACGCTAGTCTCCCCTCGAAATATCACACTCCATTTTTTTTTACAATTTTTCTTATGCGTTATAAACTATTTTAAAGTTTCAACCAGATCGAGTGGTGATCTCAACCAACCTTTGCAGAAATTACTATTCTAAAATAGTGGTATGAATACTTACAAACT
This sequence comes from Maratus speciosus, assembly GCA_963932465.1. Classification (NCBI taxonomy): domain Eukaryota; kingdom Metazoa; phylum Arthropoda; class Arachnida; order Araneae; family Salticidae; genus Maratus; species Maratus speciosus. Next base: position 427,412 of record CAWVRF010000974.1, on the reverse strand, counting down.
TTCTTATAATGAATAAGTTATACTTGTCTCATAGAGCGGCGTCGAAAAACCTCACGCAAATTGTTAGATTTCCTAATTTAAATAATTTCATGGTTAAAAAAGCATGTGCCTTCATTTTATTCTATTCATTAGATAGAAATGAAACAGATTAATTAAATAATAATTAATATCTCAGCTTCTAATTGAGTTATCGCTTTGAACTGGGTATTTATGAAATCTGCGAGAGATTTCCCGTCCGGATGGCAAAAAATTTTATCAAAAAATTTAATATTTAAAAAGTTAAAATTTCGTATTAAAATATTCCACTACCGAAAACCGCAAGGTCACCGTCATGTATGAAGTTGAGCACACCTGCTTTCGCGCCGAAATGAAATCTCTTTCATTGTCTTTTCAAATACAGAAATTAAATTTTTATCGATCGATTTTTAGTGGATTTTTTGCGTTATTCCCAACGCAGAAATGTGAACTTTATACCAAATGAAAGTAGATTTTTTTCTGCGTCTGTCTATACCGTTTACAAATTTCTCGTGCCAATATTTTCTGATATGCGATTTCGCTTTAAAATGCCCACTTCATTTTTCGGCTTAATTTCCTCCGTGGTAACCGTGCACCGGCTGATTTTACTGGCAAACCTTAGGAGAAACTCCGAAGTTTTGGAGAATGTCCGTTTGAACCTGTGTTAAAAAGGTGGATTGGTTAATTTTAGAAGTTAATTAGCCCGTAATTCGGTTAATTACCGACTTTTTCAAAATTTTAGGATTTGTAGTTTGATGCGAGGTGTTCAGCTACAAGTACCCAAAATTTCAAGTCTTTAACATGCATAGTTTCTGAGAACGTGCTCTGTGACGGACAGACAGAAGAGTGAGACGAATAGGGTTTCATCAGATGAATGAAACCCTAAAAAATTAAACTAAATAAAACCTGGAATTAAATAATTCAGTTGGCTAAATAAATTATTAAACCATTGCCTTGCATTAAAAAAATTACAAGGTACAAAATATAATTAAAATCTGTTTCTGAAATAATTTAAGTTGGTAGTTAAATACATGCATAATTAAAAGATTTTCTGCATGGTATCGCCATCTGTTAGCTACATTCAGCATTAACAATAAAGGGGAAATGTATTATTCACAGAAAAAATTAAGTGAAATAAATATTCAAATTAAATAATTCAGTTGGCTAACTAAATTATTAAACCATTGCCTATCATTAAAAAAATTTCAAGGTACAAAATATAATTAAAATCTGTTAATGAAGTAATTTAAGTTGTTTGTTACATGGTTAATTAAATTCATCAATAATTAAATGCTTCTCTGCATGGTATCGCCATCTAGTTGCTAAATTCAGCATTAACAATAAATGGGCGGGGGGGGGGGGGGAATATTACAATAAAATTTTCTTTTCAATAATGGGAGCAATAATAATGTATTTTATGCATTTTATACAGTTGTATCCAGTAAATCTAATATCCTACCACCCCAATACAACTAAAAATTGAACATTTACATTAAAGTAGTAATAAATGTTATGTCACATGTTAGTGTTTTGTTAGATGTTGATAGATAAAAACTTACATGATGGAAAATTATTTCTTAAAAAATAAAAAATCAGTAATTTCCCAAATAAATTTTATTTGAAAGTATTTTTTTGCTTACAATTTTATTGTATTTTAAATAAAAAGTTTTAAAGAGTAATATTTCTTTATATATTTTTTAAGAAAGTAAACTTTTTACATAGTAAGTTTTAACAAAGCTTTCTATATCTGTGAAACAAACCATAACCCCCCACATTTTGTATATTACTTCCATATGTTACTAAAAAGTTCTTTAAAAAAATCAAATAACACAACATTCTTTACAATTGAAGTATGAAGTATGATCTTTTGAGGGGGGGGGGGGGGGGGAGAGAGAATTAAAGGTGAATGGAAATCACGATTATGAGTTCCTATCATTAGTCTTTATTTTTTTTTAATCTTTTTATTATTAACTTAAAAAAACGAATGATATCAATTAAAAATCCCTTAACGGGTTAAAAGTTTGTGACGCAGCACTTTATCTCATTGCTATAAGAATTTTAAATATGGAACTTAAAAATAATGATATCAAATTTCAAGTGACGCTATATTATTTATTTCATCATTTTATTTTTGTTTTATTTATAATTGCATGCGTAAAAATTATGTTAAATTTAAAAGGACGTATAAAAATTTATTCATTGATGCGTTATCATTCACATTTTTCATAAATTCAAACTATGAGTTTTAAAAGATATGATATCAAAATTTAAGTGACGCCTTGATGTAGCCTTAAACAATTTCTTTTAAAATTCAATTTTAATTGTTTTCGATTTGGCTAAATATATTTACACATCTAACCAAAACTTTTAATTTTCCAATACACTGTTAAAAATACCACTTTCACTGAACCTGAACAATGCACTGTAATGTATTTATATGAATAAATTGATTTATCTTTTGTGCCACGCTATCCAAAATCAAAAGTAAAATTTATGTAAGGGATTTCTTTGCGTCATTGTATCCAAACTAAGCGAAATATATGCAAATGGATATATGCAAATGGAAGCGAAATATATGCAAATGGAAACGTCGCACCCGTTGTAAACGCCGCACTTCTCAAATTGGCCTGAATAAGCTTAAAAATATCGTAATCGCCGCACCCGTTGTAAACGCCGCACCTGTGGGAACGCTACTTTTGTCGACAGCGTCACATTGACCTAATTTTAATCAAAGTTTTCTGAGCAGTGTAGGATGCCTCGTTTTTAATATCTTAAGGTGTCTGAAGTTTTATTTAAAATATTTAAATCTGATTTTAAATATTTTTATGAATTTTTAAATTAAGGAAACTCAGTTGGTACTTAAAAAAAATTGTAAAGGCCGCACTTGAAAAAAAAAATTAACTTTTAAACTCGTAAACGCCGCGGCGTTTCTCCCATAAAATACGGCACTATTTTTACGCCTGTCCGACACGTTGTAGGAACAATTAAATCCAGTTCCGGTTTGTCTGGACTATGCAGAGAAAAAATGTAACCCTGATCCCGGCCCGGTCGGAGTCTGCTGAAAAAATTAAGCCCGCTCTCAGAGAAGATTTAACTGTCCGATTACGGATATCTACACAAGGACATGTTATATCATCTCTGTATTGATGTTATCAGAGGCCGACTTATGCAGGGACATGCGGGGCAGCTGCCCCTGGACCCCCATGAGAGTAGTCAGGATTTTCATTAAAATGTGATAAATGGTTAAAGCAAAAATGGGTAGCCAAAAATTACCAAAATTCATATATTTCCAAACATTTAGGAAGAGAGTGGGGTCCCCCCTTACCCTCTTTGCTTCCAGTACCATCTCCCCTCATCAAAAAATAAACTATATCATTAGAAAACTAATGATTACAATTTTATTATGACAACTTAGTATTCTATTGTTTTCAAAAGAAATTCTTTATTAACGTTTTCCTCATAACGTGGCAAGTTAAAACGATTAATTATGACCAATTTGTGACATTTTCTTTTAGACACCGTATAACGTACGTAGATAGGCAAAGTAAAAGTTTGCAAAGAAATACCCGCATCAATCAATCTATCATTTTTTTACTACTATTATCCTACTGGTATTTTTTTTTAAAGTTGTAACCATTTTCTTGTGATACTCTGTATACAGATGTGAGTAGTACCGGGTACAAAATTTATGCATATATAATACAATAGGTATGAAGTTTAGTATATTAGCCGCTTCCACATTATTCACAAAAAAATCTATAGATAGATAGAAGGGAGCCCCCAGAATGGTTCTTGCTCCGGGGCCCCCCCATAGCCTAAGTCGGGCCCTGGATGTAATCAAACTAGGATAGGTTCGTGCAGCACATTTATAGTTATTCTTAGAAAAGTCATATCCGTTGAAAATGGTTCATATTTTATGGGATTCTTTTAAACTTTTATATAGTCCAGCTTAATTATTTTTTTTGGTAGGGGGGGGGGGGGGGGGGAGCAGGTTTTTTTTTTTGGCCGGACCCGTATATTTTGTCTATAGACCCGGCCCGTTAAAGAAATTGACATAATTCTGCTAGTCCGTCTTTGGCACAGACAACTAGCAAACAACAAACATGTACAGAACAAGGGTAAATCAGTGGCCAGACACTGTCTGTCTGTCTGTGTGTATGTGACACAAATTTTGTGGGTGCTCTATCTCAAGAACTAATGCACGGAATTAAATAAAAATTGATATTCAGTTAGTGCCTAATACAAATTGATGCTGATTAGTTTTTGGTGTAAATCGCTCAACAGGTGGCGCTGCAATGCTGCATTTTTCACGATTTTCGCAATAGCTCTATCTCAAGAACTAATGCACGGATTTTGATCAAACTTCAGATTTAGTTAGTCCTTGATATGAATTGATGATGATTACGTTTTGGTGTAAATCGCCCAACAGGTGGCGCTGTTATGATGAATTTCACAGGATTTACACGATTTCCCCAATAGCTCTATATTAAGAACTAACGCATGGATTTTCATCAAACTTCAGATTAAGTTAGTCCTTGATATGACTTGATACTGATTAGGTGTTGGTGTAAATCGTCCAACAGGTGGCGCTTCTCTGTTGCCTTTTCCACGATTGCCTCAATAGCTCTATCAATAGAACTAATGGACCAATTTTCATCTAACTTCAGATTTAGTTGTATGTTGACACAAGTTGTTGTTAATTAGGTTTTGGTGTTAATCACCCAATAGGTGGCGCTGCTATGCAGAAATTTTCACGATTTTCGCTATTGCTCTATCTCAAAAACTAATGTACAGATTTTCTCCAAACTTCAGATTCAGTCAGACGTTGACATAAATTGTTGCTGATTAGGATTTGGTATAAATCACCCAATAGGTGGCGCTGCTAGGCAGCATTTTGCTGAATTTCGACGATAGTCATATCTCAAGAACTAATGCACGGAATTTCAAATCGTTACAATCCTCATGAGATGCATAGATTGCCATTTAATTTTGGCAGTATGATAGCGAATTTTGAAGTATTAACATGTATGAGATAGAAGAAAGTTTTGGGATTGGTACATCCGACTAGTTTCTATAGCTACCATACTTTTTAAAGGTGCCCAGATGAAAGGAATTTTGCAGGCTCTAAATTCTTTTTGAATTGTCTTTTTTAGGGGCCCCTATAAACGGGAGGAAAAGTTGGAGCCCAAGATTCAAAACTTTTAGACCCCATTTTTATTATTCAAATGTTTTAAAAATATGCTTCTTAATATCGTTGGGGGGGCCCAATAAGGTTCAAAACTTTCTTAATACTATTACTTCTTTTGACCAAAACAGATAGGCACTTTCTTTCTATAGCCATCATTCTCTTTAAAGGTTCCCAGATGAAAAAAAAATTGCAGGCTCTAAATTCGTTTTTGTCTTTTTTAGGGCCCCCTATAAAGGTGAGGAAAAGTTGGAGCCTAAGATTCAAAACTTTTATGCCCCATCTTTTTATTCAAATGTTTTAAAAATATGCTTTTTAATCTCGTTGGGGACCCCAACAAGGTTCAAAACTTTCTTAATACTATTACTTCTTTCGACCAAAACAGATATGGACTTTCTTTCTATAGCCAGCATTCTCTTTAAAGGTTCCCAGATGAAAGAAAATTTGCAGGCTCTAAATACTTTTTTAATTGACTTTTTGGGGGCCCCCTATAAAAGTGAGGAAAAGTTGGAACTCAAGATTCAAAACTTTTAGGCCTAATTTTTATTATTCAAATGTTTTAAAAATGTGCTTTTTATTATCGTTGGGGGCTCCAACAAGGTTAAAAACTTTCTTAATACCATTACTTCTTTTGACCAAAACAGACATGTCCTTTTTTTTCTATAGCTACCATTCTTTTTAAAGGTTCCCAGATGAAAGAAATTTTGCAGGCTCTATATTCTTTTGAATTGTCTTTTTTAAGGCCCCCTATAAACGGGAGGAAAAGTTGGAGCCCAAGATTTAAAACTTTTAGACCCCATTTTTATTATTCAAATGTTTTAAAAATATGCTTTTTAATCTCGTTGGGGGCCCCAATAAGTTTCAAAACTTTCTTAATCCTATTACTTCCTTCAACCAAATGTGCTTTCTTTCTACAGTCACTATTCTTTTTAAAGGTGCCCAGATGAAAGAAATTTTGCAGGCTCTAAATACTTTTTTAATTGACTTTTTTGGGGCCGCCCATAAAAGTGAGGAAAAGTTGGAACTCAAGATTCAAAACTTTTAGGCTCAATTCTTATTATTCAAATGTTTTAAAAATATGCTTTTTAATCTCGTTGGGACCCCAATAAGGTTAAAAACTTTCTTAATACTATTACTTCTTTTAACCAAAACAGACATGCCCTTTTTTTCTATAGCTACCATTCTTTTTAAAGGTGCCCAGATGAAAGAAGTTTTGCAGGCTCTAAATACTTTATAAATTTTCTTTTTTTGGGGCCGCTCTTAAAAGTGAGGAAAAGTTGGAACTCAAGATTCAAAACTTTTAAGCCTCCTTTTTTTTTTCAAACGTTCAAAAAATATATGCTTCTTAATCTCGTTGGGGACCCCAATAAGCGGGCATCTATGTGCATTGCATATGCCGACTATCCACTTATGTTCGACCTGTTTCGTTTTGAACATTTCATTTCTCTTGTCTCGATAAATTACTTATGTTAACTATACATAAATTACATCGTGTATTTATTTAATCTACTAGCAGAGCTTCGCTAATTGCTTTTTTAAAAAAAGAACCCATTTTTTGGAGTTCTCCATTGGGGGCTTTCACTGCCTTTCGCAGTGTAAACCTTTTCCGGATATTCCCGCTGCGATCTTGAATCAAACAATCATTGAATTTTTCGATATTTTTCAAATTTCGATGATTTTTTCGATAAAAGTGATAGTGTCCAGATAAAAGTATACTTTTCCAGCATCGTAGCTCAAGTGCTACAGGAACAAATTTGTTATTTTTCCACTTCAGCTTAATTATGACAGCAGCAAAATCTACTGGATAATTCTTCGGTTTCAGAAAAAAAATGTCAAAAAACTCCGCAAAACGCGAAAAAAAAGTGTAAAAATCTTATAAAAAATTGGGCAAAAATTCAAAAATCGCTGAGAGAAAATTGATTATATCGAGCCAAAAGATTGTAACTGGAATGTGAAAAAATTGCCGTGAAAGACAAAAATATGTTAAAAATCACATAAAACGTTCGTAAAAAATTCAGAAATTTCTATGGACATATTTTCTATATTGAGCTAAAAGACTGAAACCTGATTCCTTTTAGGGATGTCAAAAATCCGTGCCGCAGATGGCAAAATTTTTACTATATTGGGATAAAAGATAGAAACTGGGTTCCTTTTACACTGTCTCTCCAAGAAAAAAAAAAAAGAAAGAAAGAAAGAAATCAGTAAATTGAAGGATTTTTTCCGTAACTTTTTCTTTCATTCAAACACACACACACACAAAAAAAAAGCTTTGATTTGATTTTCTCATTTTCCGCGAAAATATAGAAAACTCACCAATCTAACATAAAAATTACCTAACATCCTTACTAAATTTGAAGATGCATTTTTGTCAAATCAAATCACAGGAGTGTTCCGCCAACTTTGCTGCATTGTACTTTTCCCTATTAGAAACTGAACTTTTACGCATGACTTTTTCCTTCATAACACGAAGAAGTCGCGAATAAAACATCAAAATTTCTAGAAATTTTCCTTTCTAAAGACGAAAGTTTCTTCAAATGTGAGATAAAATCTCTTCTAATCACGGGGGTCTTAAAAAGGGGGAAAAAACGTTCGTGAAAAATTCAAAAATCGCAAAGGACAAAATTTAGTGCATCGGGCTAAAAGACTGAAACCTGGTTCCTTTTACTAATGTCAAAAAATACGCGAAAAAAAGTTAAAAATCACATAAAAAATTCACGAAATATTTAAAAATCGAAGAAGACTACTTTACTATATTCGGCTAAAATGGAAAGATGGATTGAAAATAGATTCCTTTTATGAATGTGGGGGAAAAAGCACGAAGCTCGAAAAAATACAAAAAATATCGTCAAAAATTAAATGAAAAAAATTCGAATCAAAGAATTTAAAAACCTGTTTCTGATATATGTAAAACCCTATTACCTGTCTTGACACTGCTCGGGAATCTCCTCTACATTTCACTTTTACTCTGCTATACACTTCACATTCTATCTTTATCAAGTAACACATTCATTCTATCTTTCTTTATTTATCTATATAAAATATCTTTTATTAATACAATAAAGTTATTCTTTATTTCACTTACCGTTCATATATTCCTGCCATCTTCTCTTTAAATCCTTCTTAAGTTGTTTATTTATCGTAGGTATTTTCCGACTTACGATTTCAGCCATCCACGTTCCAGGCAATCAGGAGCATAGAATTCATTTCAAATGATAAGTGTTTCACAGCCGCCACTAGATGGCGTCGCTCGTTTGAAACCACTGCACATCGTTCGTACGACGTTTCGTCACGATGTCCTTCGAGAATCTTCTTCTATTGCTCAGTGATTGGTTTTTCCATTCACCTGGTTCATATATTTTAAGGTGTAATATCTTTCCCTTCACCTCCTCCTCGACCATCTTCTTCCTTTTCCTCTCACCTCAACAGTGTTTCGTTGGAGGAAGTTTAAAGCGTGTTATTATGGCGTCAGATGTTGACATTTAAGTTCTTTTTTATCTATCTTCATATAAAAGCTGTTTTCTACATTTCTTCATTTAACGTTTTGTTACCGATCACGTATTCATTTTAAGTGAGCCATATTGTTTATCATGAGCTCTGGAATCGCTGATAAACTTTGTTTAAGTGCTTTCCGAAACGAAAGATTGTGATTCATCATGAAACGTGTCGGCAGATGTAATGAAAATAAATCTTTGTCTCGAGATATCTAAATGTTTTCCGTGCTGCTCTTTAATCAGATGTTATTTAGATGGAAGTTGATAGTGCCTAGTGTATTGACAAGAATGTATATTTTTCATGAAAGCTCCGAGATCATATGGCCACTCGATGATCCTGTTTTTCATATGTCATGAGGGTTTGTTTTATTTTACTTTTGTTAAATCTGTTTTAATAGTTTAATATGTTTATATATAAAGTTTGGATATTGTATAATGCTATAGTTAAGCTATATATTTCTGTTTTTTGGTTTTTAATAAACTTCAGTTTGTTTTTAAACTTTCTTGTAATTATTTCATCACCATATTACTTCATAAACTTTTACACTTAGGGATTAACAGCTAAGTTTCCATTGTGTATTTTTGCTCTGCTAACTTTTAATCTATAACTGAAATTTAATCGCCTTCAGTTTCGAGCAACTTCAGGCATACAGGTAACCTTCCTGTCAAATTTTGAAACAGAAAAACATCTTGTGAAACAGAACATCTTTTTGAAACAAAAAAACATCTTGTCAGACAAAGAAAAACTCTGGACAGACAAACGTCTGTCTTTATTATTAGCTACTAGGAAACCCGTCTTCGTTGCCCAATGAAAGGTACCTTCTATCCGAAGGTATTTTTTTTCTTCTTAAATTTCAACTAGGGTGACATTTTTAAACTGGAGAAAACCGGAATATATGAAAACAACATCCCAAAAGTATTTTTTTTTTAAATTAGTAAATCTGTACATATGTATGTATTTAATAAAAGGCACCAATCCGAGAGGGAAAAAAATTGTTATAAGTGAATATTTTCTGCTTAAAGAAAATCTGTCTGGGCCACGTGGATAGCATTGTCAAACTGAAGAGAAAATTGAAAATACGAAAACGACTTCAATATTTTTTATTTATTTATTTTGTTTATGAACAATACTTAGCAATTCTACATTTGTAAAAGGAATTCAGTTTCAAACTTTTTTGACAAATTTCGTCCTCTGCTGTTTTTAAAATTTTCGAGAATTTTTATGCGATTTTTAGCTTTTTTTCACTTTTCTGGTAGTTTTTTTAATATTCGTAAAAAAAAGAAAAAAAAAAACGGTTTCAATCTTTTAACCCAATATGAGTAAAGTTTGATCTGTATGAACTTTGAAAATTTTTATGCAATTTTTGGCGTTCTTTCGCGTTCTTTGGCGATTTTTTTTTTACATTTTTTTCCCAAATGGAAGAATTCTCAGTTAAATTTTGCAAGTCCTTTGATTAAATTCACATTGTAAAAATATCAAATCTGTTCCTGCAGCAACGTGAACGAAATGTTAAAAATTTGAATTTAATCTGGATCTAAATAAAAAAATTACAATAATTCAAGGTTCGTATGATTCGAGATCGAAGCGGACATAGCCCCTATGGGTGTACGCTGCCGAAAGCAGTGCAGCCTAACTACAAATTCGTTCAATTTGAAGTTCGTTTTGGAAAATTCGACCAGCGAAACTTCGCTGGTGTTGTTATACAATAGAACTCGGATGGAAAATTAAATATAGATATTTCTCTAAAATCTTAGAGGGGGGCCCGAAAAATATGTTTTTTTTTTTGGGGGGGGGGGGGCTCTGAAGACCTTGCTACGGCCCTGTTGAAAGCAACAGTGCGCACAAACTTCAAATTTACTAATCAGAGAAAACGCTTTTTAAAGTTTCGATATCTACGGACCTTCAATTATACTCACCTATAAATGACCTTTTCCCTATAACCTTTTCTAATAAATGATTATAACTCAAGAAAAAAGTGCATACTTTTGAATGGGGTTTTTTTGCATATTGTTGAGAAATATTAAAACAATCAGAATAAAACAAAACCGAAAACTGATTTTTTGAAAGTTTTAAGGTCCTGTGCCCTCTTAAAATTAAAATTTTCTTTAAAATTTATACTGACACAAGGGCAATTTAAAAAATATATAGATCAGATGATAATTACAGAAGATATTTAACTATCAATAAAGAAAGAAAGAAATGTTATATTTTAATAACAAAGAAAAAATTAGTTCTAGTTTCAAAACTTTGTCTTAAATCTACACATAATCAGTAAAACCTAATAAAATAGCTAAAGAGATAAAGCGCAATCACTCTCCAAATAATTAAAAGTTTTATTGACATTATATATATATTTTTCTCCTTCCAGTCTAATGACAGATGATTCATCATGCGGTTTTGATTACGATAGGGAAAATCGAATAAAATGGTTGAATAACAGCGTTGAATGGATGTTCAAAAAGTATTCGTTTAAATACTTATAATTCACCATGGTGTACAAAACATGAGTAGAGGAAACTTTATTAGACAAGGAAAGCATACATAATATAATAATTAAAAACAGTTATTAAATTGGGATGGTTACTATAAAGACATGGGTATTCCAGTACTTATCACATAATAAACCTTTGAAAAATATAAAATCCGAAGGAAACCGAAGTAAGCATTAACAAATGCTGTCTCATTCAATGCTTTTAAAAATATTGTACACATAAATGATACTATGAAACGACTCTTCGTGAAAAAAAATCCAGAACATGTTTTCTTACAAGCGTATTTACTACTAAATATCAATATTTTTCGCGAATATTTCATATAAAAATATAAATTCATACAAAATTGGATTAAATTACACATAAAATAAAATGAAAATTGAAATGTTACTTCTAGAGTTGATATTGATGCCAGCGATTTTCTAATTAGGTTTGAAGTCAACTGTATAGTAAGTACTGTTTACAGTCTTTTAATTAACTCAACTTTATTTTTTGTACGTAAAGATTGTAAGAAGTATTTTGTAATCGATATCACTGCCCTTTTTTTCCCCCTGTTTCTATGACTTAGAAACGAAACAAAGTAAATTTATATATTTATCAATAAATTTTATTTCGCGCTTGCTAACAAGCCTAATTTTAGCGGTGGATGGGGAATAATCGCGATCCAAATTAAAGAATTGTAAAGACAGTTTTTCGAACTTCATGAAATTCAAAATTCCCATTAAAATATTACAAAAGAGTGTTTTTTTTTTTACTTCTTATGAGCATATTTTTTTTTCCTCAATTTTTAGAGATTCAGAAAATTATATTTATTTATTTATTGAAGAAGAAATTTAATAGCGATCTAAAGCTAGAAGTGGAAGAAGGGTTGGGGGGGGGGGGGGGGCAGTATGGTTAGTTCTCAAAATATTTTTACCCTTCATAGAGTATTTATTCAAAATAACTGTTGATTAGTGATTCTCCGCTTCTTTTTTGAGCTCAACTTTTTTGAATAAAACAATAAATCGCAAAATTTTCATACATCTTTCTCTGGATATTCTCCATTTTACTAATAAATTTGTCTTGCCATGCAAAGTGTAGTTTGTAGCATTTTTGCTTTTGTAAAGATTTCCATTACCGCGTCACCAAGAATTGAAACTAATGAGTTGATGATATAGCTTGACTGTAATCGTACAACTGTCATCACAGAAAGAGAAAATTTATCATGAGCAGGGGGTGATTCTTTGAAACCTGAATGCTGAAGGAATAGCATACACCATCGTTTCACATACCGGCCCCTTATATAACCGATTACTTACTATCTTGTCATTGCTATGCCTTGGGTTCTTTTCTACTACGCTACGTCCAAATCATTCTTTTCATACCTTTATTATTTCATCACAGATGGTAAAAATCTGTGGAACCACTATTAGAAGAAATTGGAAACTCAAAGGGGTTTTTCAGAAAAAAAAGGAAAGGACGATTTGCATTGTGAATGTCATCCATAACTAATTGAAAAATATTTCGTAGCTCTTCTCAATTCAAAGTAAGAGTTCTGCATCGGATCAGTAACGCGCTATTATCTGAACCCGACCGGACCCGCAGTCCAAGTCGGTCGGGTTGGCACTATATTTTTAAGTTGCAGGTCGGGTTGACTTTCATTATTTCGGATTGTCTTTTGACTTTTGCAGGCCGCTTTCGGGTTGATTGATTTTCAACTAAATGTCCAAAATATTTTTTTTCATTCAGGTGAAAATCTATATATATTAGGGTTCCGGAAAATTGGATATATTTAGTGAACACTTTCATTTTCCAACACTTTTATATTTTTACTCTTTTTCATCTGAATAGTGGATACCACCAAATTTACAGATACATAACGTGCGTGTGCGCATAAGTTATTACAAAAACTTTTTTGTATGGTGTATCAATAACGAAATGTTGGCAATATTTTTCATATTCCAAGAGAAGAAAAACAAGTTGGAATTTGTACGTCAAACGTGACAAATGATGTGCGTTCGTACTGTAACTAGTTTCATAAATAGTCAGATCTTGGTGCTATAGCTATTGCAATCTTATGTAAAAATGCCCGAATACAAAATTTATTACGATTATATATATTTAATTCAGTAATACGGAAATAATATGACTATATCTTAAATAGGACGTCATCACCATGGCAACCTAGAATCATTACCTATTGTGGGATATCATTGAATTAATTTCGTATGATAGGATTTAATAGAACGAAGAAAATTTTTAATAAAATCTTTTTAAGTTTTGATTCGATTTTCATAAAATTTGAAACGACTCGACAAAATCTGGAACAATTATCTATATTAAATTTCAAACCATTCGGTTGGGTAGTTTTTGCGTTGCTATATGCGGGCAGACGGACGGACCCGACGACGACTGTAGGTGCTACGTATTTATATAATTAGATTTCCCCATAGACCATAATATAATGGAATACTTTTGAGTGTCTCTATAAACAAACTATGTACGCTACATACTTTATTTTTCAATAACGAACATGCATAGAAAATCTCAATAACATATATCAATTACAGAACAATCCAACTATATTAATATGCTTAACCACACTCACTAATCAGATACGTGATTCAATCAGTGGAAATAGTGTCATAATTGAAAGAAAAATTACAATGGATTTCATAAAATTTAAACAAATTAAAATAATTGCATTAAATAAAGCACTAATTTTGAAAGAACAGAATGCAAATTATTGAGAAAATAGTATTAAGTAATCTGTGTAAGTAAAATAACAATATTTCTTAGAAATAAAATATATTATTCTCCATTATTAATTCTCCAATGTAAAAAAAAAATAAATAAAAAATAAAGAAATAAAAAAAACATGTGAAATTGGCGCGCAATGCATAATTTAACCATACAAGTTTTGAAGGCTACAAAAAAATACCAAATTCGCGAAAAAAATGAAACTTCTTAAAAAAAAGAACATCAGTCGCTCTAGTATCTCCGATGAAGAAAGGTAACAGCTTAGCGCGAATTCCTTTGTGAATGAAAGAAAGGGGTGAAGCTCCTCCTCAGTAGGGTCGATGTAGCCTCAGGTCATATAAGAGGGGCTTTGGTCAGGGCTGGCTCATCCCTTTGAAGCAATCCATGCTGACATGTTCCCCTACCAGGAGTCATATCTCCATATTCTGTGCATGTGGCATCAGAGGGAATACACTTTCAGATTGAGGGTGACAGATAACCGTAGAGACCGTGACCAGAAAACAGTGTTAAAACAATCTAAAAAATTTGTTTCTGTATTTCAGTATAAAGTCTCATTTTTGCAGTCATTGATAAAATATTATAATCTTATGTATGTTGTATTATAATGTCGTCTTGCGCAGTAGCAACGTGCTGCAATACAAAATATTATTTTTCATGAGTTCATGAAAATTGATTTTAGCTGAAAGAGTATTTTTTTTTTTAACTTATTTTAAGGCGACTCACTACCTGTCATTTTGATAAAAAATGACAAAAATGTCAAATTTCAGACTTTTTTTTTTTTTTCTTTTAATGTGCCTTAGTATTCTTAGAGCATTCTGTCCTAATTTCCGAACGGTTCGATAAATAATAAAGGAGATATACCTAAGTCATAATGATGAAATTTAATGTCATTTATGTGTAAGGGAAATGTTTAAACTCATTTTTCTTGGTTCCCAAATTTTTATATTTACATTTTAATCGAAATGCTAAGGCTTCTTACAATAATTAAGCAAATTGTCTGAAATTTATTAAAAAGTATCTTTAGACCCTGTGTGGGATAACTAAGTACCAAATTTTTGATATGTTTGTAACTTTATAAGTTCATTTATTTATTTTTTAAACATGTTATTTTCTCACTTTTTCCATATGCATTCACTAATTTTTCTTCTGCTGATCTACTGGTCTCATCAAAAATCCGATACTTAGGATTTATGGGAAAAAAGGATAAAAATATCCATTCCCAAATATGAAAAATGAAAAAGAAGGAAGAATTTACAAATTGTTATTTTTTTTTTTTTAATTCAATTTTATAAGAAATATTACTTCTATATCGAGAATTTAACACTTCTTATGATCTGTTATGACTATGCTTTATTCAAACATGAACCTAAAAATATAATATAGGTTATAGTTATAAAATAAAATTTTTTGGTACCGAGTCCCCTTAATGATATTTTACAGCTGAAAATGTAATACTTTTTCAGTATTTATGGTATTGTTATGGCTTCAGTGAAGCGTGTAAAATATTTCCTTATTTTTTCTTTGTTTTTAAATATACCGTATTTTATGGAAGAAATGCCGCGGCGTTTACGAGTTTGAAGCTATTTTTTTGTCAAGTGCGGCGTTTACACCATGTGCGGCGTTTACGATTTTTTTCTCGCGCGTGTAAAATGGGCTAAAATAAAAATTCATTAATCCCATGAATGTATTATTATAAGACTGTTCTCAAGTCCCCTGCTCAACAACGCGAAACTTTCTGACTTTACTGATTATAAAAACTGTGACATTTCGGATGATGATACTGAACCATACAGGTGGACAAAGAAAATTTACTACTCTTCCACTCAGATACTAACAACGTAACAACTCAGAGTTTGAGGGTTTCGAGTAGAAGCTAAAAAAGGGCTAAAGTGCATGCGACGTAAAAAGTGTGCTAAGTTGCGACAGCCACTTAAAAAAATGTTGTGTGCCTAAGGAGAGGATCCGCGTCCCGCGTTCTGGATGGTTTTAATGACAATCGACGGCTCCTTAATTAAAGAAATTACATAAAAATATTTAAAACCTGATTTAAATATTTTAAATAAAATTTTAGAATCCTAAATTATAAAAATGAGGCACATTACCCTGTTCAGAAAACATTGATTAAAGTTAGGTCAATGAGACATTGTCGACAAAAGTAGCGTTCCCACAGGTGCGGCGTTTACGATATTTTTAAACTTATTTAGACCAATTTTGAGGAGTGCGGCGTTTACGACGGTTGCAGCGTTTCTTCCATAAAATACTTGAGTAACATTAATGTTTTGAAATATAATTCAGCGACACACCCAGTATATTGCGCTTTGGAGGGGGATTATTTCCCTTTATCACTATCCACAGTATCTGAAATATTCTTATAATTTCAATCAAGTGTGTAAAATGTTTATTTTCGTTTTTTAAGGTTCGTACTTAAAAAGTAAAACCGGAACCATTATAAGATCACTCGTGTCTGTTTGTCTGTCACAGCCATTTTATTCGTAAACTATGGAACGCAGAAAGTTCAAATTGGGAGAAGTATAAAGCCTATTGACCCACATATTTTCAGCTTATTAAACATTCATAAATATATTTAGTAAAAATTCAAAAAGGCTAATTAAGCTGCTTGAAAAAAAAAAAAAAAAAAAAACTCTTTTATTTGCACATCGTGTAGGGCAGGGTTGGTGAACCTATGGCACGCAAGCTAATTTTTCTGGCACGCGAAAAATTTTAATTTGGTAATCGGTATACAGATAAAATCCCTTTTTTATTTCTGTTATAACCAATAAATTTTTTTTTACATACGGTCAGTACACAAATAATGCAATTATTTTTTGCATGGATTAACACATAATAATTTTCTTTTCCTGCAGCGTTTTCGCGATGTATTTTACCTTTCTATACGAATTTAAAAAGCTGTAATTTCCAAATGAATTTTATTTGACAGTCACTGCAATAAAATGACAAATGAATTTAATTTAGCTATGTATATTTGTAAAAATAACAAAATATGAACTAGATATAAGGTTAGTTGGGATAACTGGACCCACGAGGTAACTGGGCCATAGGCTATTTTATAAAAAAACTGTCGATGTTTTTTAAGTTTTAGCTTTTGTGAACAATGCAGTCCTACTCTACTCCTACTCCACCTCTACTTCCTAAAACAACGGATGTCAACTCAATCATAACTCTCACTTTTCTGTGATAGGTTGTCAAAAGTTTACGTTTCTTTTTTTTAAATAACGTCAATATGGTTGAACTTCCTCGGCTTTTTATTAAAATCCTGTAAGTACTTTTATTAAACAATCCTTTTTTTTAAAGATTAGGCATACAACCACATTAATATTATTAGGTATCTATACATATTTACTTTATGTTTCAAATGTAAGCCCGGTGTCCCAGTTACCCCATAAATTTTTCAAGAACGGAGTAACTGAGACATGTATCCGGGGTAGCTGGACCATGCTGAATCCAGTTACCCCAATAGTTATAAATAATGTTTTTGAGTTTCTCTTACTACAGGAAGTAAATTTCTCCATTGTTTTTTGCTCACAATAAAGAAAATTATGGAATACCTTATTAAAATTACATAATAAAATTTTAAAAAAGCATATTGGGTGGTATCAAACCAAATTTCTTGACCCCTTGAGAGGCAGTGATGCCATTATGTCATCACATAATTTTAATTCCTAATTGCCACATTGGCACCAGAATTTTATAATGAAAATTTCACCTGTATTAAGTACGCAGAAATATACTTTTACCTGTTTTCAAATAGATTCTCTTGTAAATACTGGTGTTAGTAAATTATTTCAACCTTTTACGAATGCAAGTACCTTGCCCCTGAAAACGAGATAGCCAAACCTTGAAATTGTACGATACACAGGGGTCGCATTCTATAGGGAAACTGTATTGTTTCTACCACTATTTTGAAAATAATATCTTCACCGCTCCTTTTCGAAGCGATAGCATGGGAAAGGAAAAAAAGCTGTCGTCAAATGACAAAAATCTCTTGTAACTCAATAAGTAATTTATTTATCAAAGAATGGAAAATGCTATTCATTTCCAAATCGCTTCAATAGTCATACCTATTATTTTTATGCTATTATAGTTAAAAATGAGTCAGAAAATTTGTCAGAAGGTTTCGCTTTGATGAGCAGGGAATTTGAGAACCAGACATATTCCCAATGATTCCATTATGGCTGTTACTATTTTTACAAAACATATTGCCTACCTGACACATCCTGGGAACAATTAAGCCCAGTTCTGGTCTGGCTCGACTATGTACGAAAATAAATAAACAATGTAAGCCTGTTGCAGGCCCGAGTCTGCTGAAAAAAAATTAAACCTGGGCTCAGACACAATGTAACTGTCTGATGGGGATCTCTATGCTGGACATGTTACATTTTTGTACTGATGTTGTCAAACTAGCATCGGCTCCTGCATCACATTTATATTTAAATCGGTTCTCAAGTGAACTGCTCAACAAGCCCGAAAATTTCTCACACATTTACTAACTCATTTTTAAACGTAAAGACATCACAAAATTGGCAGGGATGGAAACGATTTTTAATCGAAATGAGTTTTTCGTTTTTTGATAAATAAACTGATAAGTAGTGTCTATGAGCAACAATTGCTGATATTCCGTTTTCAATTGTGGTGTGCTTTTTTTTTTTATTTAACCATTTTTTTCCCATGTTATTTGGTGTATCTAAATTCTATAAGCATACGCAAGGCTACACAAAATAATTCGAGTTCATTTTCGCATATTGGTAGAAATTGCTTAAGTGCATATTACACTATATATATACAGGGTTTAATTTGCGCCGCAGGTTACCGGAGAACAGCTCTGGTACTCTAGTGCTTTTAGTGATTATTTAATTGTCGAAATTCACATCAGCTCATAAATACTGCGCCCCGGAGACCTGCGGAACAGCGCTTCGGAAATACGGAAGCATAAATTATCTTTTTCTGTTCTTCCGATCTCCTATCTTTTGCGTCTTTCTTCCGAAGGCTTTACATATTTGATGTAGTGTGTCGCACACATAGGAGTATACTTCTATCTAGAACTCACAAATATGTCTCAGTCCGTTTTCTGTCTCAGTATTTAAAAATGGCGACGAGGAATGCCGGAATTATTCGTAACAGTAACTGCCGTTTTTACTCGCTGCTTTTTGTTCATGTTTGTAAAATATTCTTAATGATCAACTTATTAGCTCCTCGCCTTGCTTAATTTTCACTGAAGCTCATAGGAACGCAGCTCCAGTACTTCTTAATTTTTAATTAATATTTAAATGTTAGTCGGAATCCACCAGAGTTTATAAACAATGCTCACAGAATCCCCGAGTGTTCTGTCGATACACAAAGAAATCCTTGGTGAATACGATGTTTGGAAATTTTCCTACTCCCCGATTTTATTACTTTTGCTCTCTTTATTTATTAGATTTTATTATATAGAAATGAATATTAGATGTAGTCAAAATATATTTTGTCATATACGAATATAGATATATATATATTCAGAATATATATATATTCTGAAGAAGAAGAAATTGCTTTAAATTTTTTTAAATACTGTTTGAAAAAAAAATGTGGGTACAAGGGGGGGGGGGGGTTGCACTAAAGTTTTTATTGTTGCAGAATGTTAGAGCTCAGGTACGTTTTTTGTTATAAATTAAGCCATGTATGTATATATAGATAGATATGTATATCATATAAAAAGCTGCACTAAAGAATTCTGATATTTTTCTGCCTATAGATGGTAATTGCTGAAAATAGATTCACAAATGTGTTATACGTTTTCCAAATTATTTCTTAGACTCACCTTATTACAGAGTGAAATTTTGTTAGAGTATTCTGGATCTGTTGGAAAGTCTTTCATAATCTACATAAATGAATGAAATAAATAAAAAAAAATACTATTCGAGAACTTGACTATAAAGGTATCACATATCTGTTCTTTTTTTTTTTTTTTTTTCTCCCTCTCTCTCTTTCTATTTTCTTTTTTGTTGCATTATCTGTAAAGCCTGGTTTTTTGTTCCACATTTTTTTTTTCATTTTATGTATATGATATAAATTTAATAAATTAATGGTATCGTTTATGGAGAGAAAAGGAAATATATATGTAAACTTAATCTAAGTAAGTAAAAAATAAAAAAGTAACAAAGTTTAAAAGTTTGGTAGCTAAATGTGTTTTGCTAATATACTTTGTTAATGAAATTGGACAATTTGCTGTTTCATAAGATGGTAATTAACGAAATTGTATATAAGCTTGAAATACGTGCAAGCCAGTGGACCACACTGGATTTGACCAGAGAAAGATGATACTATATGAATTGAAAACTTTTTTGCCATTGTAAAAAAAATAGCTACTCCATCACTTATAACAAGTAGGGGGCACAACAAATTTTAAACTAACTGCATAAATATGTTAGTTTTATTAAATTTTGTTAGTATATTAGCTATTTTCAAGTTTTCTGTCAATACCGATCGCTTTTTTTTTTTGGTAAATAGCTTTAAAATTGTATACTTTGCATGATGTCACACCCGTCACAGCAGAAAAAAATTTCTTATACATTAAAATAATGAAAATTTATTATGAAAATTATGCATTAAGTTTAATCTGAATCTCTTTTATTAGAAAAAAAATTGTTTGAATAACGAAAAATTAAAATATCCACAGAAATTGTAACAAATGTGTATGCTAGTGAAAACTCATGTCCGGAGAGGGTCACACCCGTCACAAGATTTTAATACATAAGTCCGGCCTTATAAGTGCACAACTAGATGCTTACTATAGAATATAATGTACAAGGCATTTACCATTCATTTATAGTGACATACAAAATAATTCGGTTACAGTACTACCTATGGATCATAATTGCTGAAAAGATATTTTCCATTGTATATGCGTTTTTATTTTCCAACGTTGGTGAAAAATATTTTGGAATTCAGTACTTTAACTTACGTAAATATACTCGTATTTTCATGTCAATTACAGTCACGCCCGTTTAAACGAATATCGGCGGTTCCAGAAATAATATTCGATTAAGCGGGGTATTTGATTAAACGAGGAATCATAGCTGTAATATTTAATGCGTACTAAAAAGGCAAATCATCTAAACCATCTTAAAACTAACTACGGTTTATTTAATTAACAACATAATAAATCGTTAATAGAATAACATAAACTAAAATAAATACGAAAGCTAATATAAAGTAAATACATATTAATTTAATGTCAGTAACATATTTTATATGGTTTACATCACACTTAATGCAGCTCGTTTAAATTGGGTCAAAACTTTGCTACTTCTAATTTATGTTACTTATACTGCCTTAAAAAAATCGTTTAAAGTGGTTTGTTTAAGTAAGTGAAATTTTAAAGGAGTAAATATCGGGTTGTTTTCCGACTGAGTGCAAAATATCACAACTACCATCTCCAGTCTCGAAGTGACGGCGCATTGCCATTAAAGCCCGATTAACAGCATGAAGTGCTGGTGGGGAGATCAAGGTGGGGGAATCTGTTGACCTGTCCGTTATATACCTGCCGGCCGCAATCATTGCAGGAAGAACTGGAAATTTGTTTTCAGCGTAAAGGTTGGTTGGTTGGAGTTTTATGGCACAAAGTCCCTGTAGGGACATGCTGCGCCAAGAAAAAGTTGAGTAAAACATAGTTAAAAATTAAAAGTTACAGCAAAATACTGTCAGAAATATAAAAGTGAAAAAACAAAGTAAAATGAAGAAAGCAATGTGATGATACATGTAATTAAAATAATGCACAAGGAAAGCGACAATACACAAGGTTTTAAAAGTTAAAAAAATAGTTAAAACACTAGAATATTTAAATTAAAAAATTCTAAAATCTCTAAAGTTATGAAAAGTTAAATGTTCAAGAAATAAAGCATAAAATGTTATATAATACTGCTTTAAGAACGAAGTTATAATTCAAAATTTTAAAACGATATAAAGCTACGTAGGATGAATAACTTCAAAAACTGTATTATTGTCATCGTTATCAGAGTCATAACTACAAGAGTCCATAGCCTCTTCTGCATGGTTGAGCAGCTGTTTGTGATCTTTAATATTAGTTATTGCTGGGCTAAGACATGATTTATTGCCTTTTCTCTTCACAGTTTTCCACTGTGAAGAGATTTGAGTTGGAGGTTTCTTTCTTTCTTTTTGAGTACAAGTTTTTTCATTTGCTTTCGGAGTTGGACGAACAATCGTTTTCACAGATTTGCTTTTATCTGGAGCTGGCGTTTGTTTAGTCTTATGTTCGGCGGATATTTTTGATTTAACTGATGATGTTCGGGGAGAATTAGGTTTCTGTAATGATAGAACTGGAGATGAAGCAGCCTTAGTTTCAGTCTGATGATTAGATGACTTTTTGGATCCAACTTGAGATTTCTGTGACTGAGTAAGTTGATATTCTATTGTAACTGGTTCTGAGGATGGTAGCCAACGTTCCAATAATGGGGTACCATAGCATTTACTACCAAGAGAGACGTCCCGGGTTTTTTTAGGTGAAGTATTGGTTGAATGTGTCATAGATGTATTATTTGGTGGAAAAGAGCAGTCGGTCTGGATACTGATGTGCCTTACGGATTTTGGTTGTTGTTTGAGTATACTAGAGTAAGAAACCCCGATAGTCGGGGTTCTAGACTCAACAAGTTTACGAGCTTCGGGATAGGAAATTTTTCCAGTTATTTTAATAGCAATTATTTCTTTTTCACGGATCCAGTTAGGACAAGAACGGGAGTATGCTGGATGATCACCCTTACAATTTATGCAGTGTTTGGATTCTTTACAAGATTTACCGTCGTGGCCTACTTCTGCACAACGAGGGCATGTAACAGTACCACGACAAGTAGTGTTGGTATGACCATATCGTTGACATTTGAAACAACGGAGAGGATTTTGGAATATAAGGCTGGACAGGACAGCTTAGGTAGGCTGCTTTAATTCTAGTAGGTAAATTTGGACTATTGAAAGTCAGAATGATGTGCTTTGTGGGAAGCACTTTCTCATTCCGACGAATTGTTATACGGCGTACATCGATGACATTTTGGTCTTTTAAATTTTCTAAAAGTTCTTCTTTTGTAGACAGTAAAAGGTCAGGTTCCGATATTACACCACGGCAAGTATTCAGAGTTTGATGCGCTGTAGCAGAAACATAAAAAGGTCCTATTGTATTAGCATTTGAAAGAAGCTGAGATTGGATGGCTGAAGAGACCTCAACAAGCAAATCTCCAGAATGCAGTTTTTTAAGTGAACAGTTGTCACCAAATACAGAATGAAATGTTTTTGCAATAAGAAAAGGTGAAGTTCTCTTAAAAGAACTATCAGAGAGGCTATCAGTGCGTTTAATTACAAAAAAACGAGTGAATGAAGAATTCGGTTCATTTTGTTGCTCTCCACATGGGAGAGAGTTAGAAGAAAATGAGTTTTTTCCATCCATATTAGAAAAAAAATAATGATTCAGACCCCGGCCACACCACCCACTACCGAAGGTGCATTTCGCCAGCCCCCCCCACCAACTCAAATTTTTTCGAAAATATCACCAATCGTTTATACCTCGTTTGTACCAACAATCTTTTCGTTTGTACCTCATTTGTACTAGAGTAATAAACGGTTTTTAGTGGGGGGGGCTGGAGAAACGGCCAGCCCCCCCACCTCAATATTTTAAAAAATGGATAGCGCCCATCGTTTATACCTCGTTTGTACCCGTTTGTACCAACAATCTTTTCGTTTGTACCTCATTTGTACAAGAGTAATAAACGGTTTTTAGTGGGGGGCTGGAGAAACGGCCAGCCCCCCCACCTCAATATTTTAAAAAATGGATAGCGCCCATCGTTTATACCTCGTTTGTACCCGTTTGTACCAACAATCTTTTCGTTTGTACCAACAATCTTTTCGTTTGTACCTCATTTATACTAGAGTAATAAACGGTTTTTAGTGGGGGGGCTGGAGAAACGGGAAACCCCCATTTCAATATTTAAAAAAATGAATAGCACCCATCGTTTATACCTCGTTTGTACCCGTTTGTACCAACAATCCTTTCGTTTGTACCTCATTTGTACTGGAGTAATAAACGGTTTTTAATGGGGAGGGCTGGAGAAACGGCCAACCCCCCCCCCCCCCCCCCCCCCACCTCAATATTTTAAAAAATGGATAGCTCCCATCGTTTATACCTCGTTTGTACCCGTTTGTACCTACAATCTTTTCGTTTGTACCTCATTTGTACTGGAGTAATAAACGGTTTTTAGTGGGGGGGGGGGGGGGGGCTGGAGAAACGGGAAACCCCCAATTCAATATTTTAAAAAATGAATAGCACCCATCGTTTATACCTCGTTTGTACCCATTTGTACCAACAATCTTTTTGTTTGTACCTCATTTGTACTGGAGTAATAAACGGTTTTTAGTGGGAAGGGGGGGGCTGGAGAAGGCTGGAGAAATGGCCAGCCCCCGCATCACCTAGGCATTTATAAAAACTGTTAGCGGCAAACGTTTATATGCGTTATATACGTTATTAACGTAAAAATGATCGATAACTGTTTTTGCTGTATTTTGACATTCAATTTGTAAAACTTTACTTGGAAGTTCTACAACCTTACTCATCCTGCGAAGCAATTCCCCACGTACTTTGTAGCTATTCGAGGATATATTCTTAGAAATATCCAAAACAAATTTTTTAAATAAATTCGATTTTTCAAATTGAAAATGTCTCTTGTACATTTCACTGTCACTTACGGCCGCAGCAAAAACTTGACAAACGGAATCAAAGGCGCAAGTATTAGATAAAATGAATTTTTTGTTATTAATTGTTAACGATTTCAGTTCCGTGCAACGATTTCCATTTTTTAAAATACCAATCGGTAGAGATTTCTTTGAAGACATATCACAGGTTAATAATTCAGGTTGACTGTTTAAATATGATCTCCTTGACCTCTTTTTCAAATTTAGAGCTTGGCCTCTCCAATTTTCCGTGTCTTCACTAAGATTTATAAAATTTTCAGGTACTATGTTAACAGTTTGTTTTTTAACTAAATCTTCCTTCGCTATTTGTGGTTTTTCTTTTCGATCATCCTTTGTTTTTGCTGCTGCTATAATCATAGCACCTTCAAGTGACGGAATATGAACAGAGAGAAAATCATCTGCTCTAATTGGAAGCTTTTTTTGGGAAAACACTCTTTGTTTTAAATTATTAAAACTGCTCTCTACGGGCGCGCTAGTAGCCGTTATGGACCCATATTTAAATAGAGGTACCATAATAGCTGTCCACAGTGGCAATTTCTTAGATAAATTTATACACAGATCAACTATTTGCGGTAAGTACTGGGAATTGTCATGATCTCCTTCTTCTTCTTCTACTAGCAGTTTACATTTGTTTGCTATGTTTTCTGCCCAAGAACTAAAACCTGTTGGTTTCTCAAAATCTTCCGGCATTTCAGAAGTATCATCAATGTTATTTAAAACCAATTGCTCGACTTCCGATCCAGCCCCAACCGCAATTCTACGCTTTATTGTAGATTTTGCTGATTCACAATGCGTAATTTCTCCTGTATTCATATCCACCCCTTCTGTTTCGCTCAGTGCTACTGTAAATAAATTTTCGAACAAGACTTCAATTTCTGTGATGTTTGTTGACATCATAATTTGAGCTAATGCACAAACGTAAAAAAGTTTGCTTCGTTTCGTAACATTTTTAAATATATTCCATGAGCAAATTAACTTCATAGTATGAGCTACATCTGTTCTAATGAAGCAGTTTGGCAAAGTCACTGTATCGCTAAAATTGAAAATTGCGTTGAAGCAAATATCAATATAACTATAAATGTCAAAAATAGATGTAAACGCTTTAGCAGAAGCTGATAATAAGGCCACTGAATGATCCATTACAATTTCCTTGGGGGATTCTCCGACATCTTTTCTCCACTCTGATAACCAATATGAAATAATATTTGTATCATGTTTTTCTGATAACATATTGGCCACAGAATACTGTTGTTCAGTTTCCGGATCATGCACTGTGACTTCATATAAAAAAATAACACTTGATTTGCTACCTTGTGGCCTCTTGATTTTCTTTACAACACCTCCAGTAGCATCAATGCTTATTTTAGATTCTTGATTTTTGGCGTATTCTCTAAATACATATATTTGAGTTGGAAGCCAATACAGTACATAAAATGGATCCAGACCTATAGCTCTTATAGCATTCCCAGCTGTATTAGCATATTTCATTGCATGGATGGAAGAAATGGGGTCTCTAAAGGATCTGTTTCAGCTATAACTCTGCTTTTTAGAACTCTTAACGCATTTGAAGATGGCAAGTCGCTTGGTTCTTTATCATTAAAATTCATTCTCACTCTCGCTTGCTCTTTTCGGAATTCATTAGCTGTGATATTAGTGTCTAATAAAGCTGCAACTGACATATCTCTTATTCGGCCTATTTGCCTGCGTTTCATATTTGTATGACAACTTGTATACTGTCCTATGTACGTGCATAACAGTAAAACTTTCGAATTGTCTTTTGGCTCATTCTCAATTATCACTGAAAGCCTCGATCCGCACTCCGAACAAGTTGCTTTTGAAATAGCATAATATTTCCCACTTTCACAGATTTTGGCGCGTTTAAAAGATAAGCAGCACGTTAGTTTTGTATGAAGGTAAAAATGTTCAGCAATTATTGGTGTCCATCTATTTGGAGAAAATATTTTGTATTTCCGAGAAGTTCTTTTTCCGTCCGAACATTTATACCACGCATCACGAGGTCTTATTTCATCCCATTCGTTGGGAGTTAGGGTTATCGTGAATTTTAACTCTGGTGATTCAGATTTTTCAGAAGAAATCGATGATGAATCAGAATTATTTTTTTTTTCGTCAATGATAATTTCATCTTTTGCAGTTTCATCATAAGCTTTTGTTTCAGTTTTCAAATTATTTAGATTATCATCTTCTTTTCGTAAACCAAGCTTTTCCAGAAGATTATATTTGTTTGTTTTAACTAAAATATAAATAGATTTAGGAGTATATTTTCCTTCTAAAACTTGAGCTATTCTAAACCATACTAAATTAGATGGAGGTTGAATAATACCATTTTCCGATAGTATTTCCGATTTTGCAGCTATAACAGCATCAATAATTCGATCAGGTCCCAAATATTTCTTTTTAGGCATTTTTCTCAAAAACTTACGCGGAACCTTCTCTTTTCATTAGAAAGTAGGTTCTCTCTGGGATTCTTGATCGAGATAGCATATACAGTCTTGCGGTTTTCTAAGTGCTTCTTAGCCGGTACACTTATTGTATAAGTGTTTTAAAGAGTCTAAAAGTTTATGGGCAATATCTGACCGAATGCTGTCAATTAAGGATTTTTACGATCGCTGTAATGTCAAGTTTGATTATATTAAACACTTCATAAGAGATAAACAGCAAGCGCGAATGTTTAATGTTTATGCGTTAAAATGCTCAGCTAAGCGTTTTAATCTCATTAATACAACTAGTAGAGGTAAATTATTATAAAATACTTAAAATGAAAATAATTCCATCAAATGTTGTATATTCAAATCGTGAGTATTTCAGAACGAATTTATAAATAATGAATAATAGCATAGAAAATCTGAATGGTGAATATTAGAGGTTCAGAAATAAAACATCCACGTTTTTTCCTTAAAATATTCTTACAGGTCATCAAACATATTAAATTCAGAGGATCAAACATATAAAATTTAAATAAATTGACGTTTAAAAAAATAATTTAAATTATGTATTTATTTAATTCATTTAAAAAATTTATTTAAATCTATTCCGATATATTTTGAATTTGTTCTCAGTCTTCATGTGATTTTTAGATTTAAATTTGTTCACAATATTCAATAATTATTTTCTTTTTTCTTTTCTCATTTTCTTTTTTACCGTCATTTGAAAAATAGTCAAAAATGTTTATGACATCGGTTCATCAGCCGTTCTACCACGTTCTCTAGCTTTAGTAAATACATTTGAATTGCAACGTAACACATATATATATTATTAGGATTTACCATAGCATGTCTTCTATTAACAATGAATTGTGCATTTATTAATTCATTTTCAGGGGCACTATAAAAATTTGAATGCATTATATATAGACGATAACTACTTGTTACATTTTAATGATGTTACACTACTTCAACTATTATGAAACGGATATTCAGTGTCGATTTTGTATAGCAAATGGTGTGTATTAACCGTTATTGTTATTTACAGGGACACACAAAAGAGTTTGTTTACATTTCTCAGAGTAGACATTAAAAAACAGTTATTTCAAGTGATCTTTATTAAATTTATATACGTTATTGAGGTAGTAGGGCGTGTGATAATTTAATGTTCATTTATAGGGCTGCACAGAAAAAAATAGTTATGTTATCGTCTAAGCGCAATTAGTGCAAGAAGTGCATTTTGAGTCATATTATGGAGTTTTCATACTTAACTAAATAACCACATACATTTTAATATATTATGTGGTGTGCATAAATTCGATTGATTGCATACAAGGCTATTTAAAAGTTTTTGAATTAATTAACTTTTATGTATAGGATTAGCTAAAAATACGTTTTTAACTGCGTTGTGTAATTTTCAGCTAAACAAAATTTTACTACATTGTGTGGTGTGTATTGTGTGGATATAAATAAATTCATATACAGAACTGCACAAGATGATATGGATGATATTTCCCAAAAATATGTTTAGTTTTTTATGTATTTTTTAAGTGAATTAAATTTTACTTTCACTATCCTCATCAATATCATAAACGTTTTCTAATCCACTGCTGGATGTGGGTCGCTCCCAGTTTTTCACTTGTTTCCTGTCTAGAGTTTTGTCATCTAGTTAACTCTAATTTCTCATTTCATCGCTCCATCTTATGTTATGTATAAAAATCTATATATTTTGCATCAGGCTAGAGAAAGAAGGTATGCAATATATTGCCCTCCTTGGATTTTGAAAGTTAATTAAATTTCCTTAATTTATGATGATTTAAAAAATAAAAATAATACAACTTATTTTTCTTAAGCGATATAAAATAATTAAACACTAGAAGAAAATAACTAAGGATTTTTTGAAATGGAGCTCTTCCGACACCTCGTAGAAGACAAATTTTAATTATGTATATATTTTTTTAAGTTTATGTGTTTCAAATTTATCGTAAACGGGGGCTTCTGTGGGGCGAAACCCTTTGAAGAGGCAGAAACTCCTTAATTGTTCTCTTTAGATTTTTACGCCGATATGTTTAAAAATTGTTTTATAATAGAAGCTCTGGCACAAATACTTATTTTATGTTTATATTCTTCTTTTTTTTTTTAAAGCACTCTGGAGTGCGAAGTACAGGCTCCCTTCCAGAATGCTGCCCCTTCCTATATTTCTTTCCGTCTGTGCCCTTGTAAACTATATTAATTTGTTAATGAATCTCTATTTGTATGTAAATCTCTGAATTTTCATTAATATAGTCAATCCATATTCATCTTGGAGATGTAAAAATATTTAAAATGCTATACAATAAAATTTCCTAAGACGGAATGGCATAGGAGAGAAGAAGATTCCGTTATAGACATGCTCTCTTTTTAGCGGGTCCATCGTCTGTTGTAAATGTATTATATTCTTTTCGCACGGATCAAGACGTTTTACCGTTTAAGACAGGATTCCACCACGGAGTTATTTTCGAGAGGTTTTACAGTACTTCAATTTTTTTGCCAAGAAATGTATGTAGTATTCATTAAAAATAACTTTGATTCTAGAATGCGATAAAAAATATAAGAATTTTTTTCACAAAAATTGTTGGGTCGGGCACCATTATGTAGATTTTTGCTCGGGCCAGGCCCTGTTTAGGGATTTTTGCACGGGTCATGCCAGGACAATGATTTTCATACGGCCTAGGTCATGACCGGGCATGAAGATCCGTGCAGACCTCTGGAAAAAAAGAAGTCCAGGCCTGGATCAGCTCAGAAAAAAGAATTCTGGCTCGGTCCGGCCCTTGCTGAGTCTAAAGAAAAAAGTAAGGCCGCAGCCCGGCCAGAGTCTCATGATCGAAAATTAGCCCGACCCATGCAGACCTCTATTATATATACACACACATTATATATATATATATATATACTAGCAGAGCTTCGCTGGTCGGTTTATCCCACACGAACCTCGAATTCAAGGAAGCTAAATTTCGGACCCCACTGTTTTCGGCAGCGTGCACCCGCCTCGAACAAAGCGAACCTTGAATTAGAGTGATTTTGATCCAGAGTATATTCAAATGTGCAGCATCGTTATTCACGTAGCTTTAGGAATCGATTTGGCAGTCTTGCAACTTGGATTTAATAACAGGAGTAGCAAAATTTACCGGAGAGTTCCTTACATTTCAGAAAAAGTTATAAAAAATTGCTGAGAAACACAGAAAACACTAAAAAGTGCATTAAAAAAAACTGACTATATTGAGTTAAAAAATTTAAATCGGAATCCTTTTATGAATGTCAAAAAATCGTTGTGAAACGCGAAAAAATTCTAAAAATCGCTTTAAAAAATTCGAGAAAATTTCGAAATGCGCTGTATTAATTCCGAATAAACTTTAATTTAAAGAGGCCAAAACTTTATATATTGGGCCAAAATATTAAAGCCCGAAATGCGATGAAAACGTAAGTGATGTGATCTTCTCATAAATTATTTTAACAAATAAGGTCAACGTAAATACAAAAGTTTAGTTACTGGATAGCATGAACTACTCTTAACAAGAATACAATTTTAATTCCCCTTGAGATTCATGTTAATGAGATTCGATTTTATACACATTACTCACATTATACGCAACACAAATCGGAGTTTGAGAAGTTGCCGCACTCCTTCCAGAGTAAATTGTTTGGATCTGACCTTTGCTCCATGTGCCACATAAAAAACCTAATCCTAGAAATCTTAAGAAAATGAAGTATACTGGGTTAGAGTATTTTAATTATAAACAACGCGTATCTGTAACAAATGCAGAGATCTTTACTTGGGCAGTTAGATATAGTGAGTAAGGACAGCAAGGAACTAAAAAAAAAAAAAAAAAAAAAAATTACTGCCACTTCGGTCTTCGAATGGATATTCATAGGGATGGTAAAAATTAAAAAGAAAAAAAAAGGTGATAATTCAAAAGACTTATGCGAGAGATTCGATGTTATTAAAAGATTTAAGAGAATTTGGTGAACTACATTTAAAATGTGCAGGCTATAAATGGAGAATAAATTAAAGGTTCCAAAAGTGACAATTATGTAATTAGAATAATTTATTTTGAATGAGATTTACATTATAAAAATCTGCAATACGAATGTAAATTAATATTTAAATTTGTTTGGTATCTTGCGGATTTTAAAGTCTGCCTCCCACACCCCTCCCTCAAATAAAAACCATTTATTACTACCTTTATAGAACAAATTAGGTACAAACGAAAATATTATTGGTACAGACAGATATAAATGAGTGGCACCCGTTTCTCTTACCCCTTCACTAAAATGCTTTTATTAATATAGTACAAATGAGGTACGAACCAAAAGATTATTGATATGCACGGGTACAAACAAGGTATAAGTGATTGGCACTATCCATTTTTTTTAAATATTCATGTGGGGGGGGGGGGGGGAGATAGCCATTTCTCCAGCCCAACTACTAAACACATTTTAATACTCTAGTACAAATGAGGTATAAACAAAAAGATTGTTAGTACAAACGGGTACAAACGAGGTATAAAAGATTCGTGCTATTCATTTTTGAAAATATTGAGGTGGGGGGCTGGCCGTTTCTCCAGCGACCCCCCACACACACACTAAAACCGATTATTACTCTAGTACAAATGAGGTACAAACGAAAAGATTGATGGTACAAACGGTACAAACAAGGTATAAACGACTGGTTCATCGATTTTTTTAAATATTTAAGTGGGCCCTTCCCATTTCTCCGGCCCCTCGCCCTTACTAAAAACTTTTAATTACTCTAGTATAAATGAGGTACAAACGAAAAGATTGTAGGTACAAACGGGTACAAACGAGGTATAAACGATGGAAGCTATCCATTTTTTAAAATATTGAGGTGGGGGGGCTGGCCGTTTTTCCACCCCCCCCCCCCCACTAAAAACCGTTTATTACTCTAGTACAGCTGAGGTACAAACGAAAAGATTGTTGTTACAAACGAGGTATAAAAGATTGGCGCTATCCGTTTTTTAAAATATTGAAGTGGGGGGGCGCGGGAGGATTCCGACCGTTTCTCCACACCCTTACTAAAAACCGTTTATTACTCTAGTACAAATAAGGTACTGTGACAGCGTTTCTGTCCCATACCTATAATTTTTATTCAAAATTAATTTAAAACATAATTTTTACTTTTAAATCACATTATCCTCCCCCCCCCCTCTTTCTTATGCTGAAATATGTAATTAAATTCATTTCTCAAAACCATCCAGCTTTTATTAAAAGGTTTTCTTTCTAAAAACATCTTTATTTCCAGCCGCAAAGATTCATTCCTTTTTTTTTCTTTTCCGTATCTGTCAGCTACCGCTCCCAGTGCAAAGAAATAAATAAGAATTAAATGGCACATCTGCTAGTATCAAGGTCTGCATTTAATTCCATCGGATTTTCCGCGCCACATTGATAAGAATTTTTATCTCTACTAATACGTGAACGTTGCATATGTATTAACATTTAAAAAGAAAAATGAACAGATCTTATGGGAAGCATGTATTTATCGTGCTTTGTGGTCGAGCTAAAAGCCAGATGCCTGTGATTTCTAACATTTTTCTCTGGCAGCGGTCTTCTTTGTAAGATCTGTTGTATAAACAAGTTTCGCTTTTCTGACGCATTTCTCATCGTATTAGAATCGCTTGCTTGCAATCCCGGCCTCCCCCGTCCGATCGTATCACCACATTTTTGCGGTAATGTTTATCGCCAAGACCCTTTGTTCATTTTCGCGCAGTCACCAAAAGTTGTAAATTGGCGATTCTGTGCAACGCCAAGATTTCTTGACTTCTTACAAAAACCACACTTCTGTTTCAGCTTTCGAGATGTAAAGTTATCTAAAAAGAATAGGCGCTTCGGCGCCCTATGTATCTATGGGGGTCTCTCTCTCCCATTGTTCTTTAACTGAACCACCTAACGATGCTTTTAAATAAAGAGTAAGTCCTGTAAATTATTAGTTGGAGTTTTTTTCAGCATTTAGAACACGGTCTTCAAATCGATGCTATAGGTACAAACAAGGTATAAACGATTGGCGCTATCGATTTTTTAAAATATTCAAATGGGGGCTTCCCGTTTCTCCAACCCCCTCACTAAAAACCGTTTATTACTCTAGTACAAATGAGGTACAAACGAAAAGATAGTTGGTACAAACGGGTACAAACGAGGTATAAACGATGGGCGCTATCCATTTTTTTAAATATTGAGGTGTGTGTGTGGGGGGGGGGGGGGGGCGTTTTCCCAGCCCCTTCACTAAAAACCATCTATGACTCTAGTACAAATGAGATACAAACGAAAAGATTGTTGGTATAAACGGATACAAACGAGGTATAAACGATGGGTACTATCCATTTTTTAAATTTTTGAGGTGGGGAGGGGCTGGCCGTTTCACCAGACTCCCCTCCCGCTAAAAACCGTTTGTTACTCTAGTACAAATGAGGTACAAACGAAAAGGTTGTTGGTATAAACGGGTACAAACGAGGTATAAACGATGGGTGCTATTCATTCTTTAAAATACTGAAATGGGGGTTTCCCGTTTCTCCAGCCCCCCCCCCATACACACACACACACACACTGAAAACCGTTTAATACTCCAGTACAAATGAGGTACAAACGAAAAGATTGTTGGTACAAACGAGGTATAAACGATGGGTGCTATCCATTTTTTAAAATATTGTGGTGGGGCGGCTGGCCGTTTCTCCAGCCCCCCCACTAAAAACCGTTTATTACTCTAGTACAAATGAGGTACAAACGAAAAGATTGTTGGTACAAACGGGTACAAACGAGGTATAAACGATAGGCGCTATCCATTTTTTAAAATATTGAGGTGGGGGGGCTGACCGTTTCTCCAGCCCCCCCCCCCCCACTAAAAACCGTTTATTACTCTGGTACAAATGAGGTACAAACGAAAAGATTGTTGGTACAAACGGGTACAAACGAGGTATAAACGATGGGTGCTATCCATTTTTTAAAATATTGTGGTGGGGGGGCTGGCCGTTTCTCCAGCCCCCCCACTAAAAACCGTTTATTACTCTAGTACAAATGAGGTACAAACGAAAAGATTGTTGGTACAAACGAGGTATAAACGATTGGTAATATTTTCGAAAAAATTTGAGTTGGTGGGGGGGCTGGCGAAATGGACCTGTACAAACGAGGTATAAACGATGGGTGCTATTCATTCTTTAAAATACTGAAATGGGGGTTTCCCGTTTCTCCAGCCCCCCCCCCCCCCCCCCCTACACACACACACACTGAAAACCGTTTAATACTCCAGTACAAATGAGGTACAAACGGGTACAAACGAGGTATAAACGATGGGTGCTATCCATTTTTTAAAATATTGAGGTGGGGGGGCTGGCCGTTTCTCCAGCCCCCCCACTAAAAACCGTTTATTACTCTAGTACAAATGAGGTACAAACGAAAAGATTGTTGGTACAAACGGGTACAAACGAGGTATAAACGATAGGCGCTATCCATTTTTTAAAATATTGAGGTGGGGGGGCTGGCCGTTTCTCCAGCCCCCCCACTAAAAACCGTTTATTACTCTAGTACAAATGAGGTACAAACGAAAAGATTGTTGGTACAAACGAGGTATAAACGATTGGTAATATTTTCGAAAAAATTTGAGTTGGTGGGGGGGCTGGCGAAATGGACCTCACTACCGAGCCCAACAAGGGGATACACAATTGTGCACCAGTGCTAACCAGGGCCCATACGGTCACAAGACATTTCTATGCCAGTCTCCACCCTTAACAAGATGGCTAGTAAATGCTCGCTCACTTGATCCCCAGCCAGTGGCAAGTCAGCTGACCAGCCGATTGATGCATACGGGACCAATATGCACCTCCCGTCTACCTGAAGCAGAGGCCAAAGCAGTGTGTTGGTTCCCCTCAACTGCCAGCATCCCCCTTTCCAGGGACACGGGACGCCACGCACGGCAAACACGTGGGTGGTTTACAATTCTCCATGAGTCGATATACAGGATGATATCGGCTCATGCAGAATTGCCCTCACCTCCTAAGAGGTTCAGCGTAAAGGAGCCGAAAACGACAAAAAGTGGAAGGAAATTCCAGTTGAAACGTGCTTTCCGCGCCTATTTTCAAACATCGGTCAGACAGTGGTTATTCGATTAAGCGGGTACGTTCGTAAAAGGTGTTTGGTTTAAGCGGGGAAAATAGCATAGAACCAATAGAAAAAAATCGGTTCCGGAGGATTCTATTCGAATAAGCGGGGCATTCGATTATCCGTGACACGATTAAGTGGGGAGGACTGTATATAAGTATTCAGATTTACCATGGCATGTTCGGTATTGAAAATGAAATGTCTGGTATTTATAATTCATTTACAGGGCACTCAAAATAATTCCATTACATTAGAATCTATGGGAAATAATCTTTTTAGTGTATTTTAATGATGTTATAATATTTTAAACATACTGAAATGAATACATAACGCGGTAGTGCATTACGAGATTTACAAGATGCCTACTATATAAAATAGGGTGTGCATAGCATTTATCATTCATTTACAAAGACACACAAGAGCAGTGTTGAATTCAAGGGGTGGCCGGGGGGGGGGGGGGGGGCATTCACCACAGAGCAGTGAGATGTCTCCTCCCGGAAGTTTTGAGATTTTGTGTTTTCAATAGTCAAAAAGTGAAATCCCCCCACCCACCCGGAGCCACATAAACCCCTCCCGGATAAAAGTGTCTGAATTCAACACTGCACAAGATAATTCAATTACAGTATTGTCTATGACAATTATTGCTGAACACAGAATTCTAAGTCTAATTTAAGTATTAATCTTAGAATTCTGTGTTGCTGAAAATATACGTTTTCACCTTTAGCAGGCTGTTTTAAATCTTAACAAAGATTTGCAATATTCCTTTTTTTTACAGAAATTCTAGAAATGATATGTAGAGTGCACAAAAGAACGGTCTATGGCTAAAATTCATTTGCAATGTATTTTTATAATGCCGTAATGTAACGGAATTCTTAATTTAAATGAGATTAATATTCATTATTCAAAACCCTCCTCAAAAGGTTTTCCCCATAGGCAGTAATGTAACGGAATTCTTTTAAATGTCCCTGTAATGGAAATGCTTACGCACTTCATTTTCAATATCGAACATACCATAGTGAATATCAATTTCATGACGATCTGACACACTTTTCAATGTAGTTGAAAAGTGATTATGCATTCGGCTTGTCTGTCTGCCACCTGTCGTAGCTCTAACTCGCGTAAATGTAGTCGAATCGTCATGAAACTAATATATGTTATTGATATTCACTATGGAATGTTCGGTATTGAAAATGAAACGTGTAGCAGTTACACTTTTTTTACAGGGACACTAAAAAAAATTCCATTACATTACGGTCTACGGAGAAAAATCTAACTCAGGCCAACCCTGCTGGCACACACAGTAATAAAAAAGAAAAGTGCCCAGTGAAACTAATGGCATTGAGCTCATAGACTATTCACACTAATTGTATATTACACTCTTATTTCAAAGAATAATGCCTTTCGAAAAATAAATTAAGGGGGATTAGCCTCCTCCCTATTTCACATCTTTATACTTAACCAATGAGCCTCCAAATCTCATCAGGGAAACGCCTTATCAGAATAAATCGGTATACCAAATTTGAAGCAAATCGGATAGAAAAACCCACTTATCTAAATTAAGGGGATATTACTCCCCCCGATCCCCCCCCCCTTTATACTTAAACAATGAATATCCAAATCTAATCAGGGAAGCACTTTATCTTAATAAACCGGTATACCAAATTTGAAGCAAATCGGATAAGAAAACCCATTTTTCTAAATTAAGGGGTATTACCCCCCCTCCCCCCGATCTATCTTCCCTTTATACTTAAACAATGAACCTCCAAATCTAATCAGGAAGCGCCTTATCAGAAATAACCACTATACCAAAATTGAAGCAAATCTGATAATTCTGCATGAAAAACTCATTTATCTAAGTTAAGGGGTGATTAGCCCCCCCGTACCCCCCCCCCCCTTATACTTAACCAATGAACCCCAAAACTAATCAGGGAAGCGTCTTATCATAATAAACCGGTATACCAAATGTGAAGCAAATCTGATAAGAAAACACATTTTTCTAAATTAAGGGGTTAGTACCCCTCCGATCCCCCCTTTATACTTAACCAATGAACCCCCTAAACTAATCAGGGAAGCGCTTTTTGAGAATGACCCTAGAAAAAATTTTTGAAGCAAATCGGATATTTCTATTAAGAGTTATCGCGTTACGTACGTGCGTACTTAAGTACATACATACATACCGGGTGTCCCAAAAAGGACTGACTGATTTTAAAATTCAATAACTTGCAAACGGTGACAGATATTGAAAAAATTCTTGCAGGAGGGTGATGTATAAAGTCAAAAGTTTTTTTCCTGTGATTCTAGATTTTAATTCGAATTACAAACAATAGATGGCGCTGAGAGTGGTAGGCACTCAGTAGAGGCGGAAACTGACGTCACTCAGCACTGATGCGAAATGAGGAGACTAAGGCTGTGGAGTGGGTCTCGTTTGACAATGCAATCTTGCTCTTAGGGCCCGATTCTGAACCCAGTC
The DNA here is from genome assembly GCA_963932465.1 of Maratus speciosus. NCBI lineage: Eukaryota > Metazoa > Arthropoda > Arachnida > Araneae > Salticidae > Maratus > Maratus speciosus. The sequence continues at coordinate 389,684 of CAWVRF010000974.1, read as the reverse complement.
GATATGATTTCAGTGAAATGTGTTGTTGCCATGGAAATAGCAAATTCTTCGATATAACAACAGCGTTCTCAATCGGGCAAAGATTTAACAAGCAGTATTTGAGTTTGCAGACGATTTTACATTTATGAAGCTTTATTTTCTCGGATTACTTTTTTATTATCTGATTTAAAGAATATTTTGTGCATCATTTTTTAAAAATAGTTGAAGCTATTTAGTATTTTTTGTTGTTGTTGTTAATATCATAAATTTTGTTACATTCTAAGAAAATTTAGTTCTTTTAAGGAAGTTCGTCAGTAGAATTTTATGCATGTTGTAAAGAAATCGCGGAAATGGTTTATTCTTTAGAACAAAGAATATTTTTAGTGTTGGAGTACAACCGCTTGGATCAAAGTATAATAGCTACTAGAAGAAGCTTCAAAATGAAATTTAATGTAATTAATGGTCCACATCCAAATACAATTAAACAACTGTATGATAAGTTTATAAGAACCGGTAGTGTTGCTGACGATTTGGTGGAAAACGTTGGACGACAAAAATCGGCCATAACAGAATCTAACGTGGATATTATTAAAAATGTTATTACAGAAGATTCGAAAAAATCCGTCCGCAAAATTGCAGCTGCGTGTTCGGTGAGTAAAACCACAACACACAGAATATTACGAAAGTGTTTAGAAATGTATCCATACAAAATACAAACTCAGCAGCCGCTTCCTGTTATTATGAAAGAAGAAAGACTGATATTTGCAAATGAAATGCTAAATTTATTAGATGACGGTTGTATTGACGCAAACCAAATTTGGTTTTCTGACGAAGCGTATTTCCATCTTGATGGCTTCGTAAACAAACAAAATTGGCGGATATGGGGCACTGAAAACCCTCATGTGTGTGTGCCACGATCAGTCTATTCAAAGAAAATTACTGCGTGGGCAGCCCTTTCCAGCCGTTGTATTATTGAGCCCTTTTATTTGGAGGAGACTGTAAATTCAATACGGTACATCGGAATTTTGCAACAGTTTGTAGCTGTATTGAATACCTTAGGGGATTTACACTCAGACTGGTTCATGCAAGATGGTGCGAGACCTCATCGGACCTCAGATGTTTTCACTTTTTTGGATGAATATTTTGGAAACCGCGTAATTGCATTGCATTACAGAAATGCAACTGGTACAGGTATGGATTGGCCACCGTGTTCGCCGGATCTCAATCCGTGCGATTTCTTTTTATGGGGCCACTTGAAGGATGCTGTTCACCGGCATAATCCCACCACTATAACGGAACTGCAACAAATAATTAGTCACGAATGTGAAGCTATTTCAGAGGCAACTTTACGGAACTTATGTGATAATTTTGTACTTCGTTTAAGACATTTGATTGTGTCGAATAGTGGGCATTTTGAGAATATCATAATGTGATTGCGAGTATCTAATTTCTGGTCTTTGCCCTTTCATCCTTTAACAGAGGTATTCACATTCTTTTCAATTTCAATTTTAAAGGGTTGATATGTTTAGAGAATTTTATGTAGTTGTATTTATTCCTTTTAATTTTCCTTAACTGTTTAGTTAATTACTTTAGTTATATAAGTTTATTGATTAGTTATTTTTTAGAATTTTTGAAATGTTCGAAAATATTTGAAAATATTTTATTTTGTTATCTCGCGCAGTATTTCTTTACTAACTTTATTTAATATTATAATCAATATTATAATCAATTTTATAATCAATATTATAATCAATAGTGTCATTTCTGATTTATAATTCCTAAAACTTTCACTATACAGTTTAGTTGATATTCTGTGTGCATATCAAAGTGTTTAAGTTAAATAATGCTATAAAAAGTGATAAAATATCTTGATTAAGATTGACGATCGTTTCATCGCGCAAACGGCGACATTTTCAAAATCATTTACGATAGAAAATATTTTTACATAATTTATAAACAATAAATATATAGTAAACAATGTCACGAGACATGATGCACAATGAAAAATATTGAAAACATCAAATAAAATAAAAATTAAATTAGCTATTTGCGAGCATGGATTAATTTTCACATAATTTAAAAACAATAATATGGTAAACAGCGAAGAACCTTTACAGATCGATTTTAAAAATAGCAAGTTAATTTATCCATCAAGATTTTATTTACCATCTATAATCCGTGAATCTATAGAGATATTTTTACGCAAGGAGAATATATGCAATGATTCAGTGTCCCTTGATTTACCTAAAATTTGGAAAGAGATGTTATGTAATTTTAGTAACAATAGTAAAAATTAATCCGCGCTCGCAAATAACCAAGTTAATTTTATTTTTATTTTATGTTTTGCAATGTTTTTCATTTGCATTATGTCTCGTGACATTGTTTCATGTTATTGTTTTTAAATTAAGTGAAAATTAATCTACGCTCGCAAATAGCTAATTTAATTTTCATTTTATTTTATGTTTGCAATGTTTTTCATTATGCATCATGTCTCGTGACATTGTTTACTATATTTATTGTTTTTAAATTATGTAAAAATATTTTGTATCGTAAATGATTTTGAAAATGTCGCCATTTGTGAGATGAAACGATCGTCAATCTTAATAAAGATATTTTATCACTTTTTATAGCATTATTTAACTTAATCTGTTTATAAGTGATTATTATACTTGTTGTTATATCTTTAGTTTGTAATAATAATTTGTTATTTTTGAAAGAGCTTTGTATTTCTGACAAATAAATAATTTGATAAATATTTGAAAGCGCATTATTTATATTTTTAATTTTAATTTCATTTACGACATTATGTAAGTGTTTGAATTTAAGGCGATAAATAAGTTTTTACAGGTGATGCTTTAAGAAGAAGTAATCAAAATCATCTCAACAGGGTTTATCACAAAAAATGCAAACGAAAACTATCGCAACTTAAATTATTCGCTCTAATTTTACTTCCTATACATTTGAAACGCCACAATAAGTTCGCCATTTAATAAGTTGAAAGAATATATCAAATTAAACATTTCAGAAAACGCATAATACATCTGAAGACGAAATTTCAGTAACTATTATCCATAATCGAAAAAGTACTCCACTTCTTTCGTTGAAGCCCTGCAATAGAAACTGTAAAATTGTATATATTCTATATAGTATGCAAAAATTTAGTTTAATAAGAAAATACTTAGTTGAAAATTCACATTTAGCAATTTCTTCTAATACACGGAAACATGTTCTTTTTTTTCCATAGACCTGTTTATTATATATAGATTTTTTACAAGTCAAATAATTAATTAAAATTAATCCAGACAAAAACATGCTTAAAGCTTCTGAAATAACAATTCCGGAAATTATCATCCATCATCGGCCATGTATTCATTTCTTAGCGTAGACCTGTATATGATATTATTAAAATGCATAACTCTGTTAAAAAACTCTTTTAATAAATTCATTCTCATACTCGATAATGATTAGGATTTTTTGTGTAGCCCTGTGTATGATCTATAGCATAATGTACACCGTGTAATGCGCAACGATATTTTTTAAAACACATACAATAACTGAAAGCGCACTTCCAGCAATTATCACTCATGGACAGTACTCTGGATACAGTACTGTAAGCGAAATCTTTTTTTTTTCGTCACTTTAAATAAACGATAAATGTTATGCACATTATATTATAAACCAAGTATCTTGCAGTGAACTTCAGTAATTTATATGTGTTTCATTATATTTGAAATAGTGTAACATAAATAAAATACTCTGCAAACAGTTTTTCCTGTAGACCATTATGTAAATGAATTTTTTTGCGAGGCCCTATAAACGAATAATAAATGATTTACATTCCATATTATACAGAAAGCGTATTTTAGTGCATTTCATAAATGTAAATGAATTTTATTATGTTTTTCACAGTGTGGCATGAATAATATACACCATAAAAATTTCTTCAATATATCGTGGTATCATGAAATTCTTTTGAGTGATCCTGAAAGTGAATTATAATTTCAACACATTCAATGTTCGATAGTAAACCTCTTGTAGTGTAGTACAGTACTTTAGATCCATTTCAATAAATTTGAAATTGTGTAACATCATTAAAATAGACTGTAAACCATTTATTCTCATAGGCCATAATGTAACGGCATACTTTTGATTATGAAACACTTTCCAACACTTTCAGACTGCTTTAACAAAACTTCACCGTTTAATAAGGTGAAAGATGATTTCTAAATAAAACATTTGGGAGAAGAATAACATATTTGAAAACCCAATTTCGGGAATTCAATAGCTTGAAAAATATCCGATTTCTTTTGTGCAGCCCTGTATATATTCTACAGATCTGAAATATACTCATAGTAAGCACAAAAATTTTGTTCAGTTAGGGAACGCATAGCATAGTTGAAAATTCCTCTTCAACAATTTCCGTCAATAAAAGGAAGTGTACTGGAAATCTTTTGTTCTGCCTTGTATATGATCTATTATATAAAAAAGGAAGAAAGGCTGACGACCAGACAAACTGAGGGCATAAACACTTTTCAACTACATTGGAAAGTCTTAAAAGGGAAAAAAATATTTGATTGATAAAGAAGATATCCAGTTTTAAAAAAATTCTAACATTCTTGGAATGTAAACAATTATAAACCTGTGGGTAAGTGTGATCACAGATCGCACAGGGGGTTTCGTTTAATATTCCTTTCGAAACACTTTATCCTTTTGAAAAATCTGTTAGTTCCACATTTCGCAACCAGGGGTGCACTCTGTTCTAAACAAACCTCTATCCGAACGAAACTCCGTTTTATATACTATCCGTAGATATATTAGTCGAGGGGATTGGGCCGATAGCACCCAAGATAAGTAGGCACCCCTGGCGGTAAAAAGTGGAACTAAAATATGTAAGGCTATGGTGAAATTTTAAAGAATGATCAAAGGGGTGTCGGCAAAAGTTGGAAAAGTGCTCCCCGGGTGATAAGGGCGAAGGTTAGAAAAATTGTTTAAGATACACAAGTTAGAGCCCGAAGGGGTAAATAATATAAGACTTTTTGAAATTTTTACGATTTGTCGTATGGTCTGAGGTATTCAGCTATACGTATGCAAAAAAATAATGTCTCCAACTTAATTAGGGGCTCTCTTAGTAAGAATTGCTTAAAATACATATGTGGTAGCTCAAAGGGTTAAAAATATGACTTTTTCAAGATTTTATGATTTGTCGCCTGACCTCAGGTGTTCTGCTATAAGTATGCACAATTTCAAATCTCCAATATAATAAGGGGCTCAGTTAGAAAGAATTGCCTAAAATACGCATGTGGGAGCCCAAAGGGTTAAATGTACTATTTTTCAAAATTTTATGATTTGTCGTTTGATGTGATGTGTTCAGCTATAAGTGTGTAAAATTTCCCTCCTCCAACTTAATGAGGGGCTCACTTAGAAAGAATTGTTTAAATTACACATGTGGGAGCCCAAAGGGTTAAATTTACGACTTTTTCAAAATTTTATGATTTGTCGTTTGATGTGAGGTGTTCAGCTGTAAGTATACGAAATTCCACGCCTCCAACCTAATTAGGACTCAATTGGAAAGAACTGTTTAAATTATACATGTGGGAGCCCAAAGGGTTAAATGTACGACTTTTTCAAAATTTTATGATTTTTCATTTGATGTGAGGTGTTCAGCTATAAGTGTGTAAAATTTCCCTCCTCCAACTTAATGAGGTGTTCACTTAGAAAGAATTGTTTAAAATACACATGTGGGAGCACAAAGGGTTAAATGTACGACTTTTTCAAAATCTTATGATTTGTCGTATGATGTGTAGTGTTCAACTATAACTATGCAAAATTTCAAGTCTCCAACATGTATAGTTTCTGAGAACAAGCTCTGTGACAGACGGACAGACAGACAGACAGACAGAGGAGCGAGACGAATATCAGATGAGCGAAACCCTAAAAACGGTATTTTGAAAGTTGTTGCGCCTTTCGATTTCCAAGACGTTGTTTCCATGGAATCATTATTTTCCTCTATCGTTCTGCTGACGCCAAAAAAATCGAAATCATATCGACTGGGTTCAAAATCGGGCCCTAAGCGCAAGATAGCATTGTCAAACGAGACCCACTCCACGGCCTTAATCTCCTCCTTTTACATCAATGCTGAGTGACGTCAGTTTCGGCCTCGACTGAGTGCCTACCACTCTCAGCGCCATCTATTGCTTGTAATTCGAACTAAAATCCAGAATCACAGGAAAAAAACTTTTGACTTTATACATCACCCTCCTGCAAGAATTTTTTCAATATCTGTCACCGTTTGCAAGTTATTGAATTTTAAAATCAGTCAGTCCTTTTTGGGACACCCGGTATGTACGTACATACAGAATCTGTGGGCCTGTGAGCTAAAAACTGAATATTTCACTTTTTAAAATTCTATAATTGAAATCGTGTATACTCAGGGGCTATACTTCTAAGTAAAAAAATATTTTCTGAAATCCATAGCAAAATTTTTAAAAAAGTTACTAAAAAAGTTACAGGAAAGGGAAGTGGGGGGGGGGAATCCTCTATTTTTTTCCCAGGTCGGTTTAAATCTGTTTTCGGTCGGGTCAATTTCAGGTTAAGTGTAGATTCCTGGAAGTTCGATTCAGTTAGCGCAATTTTTCTAAAGTTAATTCAGTATTTTGTTCCTGATTAAAAACTATGATTATGATAATAAACATAAATGGGTGAATTGTTTTCTAAAGAGACTACTGTGTTTTTTCTGCCATCCTGTGACAAAATTTCCCTTTTTTCGCGATCCTCTGAAAAAATTCTCGTTTTTTCCGCGGCCAATTGACGAAATTAGCGCTTATTTGCGGCTTTTTGACGAAATTCGCGTTTTCTCTGCGGCCCTTTGACGAAATTCGCTCTTTTGCGATCCTTTGACGAAATGCGTGTTTTTTCGAAAACACTTCGATGAAATTTGAGGATTTTAAGCAGCCTTTTGATAAAATTCTTTTTTTTTTTCACGATCCTCCGATGAAATTCATGTCTTTTTTGCGATCTTTCGACGAGATTTGCATTTTTTTCCACAGACCCTTGACAAAATTCGCGTTTCTTCTGCGACCTTTTGACGAAATTCTCATTTTTCCAGCGATCCTTTCACGTGATTTGCGTTTCTTCAGCAACCCTTTGACGAAATTCACGTTTTTCTGCACCCTTTCGACGAAAGTCTCATTTTTTAGAGCAATCCTTTGACAAGATTTGCATTTTTTCCAAAATACTTTGACAAACTAGCGTATTTTAAGCTGCTTTTTGACAAAATTCTTTTTTTCCACAAACTACCGACGAAATTTACGTTTGCATTCGCGATCCTTCGACGAAATTTGTGTTTTTTACGATGTCTTTTGACGAAATTCATGTTTTTTCTAGTGCTCCTTTGTCAAAATTCACGTTTTTCCTCAGCCATTTGACGAAATTAGTGTTTTTTAGGGTTACGTTCATCTGACGAAACCCTATTCGTCTCACTCCTTTGTCCGTCTGTCTGTCTGGCACAGAGTCTGTTCTCGGAAACTATACATGTTAGTGACTTGAAATTTTGGGTACTTATAGCTGAACACCTCACATCAAACAACAAATCATAAAATTTTTAAAAATTCGGTAATTAACCGAATTACGGGCTAATTAACTTCTAAAATTAACCAATCAGCCTTTTGAACGCAGCTACGAACGCACCTTCTCCAAATCAGCGGAGTTTCTCCAAAGGGTTGACAGTAAAATCAGCAGATGTATGGTTACCACGAAGGAAATTAAGCAATAAATGAAGTGGACATTTAAAAAGCGAAATCGCATCTCCCAAAGTATTGGTCCTACAAATTCGTAAAAGGTACAGAAAGACGCACAAAAAAATTCTACTTTATTTTGGTATAAAGTTCAAATTTCTGCGTTGGGTATAACGCAAAAAATCCACTAAAAATCGATCGATAAAAATTTTATTTCTGTATTTGAAAAGACAATGAAAAGAGATTTCATTTCAGCAGATAGCAGGTGTTGTCATCTTTCAGACATATCGGCGCTGGAGAAATTTAAGCAGAGGATATTTTAATACGAAATTTAAATTTTTTAAATATTAAATTTTTAGATTAATTTGTTTTACATCCTGACGTAAAAATTTTCGCTGATTTCATACATACCCAGTTCAATATCCTAGCTTAATTAGAAGCTAAGATATTAATTATTATTTCATTAATTGGATCATTGCTTTAAAAATTTTTTTTTCAACGGGTTTTTAATCTCATCAGACATGACGACGCACTTGCGGTTTTTATTTTAATACGAAATTTAAACGTTTTAAATATTAAATTTTTGATAAAACTTTTTGACATCCGGACAGGAAATCTCTCGCAGATTTCATACATACCCAATTCAAAGAGCTAACTTAATTAGAAGCTGATATATTAATTATTATTTAATTAATTTGTTTGATTTCTATATAATGCATAGATTAAAATGGAGGCATGTGCTTTTTTAACCACGTTTGAAAGGAATATTAAACGAAACCCTTTGTGCGATCTATGATCACACTTACCCACTTGTTCTAGAAGACCTAATGCAAAATTCGCTTTTTTTCCCGCAACACTTTGGCGAAACTCGCATTTATTACGCGACTCTCTGACAAAATTTCCCTTTTTCCCAAACCTTTGACGAAATGAATGTTTTACCGCGACCGTTTCGCGAAATTTGCATTTTTACGCTACCCTTTGACGAAATTCGTTGTTTTTTCTAGCTGCCCTTTTACAAAATTGGAGGTTTTGCCTCAACCCTTTGACGAGATTCATGTATTTTTTAATATGTCCTTTGAAAAAATTCGCATTTTTTCCCACAGCCCTTTGGCGAAATTCGCATTTCATCCGCGACCATTTGACAAAATTATCTTGTTTTCGCGATTCTTTGACGAAATTTGCGTTTTTTTCCGCGGCCCTTTGACGAAATAAGTGTTTTTCTTGGCGACAATTTGACAAAATTCGCGTTTTGCATCTGAGCATTTTGTAAAAATTCGTGTTTTTTCTACCACTGATTGACAAAATTTGCATTTCTTTCTCAGCCTTTTGGCGAAATTCGCATTTCTTCCGCTACTCTTTGACGAAATTTGAATTTTTCCGCGACCCTTTTACAAAATTCTCGTTTTTTTCCGTAGATACTTTGAAGAAATTAGTGTTTTTTAAGCAGCACTTTGATAAAATTCTTTTCTTTTTCCACGATCTTCCGACGAAATTCACGTTTTTTTAGCGAGACTTCGACGAAATTTGAGTTTTTTACGCTGCCTTTTGACGAAATTCGTGTTTTTGATAGTGGTCCTTTGTCAAAATTCGCGTTCTCGTGCCGCAGCCTTTTGACGAAATTCGTGTTTTTTTATAGCGACCCTTTGACAAATGATTCGCGTTTTTTTCTGCAGCCCTTTTGTGAAATTCTCATTTTTCGTGATCTTTTGACAAATGATTCGCGTTTTTTTCTGCAGCCCTTTTGTGAAATTCTCATTTTTCGTGATCTTTTGACGAAATTTGCGTTTTTTGTACGGCCCTTTCACGAAATTCGCATTTTTCGCGATTTTTTGAAGAAATTTCCATTTTTCTGCGGCCATTTGACAAATTTTGCGTTTTTTTCGCAGCCTTTTGACGAAATTTGCTATCTTTTCCTGATCTTTCAATAAAATTAGCTTTTTTCTGCGGCCCTACATTTTTTTCTAGCGGCCCTTCGACGACGTTTGCATTTTCTCCACAAGACTTTGACGAAAGCATAAGCAGTTTTTAATATCCTTACAATAGCATTTTGACTAAAATATTTTTTTTCACAATTCGCCGACAAAATTTCCGTTTTTCGCGATCCTTTGATGAAATTTGCGTTTTATATCCGCGGTCCTTTGACGAAATTCGCTTTTTTTCTGCAACCCTTTGGCGTAACTCTCGTTTTTCGCAGTGCTTTGACAAATTTTTTTCCTTGGCTGTTTTACGAATTTTTCGTTTTTCCGCAGCCCTGTGACGAATTTCGCGTTTTTTCTGCAGCCCCTTCTAGAATTTTTCTACTTTTTTCGTGTCATGCGAAAAATTCGCTTTTCCATGATCCTTCGACGAAATTCGCGTTTTTCCGGCGATACTTAGACGAAATTAACTTTTTTAATTCAGCCTTTTAACGAAATTCACTTTTTTTTATTGGGGTGGGGGGAGGGGATCATTTGAAGAAATTTACGGGTTTTCTCCGATACTTTGATTAAATTCGCTTTTTTGCGATCTTTTGACGAAATTCGCATTTTTTCCGTGTTACATTGACGAAAGTAGTGTTTTCTAAGCACCCCTTTGAAAATCTTCATTTTCTTCATGATCCTTCGACGAAATTCACATTATTTTCGCGATCCTTTGCTGAAATTCGCAGACCTTTGAAGAAATTCGCGATTTTTCTAGTGGCCCTTTGGTAAAATTCCCGTTTTTCCCCCCCGAGTCCTTCGGCAAAATTCACTTTTTTTTGCGATTCTTAGACAAAATTGTCTTTTCTCTGCAATCTTCGACGAAATTTGCGTTTTTTCCGCTATACTTCGACGAAGTTGCCGGTTTTTTTTCTTCGGACGATTAACAAAACTCATTTTTTTCAGCGATCATCTATCAAAAATCGCGTATTTTTTTATCCCGAATTTTCAGACTGATGATCGATTTTAAAGTGTTTTTGGAACCGGAAGCCGTAAATTTTCGGATAATTCGGAACAGAATCATCTTTGCACATACTACTGAACAAAATAAAATAATTACTTTTATTTAAAAAGACATATTTTGCTCTCTGTTCCATAAATAAAATCCGCTACTTAAGTAATGTTTTCAACCAAGGTCATAACTTGCTAGTCAGGATGTGTGTGTAGTTGGGGGGGGTCGTTTTGATTATTTTGGTAGGCTTAATCAAAACGGATTACCCATTCGGCTAAACAAGCTGAAGCCTAGGGTTTTGGAAGGAAAAGGGCCCGGTGCTAAGATTTTCTTTCAATTTTTTTTTCTTTTTTTTTAACCATTTGGAAAAATGGTTATTATCCTCTGTCAGGGTAGGAAATCAAAAATATATCTGAAGCGTTTATTGGTTAAATCCACATTTTATTCGTTTTCTGATAGGTCTATACAGTAATCTGTATTCTCCCTTTACTTTCAACTGAGATGGATACGTCTGTTGCCACTATGACAAAAAAGTAATAAAAACTATAAAAAAAAAATAACTCAGAAAGAAATTGAGATACAGCTTTCAAACAAATTGCATTTAAAAGTACATTTTTTTCTCTATACTACAGTGTAAAAAGTAATATTGTGGAATGTTTAGAATTTAAGAATGAAATTTCATTTAAAATTGGTCCAGGAATATTAGTGTTTAATCCATGGCGTACGTAAGGAATGACCAGCTCCGCAGAAGTTTAAAAATGTACAGTACCGAAAAATGTAATCCATGGTGTACGTAATGTAGGATCAACTCCGTGCGATGTTTTATGTCTTAAATGTTAGTCTTCGAAAGAATCATTCTCCAAATGGTCGTTGTAATTTGTTAAATTCCATTTTATTCTTCTTCTTTTTTTTTTTTTGAGGTGACTTTTATTATCGTTTAAAGTGCTGATGAAACATTCTTCCAATTGTAAAAAAAGAGTATAAATCATAGCTTTTGTTTTATAAGGGATGTATATATATATATATTTAAATATGAATTTTTTTATATGGCCCCTGGTCCCTAATACCTTATATTTACAGAAATGTTGTTCTACATCTAGGAAGGAAATAAAAAAAATCACCACTTGTCATATTATGACACTTTCAGTTTTATGAAATTTCAATGTTTTTTAACTACACCAAAAGTATTTCTTTCCTTTTTTAGTACCAGAAAACACTGAAATATATCATTTTGAAGGAAGGGAGAGGGTGCCCAAAGAAAACTAGCCTAGGGGTAAGAAGGTAGTTCAAGGGTGATTCTGAGTAAAATATATATATATATTTCTGAAATTTCCAGTTAATTTTCTGAAAGTTACAGCGGAAGGGGGGGGGGGGGGGAGGAAATCCACTCCCGGCACTAAATACGTGTTTTTTCCGCGGCCCTTTGACGAAATTCGCGTTTTCTGCGATCCCTTGACGAATTTTGAGTTTTTCGAGATATTTTGACGAGATTTCTGGTCCTTTCGGGATCTTTTGACGAAATTTGCCTTTTTTCGCGATTTTTTCGAAATTTGCGTCTTTTTCTCGATCCTTTGACGAAATTCACGTTTTTTCTGCAAACATTTGACAAAATTAATTTTTTCGACGACGATTTGCCGAAATTCGTGATATTTTTTATGTCCGAATTTTCAGATTGATGATCGAATTTTATAATCTTTCGAAAATGAATGCCTTAAATTTTCGGAAATTTCGGAACAGAATCGCCACTAGGTAGTTTATCCGCAACCCCCCCCCTCCCCCTTTCCGTCCGCGCACACACTATAATAATAATCAAATACAGAAACTCTTGAATAACGGACACGTCGGGAGAGTGTAATTTGTCCGCTATTCGGAAGTGACTGCTATTGAGAAGTAAAAATGCACAGATATATAATTGTTAGGCATAGGGGAAAATGTACTTTAATAGAGGTGTCCGTTATCAGGGAGGGCCTGTCATAGAAGTTTAACTATACTTACAGAAGTAGAGGACAAGTTCACTTGCCATAAAACCTTTGATTAAAAAATAATTATTATTTTTATTGTAATACAAATGCTGATTAGGAATTACTGACAGGCTTTTTAAAAATACCAACGAGCCTTTGCCTGGTAAAAAACTTATTTTACAACATTAAAAATAAACATACATTAAAAATAAATAAACAAATAAATTCCTATTCAAATTGCAAACTTAAATGATAATTGAATATCCATTTTCTTGTAGCAACAGTTCGAATATACTACATACGTTCCATACAGAAAAGAAATAGAGCAAAAGCATCAATCAATCAATCTTCAGCGCGTCCTATGAAACCCCGCCCTAACAAAAGGGTTGCCGAAATTAACAGGTAACTTTAAATCGTCAAAATCTCGCCAACATGTAATCTCGTTAATATCATGATAAAACACCGATAAATTGACTAAATCTCCGAAATATAGTTGCTGTTCATAAAAGATATTGAAGCTTGGTACTAACCTGAATTTTCGAGACCGAAATTAAATTTTTTGGAGCCTATTTACCAGCATTTAAAATTGAAAACGTACAGGAAAGATGTTATGTGGAATATTATTTTTACTTCTGAAAGGCAGATGGCAGCACCAGCAATAGCTAATTTCAATAATTCGGAATCGCGAACAGGATTGATTTTACTAGATCTAGTTAAAAAATTTGAAGATTATTAATTATTTGCTGAATATATAACAAAATAAAACATGTTAAATGAAAATTTAGATATTATATTTCACTAAATGCCAGTTGTAAAGAATATGTATCAATCTTTTAATTACGAAAATGAGAAGTAAAAATCCATAGTCAAAAACTGGAGGGTACACGTCCCCCTTAAAACAAAATAAAGAGTTCATCATTTTCTTACGGCTAATACCCATTAAAAAAACTTCCTATGAATAAATAAATAAAATAATAAAAATAATACACAAATTTAACAGACATGTATAAGCTCAGAAATTATCAGAATATAAAAGGATGCCATAAGTAGCAAAATCTTCGTTAAATAATTCTTAGCATACGGCTAATTAGAAAATATCGCTTTTGATAAATTTCAAAAATTTATTTGATTGTATAATTCGTATTTACCATATGAAAATTCTTTTTTAATGTAAGTGAACAATCTAAAAAAATTATTGCATATAAAAAAATTATTAGTTTTCAATAAAAAAAAAAAAAAAAAAAAAAAAAAAAAAAAAAAGTTTTCACCTATATTCTTTAACCCGGGAAGCCCGGGTACGATCCCCTAGTTCTAATAATGCCTGTCATCATCGGTATGTGAGTGTATCTATCTACGTACCTACTATCAAATGAGTGAAAACATTCTTATTTTGTTTATTTTATTTATTATTTAAAACTCAGTTTAAATATTTTTTTATGTCTCTAATCTCTTTTCTTTATATCTTATTTATAATTAATATCTATCATCATCTCTGTGTGAATGTGTCTAAATGTAACTACTACACTGGTCAATAAATTTGAACTTTTGCTCTGTCCTAAAACAGAAATTAGTTGTTTTTTATGCAGTTCTTTGTGCGATGATTCCGAATCTAGTTTTAGATTTACTCCAGCACGTCAAGTTTGAGAGACATTTGCTTATTTCAATTTATGCAAATCTAGTAATTTTATACAATTATTTGCAAATTTGAGGTATAAAGCAATATCAGACAGGTTTTTTTTATTTATGTTATGATTACTACCTAATTTATTTCACAAAAACGTTGTTTCTGAGATTATACTGACATGTGACTGTGTAATATTGTACCTAATTTGCATATTTTTCAAATAATGTTTCTTGACGTTCAAATATTTCTGCCGCACTAGTACGCTAATATGTTTCTAAACCAGTTTTTTGAGCTGATTTCAAATCTTATATCTGTTTTCTTCTAGTATCACATCTAGTTTTTGAAAAGAGAGAAATTTTAGTTTTTAGTCAAAAAAGCCAGAAATAGCTTTTTATGATACTTTGTATGATAAACTTCAACTAGTTAGGATAGATTCTACTACTTTTTTTTTTTTCGATGATATGAATTTTTGTTTACGTCTCTGATATGAATCTGGCCCTGTTCACCTTTTTCTCAATGAATTACACCCCTAAAAAGCATCTTATATCAAACCTGTGTCAATGCCGTGCAAAAGTAGAAATTCATCTTACTCAAAAACTAGACATGACATAAGAAAATAGACAGCAGATTTGAAATCAGCATAAAAATCTTGTCTAGAAAAACATTACGTCAGTTCTGTGGTAACTATTTTCAAGTTGATAGTGATCTAAACATTACACCATTGAAAAATATGCAAATTAGGCTTAATAACTGATAAATAAATGTCAAGAATATGCAAATCGTGACATTTATCTGAAGCAAATAGTCAAGTAGTCATTATCTAGAAAACGTAATAAGATGTGACTTAGATCTAACTTAGATCTAAACTAAGACTACTTAGATCTAAAATTAAATCTAAGTAGTGTATAGTAAGTGTATCTAAAATTTGCATAAAATAGCACAAAAAAGCTTAAATTTTCATAAATTTAAATATGTAAATTTCTCAAAACCTGGACAACCTAGAGATAAACGGAAAGTATATTCGGAATCAGAGCCAAAAACTGATTTAGAATCAACTAATTTTAGTTCTAGGACAAAACCACTGTTGTATAGTGCTATCAATTCTAACATATTATTGGTAATGTTTTAAAAGTCTCCTGTCCCGTCAGCCGAAGACACTCGCAAGAAGAGTAGATGCTCTTTTTCAAAATGCATTATTTTAAAATATGCAGGCGCCAACTGATACACATTTGATGTTGTACTCTTTTCTTTTTTTTTTTTGGCGCTTTTTACAACATGGTGCTTTTGGGGATATTTTAATTATAATAATTTTGTGTCTTTAAACTATCATCTTATGATTTTAATTATACACATTACTTTTTTCATTTAATTAATTTGTTTTTATAATCTTATTGTTAGTTATTTTTACTCTGACTTTTTGAGATTTTGTTTAGTTCTTGACTTTGTCTTGGCACAGTATGTCTCAAAAGAGACTTTCTGCTATTAAAATTAAGTCAACCAACCAACTTTTGCACAGTAAAGCAATTTTTTAAACTAATTTTTTAACTGTGATTACAGAATTCCAATCGCAACTTCTTATGCTCAGATTTTGACTCTATCGTGTGAGGCTTTTTATAGTACTTTACTCTACTTTTAAAATTATTTTTAAATAAAACATTCCCAAAGTAACCAACCATTCTTGTTTAAATTGTAGCTGATTTACAAGAAAGGTGGAGAGATTTTAACAGGACACTACACTTGCATGACTGGCATGGAAGAATTCTGTTCTCATGCTATCAATCATTTTATTCAGAATAAATGGCAAGAAAGTTGGGATTGGAAATACAACAATAAACTACATCATATTAAATCAATAATGGCCTCCAACCTACCCAAGGAAATCAGATGTTCTTCTAACTCATCTGAGAGTTGCACATTCAAGAATCACTCACAAACACCTTTTACATCGGGAGAATGCACCTGTGTTTCCACATTCTCATCTTGATTACCTGACCATTCATCATGTTTTAACTGATTGTCTGGGCATCTGGTACTTACAAAGAATTTATTTTAACTGTTCATCACCAATCTTGACAAACCTCATTGGGAAAACATCTCATGGGGCACTCTACTTTTTTAAAACATGCAGGATTTTATTTTGAAATATATATATATTTTTTTATCTCCATCATTGGTTAAACCTCAGATTTTGCTTTCACACTTTAATGACATCTGGATGGGAACCCCATCCTGACCTCACTCCTTATTGTATTACTATTTTATACTCTACTATTTTTAGGATTTAAAATTTTTATTTTTACACTTGTCTGACTATATCAGGATCGGATATCCCATCAAGACTGCTTTTCTTACTGTTTCTTTTGTTCATTTGTATGCTTTTAATATACTTATTTTGGCGCAGCACGTCCGTTAATGGATTTTGCGCCATAAAACCTCATACAACCAACCAAAAAGCTAACTGTTCTCCTGCTGAAGCTTTTCTTTTCTTATTGAAGCAAGCATAAGATTTAGACAACATACATCTTGTACTCAGAGAAGTAGTTGGCTGCAGCCATGCCAGCAAAATGCCTAATATTTAAAAATAAAGGAACTGATTTTGAATGAGCATCATCAAATTGAAAAGAACTGTCTTTTTTCCTTTGGGGCTTTCGGAACAATGTCCAAAAGCAAACAGCTCATCAAACCTAAACCAACTGACAAAGCGCTTCATCAATTTTTTGGTAATTTACATAATGCTGGCCTATCATTTGCTGTTTTATCTGTAGTGGAACCGTTCAACAGCAATTTTTTAACAGATATGTCGATAAAAAAACTTATCTATGTATTTATTTTGCCCTGAAAAACCACACTATTGTCATGGAAGGAAATTGTTGAGAAATGTTAAGCCGTCCTCTGAAACTGATCATTACAAAGTGCGATTCTGAAAAATTCAACAAGGAACAAAGCTGCAAACAAAAAGTCTACAACACTGAAACAGATTCACTTGTAATCAGTGTCTTAAAAAAAAAAAAATGGTTATCCATCTTCATATAAATTTTCCGCACGAGCAACAGACTGGGGAAAAGAACATGAAAGTTTAGCCAAAAGAAAATATATTTCTGAGGCTGAAAAAAATCATGCAAGTCTTAAAATTACTGCAAATGGCTTGGCATATAAATCCAGATTTTCCACATAAAGGAGCTATACCTGATGCAATAATCAATTGCAACTGTTGCAGTAACAGTATTATCAAGATTAAATGTCCATACATTAACAAAGATAGTAAGTACCATTACTAAAATAAGCAAGAAAATATGTTCCTATTTGATTCCATTTGTAGCTGGAAATAAGTTTAGATATTAATCATGATTATTATTATCAAATCCAAATGCACTTACTATGTAGTAGTGCAAGCTACTGTGATTTTTTTCATTTGGACTGTCTCCTTTTTTAAATTAACTCAGTGGTATTTAATTTCAGGTTCGACGAAAAGGAGGGTTTAATGATCATCCTATGCCCATAGATTTTATGTACAGAGTTGAAGCAATTAATTGCCAAGTATGTGATCTCAACTTGTGTAAATGCAAATTGCCAAGCAAATGGTGACGAAATTCTTCTTCCTCTTGAAATCATATTACCTTTTAAAACCAAAAATGCTACGTAAATAAAGCTGCTTCACAGTTCCATAATGTCGATGAAAAAATTTTGAATTATTTCAGAAATAGTAATGAACCATCAGATATGTATAAACTGAATACATCATCATATTGAACATCATTATGTTGCTGGCTATATTGCTCATAAACAGATAAGTAATATATGATTGAGAGATATGCAACAATAATTTGATTGATTGATTCAAACAAGACATTATCTGAATCACTGTGTTTTTATTTTTTTAAAAATACGACAATATTAGCACAGGCCTTTGCTACCCAACAGATCAGTTAATAGAAACTATACATTATTTTAGTAAAGCATTCACTGAACTTTTTAAAAATGCTGCCCACTGCAGTGGAATCAAATAATATATTGTGTCACAATTACTTACTTTTAATTTAAATTTTCTGATGTGCAATGTGCATAAAACAAGTTTGCAAAAAGATTTAATAAAAATGTATGTTTCATTAATGATTTATTATAAACTAAAAAATATTTCTAAGTTACCCAATCATAATAAAAGAAATGCAAAAAAGATTAAAAAATTATTGTAATTAAATGTCATTTATATAATCCATATTGTTTGTGTAAAAATTATTCTAATGTATTATTTTTTCTTTATAATCCATGCATACCTAATGGGGTTTTTTTTATTGTACAAAATTATCGACAATAAAAAAAGGGCTTTATCACAGTTATACATAAATTCCTATTATTAACAGTTGGCAAATAATACAGTATGTTTACCGTGCATTTTAAATTATACAATAGAAAACTTGGAACAGATGTCATAGCTTCCCGCAAACTGCCATCTTTGATTTTTTTTTCTTGCCATGAAATCTATACTGAATAGAATTCCAATAAATCAAATAACTTAATTAAACTAGTATACTATTTTTATTGATTAGTGAAACAAAAAATGTAATTTTGTAAAACAAAAAATTCAAAGTATTAGAAAAAAAAAAGTATACAAAACAAAATATACTTCAAAATGTCATTGCAAGGTTTACTGTCATGGCCAGATTCTGCACAATGATAAAGAGATAACGATCATTAAATCAAATAAATGTAATATCACACAAAAGAAAAGATATGATTCAAGTTAATGATAATCAAAACAATATAATCGCTTTTCAACTGACACAAATCTGGCACATTTAAGCACAAAAAGTGAGATATTTAGAGATGGAACATTCACTTACTGTGTGAAACATTTCCACCGGCTATTTATAATTCATACACTGGAAAGTGGAAGTTATATTCCAATCTGTTTTGTTCTTTTGCCTAGAAAGCATATCCTACTTATGAAATTATTTTCAAGTATTTGAAAGAATTGTGCATGAGTAAAAACCCCAATTTTTCCCTTAAAGAAATCGTTGTGGATTTCGAATCTGTAATTAATGAAGCAGTAAAACACATATAGCCTGCTATAAACATAGTCGGTTGCAGATTCCACCTCGCATAAGAGTGGTACAGAAACATTCAAAATAAAGGACTCAGTAATGAATACAAATATCCCGATTCAACAATCAGTAAGCAGTTACAGCAACTGGTCTGGCTTCCTTTTTTGGGCTCCAGAGAAGTCATGGTAAACTTTGTTACTGATTTCATGACAACTGAGTCCTCAGATGAAAGAATCGTGAAAATTTCAGACTATTTAGATTTATTTCTAATAAAGTATTATGCATTATTTGAGACTTCTATTTAATAATTAAAAAAGGTAAATAATAATAATTTTATCAAAACAAATTTTCTGCACAAATTAATTTGTATTTCCGTCAACATAAATGTTAGTTTAGAAGTTTTCATGAAAAATCAAAAACGAATTTAAAAGCTGATGAAAATCATAACTTTGGTTAAAAGTTGTAAAGTATCAAAAATATTACATTAATTAAAAAAAATAATAAGTCAGAAGACAGCATCGAACTCAGGACCCTCCGGCTAATGGGCCAGCATTCTTGCTTTCATGCCACAAAATAGTCATCAACAGCTGCTAACTAATAAGTATATTAAATATATGCTGAACTTTGACCCCCGATTTATCAAAAATATAAGGCCTTTTTGAAGAAATGCTTTAACCAGAATAATTAGGGGGAAGAACTCTACAATACACTTTAAAATCATAAAAACGGTGAACATAATGTTTGGTGGTCCCCTTGTTAGTAGTGCTTGCTTTTAATAGCTCTGTAAAATAAAATTATTTAAAAAACAAAAATTCAATTTTAACATTTTACATGTACTCAAAGTGTTTTTCATTTATTTATTTATAATTTTATATTTTCTAGATGTTCTATGAAGAAAGTGTGGTGATAGATCTTCAAAAAGTTGTTGAAATAAGAAAAATCCAACAAAACACAAATTCCTGGAAAGCAGCAAGAAAATTCCGCATCACTGCTAGCTGGTGTATGAATTATATACCTATATGCAAAGAGCAAAATGCCTGATTGGGGACAAAAACTATGTAAATATTTCAAAAGGCCATTTCTGGGAAATTCTGCCACCAATTATGGTTTACAAAAAGAAAAACTATGTAAATATTTCAAAAGACCATTTCTGGGAAATTCTGCCACCAATTATGGTTTACAAAAAGAAATTGAAGCAAAAGATGTGCTTGTAAGAAAGTATAATATTTTTGTTGGAAAACGTCACAGTGTAAGTGATTTTATGTCCAACATCACCTCGCTTGTGAAATGAAAATTTCCTCGTGAAATATGCAACGCGTTTTTTTTAGTTGTGAAATATGTTCCAAGATGGCGACACTTCCCTGAGTTATGGTGGCGTAAGATCACAAACTAGCGAAGGATTGTGTAAAAGACTTTTGTTTTGAAAAGGCGACAACAGATCGCAGCACCACAGAACTTTTCTGATAGACTGATTTTAAATAGAACTTTTTTTGCTTGTTAAGCAGTCTGTATTGTTTCAAGTTTTTTTACTCTGTTTTAACTCTTGTGGGCCCCTTTTTACTTCTTCTCTTGAAGGCCCGATTTTGTGAGGCCAAGACGCACGGTTTTTCGTGCGTTAACTCTTTGTCTTATGGAAGACTAAGGTCTCCTACTGGATTTCCAATGTTATTACTCTTATAGTATTCATATCTAACCCTTTTTACTTTATATTTTTTAGTGTGTGTGTGTGTGTGGAACCATGTAATCAAGATATTCAAGAATTAAATATTTTTTTTTCTCTACAAGTGCATCTGCATTATTCAAAGAAGATATTTTTCACGACTCATAATATCTACTCATTAAATAAAAATTTATAGGTTGTTTTCACATGAAGGAAACAGCGTATGTCTGCTTTACCAGAAAGGTAAGAAAATAAATTTCTATCTTTCATTATTAATGAAAAAACTTTTGGTATAACAATTTTATATTTATACTGGGTCCTTAGCTTCACGCTAATCGCGAACTCACCCTTTCTAGATATTTTAATAATTTTAAGTACAGGAATGTTAGTACATCCTGATACACCATGGATCAGGTACAGCCCAAACAGTATATTAGTGGATTGTGAAAAATTAACAATCCTGGAAATCAAATGTCCACTTGATGGACTATATGTTGCGGCAACTCTACTGGTAAAGTTATTAGATTATATCTGTGTAAAAAATGTACTGTAAAAAAAAAGCACAAATACCATGGACAAATCCAATGCGTATGCATTTAACAAATGCAGATCAATGCTACTTTGTAATTTATGCATCAGTAGACCAAACTTATGTCATGATTGTGATAAAGAAAGATCGAAAGTTTATTGAACAGCTCCATTCGTCACTTCATAAAACATATTTCAACAATGCTTTATCTTATGTACAATAAAATTTTTATTTTTTGTATGTTGTTAATTTATCTTGGAATTTAGACAAGCATTATCACAATAATAATGATTTCAAAAATTTAATCTTCATTCTAAGCCTACTGCAAACTACTATATTCCAGCACAAATGTATAAACATCAGTACTTTACCTCTATAAGGGCCTCAGCATTTTTTGTAAGCTTGATGTAATTGAGAGTGGAGAAAAAGAAAGGAATGATCAAATTTCAATTGGACAAATTTGAAAATGCAGAAATTCCTTTAGGCACCAATAAATCAGTCAAAGGTATTAAAGGTACGTAAATATTAATGATCCTGTATCCAAATTTTAATATGGTAGATGACTTTATACCATTTTATATGCAAAGTGTACTTCTTGGTGTAACTCGCCAACTCGCATGCTTTTTGTTGAGAGTTCTGGCTGTTTGTATTCCCTGAGTATGAAAGTTATTCGCAACCTGGACACACATATTAAAGGTATGAAGCTTCCACATGTAAATTACATACTACAAAAGATATTTTGTTTTGGAAAGCTTCAGAGTTGCCTATTTTCTTACAAACATCGCTTATACTTTTGAAAAATATTTTGAGCCATGCTGTATATAGACATTGGCTTCTCTTTGTGCATGCCATAACCTTGGTTTAGGGCACAAATATTACAGAAGATGATATCCAAAAAGCTAAAAGTTGTTTAAAAAATTTTGTGTCTGGTGCTAAAGATATTTACGGAATAGATGAGCAATCACACAACATTCATTTGTTGCTGCTTCTGCCTGCAACTGTAAAGAGTTGGTGTCCTCTGTGGGCAAATTCATGCTTCATATTTGAAGATTCAATCGGTAAGCTGTAAATGCTGCATCATGGTACAAAGGCTGTACCTATGCAGATAACTTCTGCTTATACAAGCAGATCAATACTTTGAGTACTCCTGTCTAAACAAGAAATAGAAAATCCTGAGATTATGAAATTTGTGGAGGAAATGCAATTAAAACATATAGTAGCAAAGAAAGCAGCAAACATAGATGGATATTTATTATATGGAAAACCTAAGTATTGGAATTTGCTGAGGACTGAAGAAAGAGCAATAAAATAGCTATTGGCCCACTGTGTACTATCAAGTGTAGAATTTTATGAAAGAATGTACTATTCAGGGTACATTTTTAGTACAAAAAATTATTGCTCTAAATTTATACAAGCAGATAAGGCTGTATCGTTGTCAACAAAAAATTGTGTAGAAATCCATAACATAATAGTTTTAAATTGTGATGTGTATTTTTTAAAGGAGACCATTCCATCGACTAAGTTCTTTATATATTTCCCTCATGTTGGATAAGACTAAGAATGTCACTTTCACTATCTCAGTACACAGACGAAATACAATAGAAAAAAATATAGATAAGCATAATTCTAGTGCACAGGTTTCCCCAGAACCTGACAGTTAAGATAACAGCTACAAGATTATTTTATATATCTTGAATTAGATAATTCCTTTTCTTCAAATGGAGTGTCCTTTATTTGGAGGTTAAATGCGTTGATAATCAAACTTAAACGGACTGGGACTTATGAGATTGTTATAATTATTTATTTTCTGTTATTATTTTTTGGTTCAAAACTGGTTAAAACTTTGGTTGAAATTATCATAACTGTTATCCAAGTTGTTAGAGGGTAATCTATTTCTTCTGAACTTTGTTAACTGTCCAGCTTTAAAAAATACACGCTCTGCTGACACCGATGTAACAGGAATATAAAGTTATTTAAAGTGTAACTGGAAAGTGAAGAAGGTCTTTCGTCTCAGTGTTGTTCGTCTCATTTTTCTCCGGAAGATATTTCTGCGGCTACGGAGGTGGGGAGACATTCTAGGGTAGGGGTGCACAACCTTTTTGAGAGAAGGGCCACTTACAAAAACGTTTAGTTTGTCGAGGGCCACATCAGTAACACAGACAGAATTCTATATCGGGGGGGGGACTCTTTATTCTTGAAGAATAATGATTTTTTGTATATACAAAAAATAAACAAATAGAAATAAATAATTGTATGCAGGGCTTCTTCACATCTGTATGAATAACCATACAACACTTTATGAAGACTAACTCTTCCCTCTTGATAAATGGAAGAATTTGACAAAATTCACGACTTTTTTTCCACGAGCGATTGAAGAATTTTGCGATATTTTTGCGACCATTTGACAAAATTTCACATTTTTAACAACTACTATTGTCGAAATTCTTATTTTTTTTTCAGCGACTGAGTGACAAAATTCGCGATTTTTTCTTGCGATAAATTGACGAAACTCGTGATTTTTCCGCGCCGATCAACGAGATTTCAGATTTTTCAGCCCCTAATTGACGAAATTAGCGATTTTTCAGCACCCGATCAACGAAATTCGTGATTCTTAACTGACTGACGATATTTGTAACTTTTTCCCGGGGAAAATTGACGAAATTCGCGATTTTTTCTGGCTATAAACTGACGAAAATCGCGAGTTTTCTGCACTTCATCGGCAAAATTCTTGATTTTTCTGCGCCTGATTAACGAAATTTGATGTTTTCTCTGCATCGAATCGACAAATTTTGCAATTTTTCCGGCGCAATCAACGAAATTCGTGATTTTTCAGTGCCCGATCAATGAAATTCTCGATTCTTAACTGACTTTGATGAAATTTGTAATTTTTCCCGCGGCAAATTGACAAAATTCGCAATTTTTTCTCGCGATAAACTGAGTAAACGCGATTTTTCGCTAAATGATCAACGAAATTTGAGATTTCTAAGCACATGATCGACAAAATTCGCGATTTTTCAGAACCTGATCAATGAAATTTTTGATTCTTAACTTACTGACGAAATTTGTAATTTTTTCCCGCTTTAAATTGACGAAATTCGCAATTTTTCAGCCCCCGATCAACGAAATTCCCGATTCTTAACTGATTCTGACGAAATTTGTAATTTTTCGATCAACGAAATTATCTATTTTTCCGCGCTTGATCAATAAAATTCGCGATTTTTCCGCGTCCAATGAACGAAATTGTCGATACTTAACTAACTCTGACGAAATTTGTAATTTTTCCCACGGCAAATTGACGCAATTCGCGATTTTTTCTCGCGATAAATTGACGATAAAGGCGGTTTTCCTGCAAATGATCAACGAAATTTGCAATTTCTTCGAGCGACAAATTCACGATATTCCCGATTTTCTCCAGCAACATATGGACAAAAATTGCGATTTTTCCAGTTATAAATTGACGAAGTTCGCGGGCCACGAGTTAACCCATCGCGGGCCACAGGTTGTGCATCCCTATTCTAGGGTGTCGGTGTGGGGATTTCACTTTTATCCATTAAAAAGCATAAAATCTCGAGCGCGACCCGGATCGGGTCGCGCCAGTTTAAATCCACGAGACTCGGCCTGGGTCAGGTCTTCTCTCTTTTAGAACCGGGCCATGCCCTGATCTTAAACTTTTTAGCAGATTCGGGTTGAGCCTTTTTTTTTTTTTTTTTTTTTACTCAGAATTATGCGGTGTTTTCATAATCACCGCGGTAATCATAACACCGCAGTGTTATAGAGAAATGTTTAATAAACACGCTGATGCAGACAGTTTTCAAATCGAAGAATTATTTTAAGAGATATTTAATGTTAAAGTTGGACAAAATCAATCCATTAAAAAAGTTTTATAGGAGCAAAACCTATGCATCGGAATTTAATAATTTTTAGATCATTTTATACGTTATAAATAACTTGTCGATATCTTTCTCCGTACCAAAGCGATTAGTGTATGCAGATGGCAATAATAGATGCGTATGTAATTAATAAAAAAGATACATAATGCTGATTATTATGGAAACTTTACCAATTTTTTTACACTGTGTTTTTATTACCTGTTTTACCAATATGCTTCTTATTACCTGAAAATTAACGTAAGTCTCCTTTGCTGGCTATATTAATGACCCGGCTTCCGGTTCTGCCAGCGTAAATTATTGTGACTTATATCTGTTCAGCCTGCAGTGACAGTTATCTTGGCGTTACTGGACTCTCATAGTTATATCAGGATTGCAAGCCATTTGAAGTGAAAACAAGAAATATCGATTCGCAGCAGATTGCGAAAAATGGGCGTGACTTCATAAATAACTTAATTACTGCTATATTAATTGACAATTTTTAAGAAATTATAATCCATATTGAAGCTAAGGAGCTAGGTTAAAATATTACAAGACTTAAAATACTGATAACATTGGTTAAAACTGGGGGAATCAAGGGGAAACTTGAGGGTTACGCAGTGCGGTGCCCACTGCGAGCAACACAAATGTTTACGATTCTGATGTAAGAAATTCTTAATAACTTCTATCCTAAGCAATTGATTTTTAAAACAAAGATGTCTGAGTGAAGCTGAGAGGCTGGGCTAAAAAAGTTTCCTGAGATAAATCAGAAAAAAATTGGTTAAGGGAGGGGGAAATCAAGAATTGTCAATTTTCCTGCCAAAATGGCGTAAAAATGGGCGTAACATCGTTAATTACTTAATTGCTGCTGTACTAATTAGAAATTTTCAGAAATTCAGGTACCACTATGAAGCCAAGGAACCAGGTTATCATAGTACTTGATCCAAAAATTGGTAGCACTGATTAGAATAGGGGGGGTATAAGGGGAAACATGAGGAATACGCAGTGCGATGACCACTGCAAGCAACTACGATTATTTACAATACTGATGTAAGAATCACTTAATATCTTCTATACTAATCAACTTATAATTAAAACAATGATATCTAAATGAAGCTATGGGACTAGGCTAGAAAAGTTTCCTGAGAAATTCAGAAAAGAAATTGGGCTTGGAGGGGGAAAAACAAGAAATGTCGATTTAACTGTCAAAATGGCGATAAAATGGGCGTAACAGCATAAATTGCTTAATTACTGATGATCTAATTAAAAATTTTTGAAAAATAAAGGTACCAAAATGAAGCTGAAGAACCATAATATCATAATACTAGAATTAAAAACCGGTAGCACTGATTAAAGTAGGGGGGGAAACAAGGGGAAACATAGGGAATACGCAGTGCTGTGTCCACTGCAAACAACTACGGTTGTTTACAATACTGATGTAAGATTCACTTAATAACTTCTCTCCTAATCAACTTATAATTAAAACAGAGATATCTGAGTGAAGCTATGAAGCTGGGCTAAAAAAGTTTCCTGAGAAATTCAGAAAAATATTTAGTCTAGGTGGGGGAAACAAGAAATGTCAATTTTAAGTGGCAAATGGCAAAAAAATGGGCGTAGCATAGTTAAATACTTAATTACTGACAAGAAATGTCAATTTTAAGTGGCAAATGGCAAAAAAATGGGCGTAGCATAGTTAAATACTTAATTACTGCTGAACTAATCAGGAATATTTGAAAAATAAGGTACCAAATTGAAGCTGAAGAACCATAATGTCATAATACTAGAATTAAAAACCGGTAGCACTGGTTAAGGTAGAGGGGAAATTCATTTACGCTTTTATAGATATTCTGTCCAGAATTTAAATTAATGAGTAATTTATGGTTTCTATGGTTATATGCGGAGCATTATGTATTCTAAATAAAATGTCTATATAAGCAGGGTGTGATAAGCAACAGGGCAAATTTGCACCAGTAAAAAATAATTTTTTTTCCCTTTATTCCTAACAGTAATTTTGTATGAATACGGCATTTAATTAAAGCGAAAAATTCCGTTCAAATTTACTGTTGGAAGTTTACCGCTTTTGTAATCAGGCCTTGTCTATAAGACAGTTTGTTTATTAATTTTATCACCTTTCAATTCTGTTAAGAGCGTTTTAAATCCCTTAACACTATTTCACCAAGAGGTGTCAAATGACACCTTTCAAATTTTGACTTAAAATTATTCTGTAAGTTTAATCATTTCTCCACATTTAGTTTTATGACTTTTCATAGATTGATAGTAAAATTAATTCAGGGATATCATTTTCCTCCAACTCATCCTGGGGGTAAAAATCTGCATGTGGTATACCTATTTCTACCAAAAGGTGTCATTTGACACCTTAAGGATCTCTTAACAATATCTAAATTTTAAAACATTACGTTGTAAATTGGTTCCCGTAATTTGGAAAGGATTAAATGAGACCTATATCAATTTCATTTCGTGAACTCATCGTTTTGAAACTGGTTGAACAATTTATTGGCAGTGGCAGAACTGTTTCATCCGATAATGTTTTCACATGTTCCAACGGAAACTTGCATGTAGTGTGAAAAATATTCATGTGGAAAGTGCTTAGCACAACAATCATTGGTTTATAAAATGTGTGGTATTTAATAAGAAAGAATTTTATTACAATGCTGTCTTTACGATTAGTGTTTTTTTTTTTTGTTACAAATATATTTTTGTACATGAGACTGAAAATTGTTAACCCTTTCAAGTGCGGAGGCCACTCGGCGTGGCCACGTTATTCTAATTCAACTGGCACCAAGAAAATGTCAGTAATTTTTTTTTTTAAATGAAAGTGTACCAAAACAAGATTTTACTCTGTAAAAAAATCCCTTGTAGTTTCTGGTATCAGTTAATTATTTTATCACTTTACGAAAAAAAAAATTCTGCGTCTCTAAAGGGTTAAAGTTAATAATATTACAATATTTGTTAATCTTTTTAATGCATTTTAAAAATGAAAAAGATAAACATTTTTTAATTATTCTTCTTGCTGAGGTAAAATACGTTTGGTCACATTTATGTATAATTATATTTAGTACATTGTGTAATTAAGCTAGAATTTACAATCTTAATAATTAATATCTAATAAATATGGATAAATGCATCAATAAATATACTGCTCACGTTATCTATATTTGACTGATAATTTGAAATCATAGCAGTTTGGCAATTATTTGCATTCAAACGCAAAGGTGTCATATGACACCTTTTGGTAGAAATACATATATACAAAATCGCGGTAGAAATAGTGTTAATATATTACTCCCGAGGCAGCCTGACAGCTGAGAAGGCAATCTGTAAAAATTCTAAATTCCCACAAGAAAAAATTCGATTTTTTTTTTTTGTTATACAATTAAGAAAACTTTTCACTGATAGAGCTATATTGCATCATGGTTGATTAATCATGCAAAACTGATTTTCCGCAAAAGTCAGTATTATTTTAAACGGAACGTTTTTAGATTTTTTTTCCACTGAGAACACTTTCATGTTATTTGTTTATTTTCTTCTGCGCCTAAATTTTTTGTGCATCTCAATATCTCAGTAGTTTCAATATTTTTTCAGTTTTTGTACATTACAATAAAAGATTTTGTCTTTAAAACATTTTTTTTTTTTTTTTTTTTTGCTTTTATTTACAGATTATTACAAAGTACTTGGTATTGTGTTTGCAATAACCACAGTATTAATATTCGTCGGGGGATTCCTCATCGGATTTTGCCTGAAAAACAGAAGACTAGAAAATAGAATAATATACATCCCTCCAACGTGTTCACACAACATACCGCGTAATGTAAATTACACATCACGGGAGATTCCCTTAGTTTAATTTACGTTACGCGATATGTTGTCTGAACATACAGCGTATTTAAGTACTGTATTAATTATATTTAATTAAATAAAAATGTGTACCGCACAAATGTTTGTCTTATTCTTTCTGTTTTATTTATTTATTTATTTATTGTCATTATATTCATGTTGGACTGCAGGTTAACTTAAAATACTTTTTCGGTTTCGGGTCAGATACAGTCGACCAGAAAATTGTTTTTACTGTTCAGTTAGTTCGCTATTCGGAGATACTCCCTTAGTGGTAGAGGCGCAGCTTATAAATATATAAGTGCTAGAAATTGAAAAAGTGTTCACACAATAGATCCACTATTCAGAAGTATTTGTTGTAGACATTTATTATATATAGAATTTTCATCTTAGAAAATATTTTGAACATTTTTTTGAAAAAGCGGGTCAGCCCAAACTCGATCCGCAAGAGTTAAAATATAACACATTTATATTTATAAGTATTTGTGCACTCATCGGATTTTGTCTGAAAAACAGAAGACCAGAACCTCAAATAATTTATATGCCTCCAACGTGTTCACACAACATACCGCGTAATGTAAATTACACATCACGGGAGATTCCCTTTATTTAATTTACGTTACGCGATATGTTGTCTGAACATACAGCGTATTTAAGTACTGTATTAATTACATTTAATTAAATAAAAATGTGTACCGCATAAATGGTCTTATTCTTTCTGTTTTATTTATTTATTTATTTATTGTCATTATATTCATGTCGGACTGCGGGTTAACTCAAAATACTTTTTCGGTTTCGGGTCAGATACAGTCGACCAGAAAATTGTTTTTATCGTTCAGTTAGTTCGCTATTCGGAGATATTCCCTTAGTGGTAGAGTCGCAGCTTATAAATATATAAGTGTTAGAAATTGAAAAAGTGTTCACACAATTTCATACAGTTTTCGGTGGTATAATATAAAAATTGCACAAAAAATGCCCTTACAGTGCCCCCTTGCGGCGGAATATTACCAAATTGCTTGAGGCACGCCTGCCGCTGGCCATCAATGTGAATCCAGAATTTGGTTCAATTCTATACATAACTTCATACACTTCTCGGTGGTACAATATTGAAATATCATGAAAATTGCATAAAAATCGCCATTACAGCGCCCCCTTGCGGCGGAATATTGCCAAACTGTTTAGATCTTAAAAGAACTTATCTGTAAAGTAACCTGTTTATAACGGAACTTTTGTATAACAAAATTCTTAAACGTAGAAAAATCATAATTCGGCGAAAAAAATAAAACGATTAAGGCTGTTCTCAAATCCAAAGGACCAACTTTATGACATAAGTTTTGAATTCACTTTTGGTCGCCAAACAGGTAAACCGAATGCTGAGTAGTGACTATCAAGCCCGATACCGAATATTAGGCCTGCCGAATAGTAACTATTCGGTCGGATACTGAATATTCGGCCGATTACTTGTAAATTTCAGAATTTGAAAGCATTAAAAAGTTAAATTTTGAAACAATTTTACTTAATATTTAACACACATACTTCCATATTGATAAACCCGCTGATCTAGAATTACAATCCGTCTCTGTTTTGGATTAGGAATAAAACTCTAACACCATAAAATATTAAGATTAAAATATTTATAATAATTTAACTGCAATTTCCATGTGATACAGATAAAAGGTTTGTTCTTTGAATTGTCAGGAAAACTGCTTGCTAAGCAGTTGAAATAAAATGGAAGTTCTGGGGGCAGGGCAATATGCATTTTCCTAATTAGAACATTGGGCGTTCCAGGAAAACTTCCCTGATCTCAGTCTGCTGTGCTATGCATTTGTAAGTGAAACTAAATGGTTTAGAGACAATTTAAAGCACACACGGATTATGTATACAGGGTGTTTCTAAACTCATGGTACATACGCTAGGGGGTGATAGAACACATCAAGACGAGTAATAGTAAATAGGAAACAAACTGTCCCAACGTATTCCAAAGGAGATAGGCGCCGTTAAAGTTTAGGGTCCAGAATTTCAAATGATTATAAAAAACGGAAAAATTTGTCGATTCGTTTGAGGGTATCTTATTTTTTCTGATTTTTGAATTTTTACTGAATTTTTTATACGATTTTTGTTATTTTGGGGGTGTTTGACGGGAATTTTCGGACATTTTGTTTACTGAAATGTAAGGAATTCTCCGGTAATAATGCCAAATTAATGGTAACTGAGATCGCTTTCCGTTAATTTCATCTTTTTAATTTTTTAATTTTTTAGAAACCATTCATAGAGACAATTGTATATTTTAAAACTAACTCGAAGCAAAAGTTCAAGATTTTGGGCTCAGCAGTAACACAGAAATAAAAAAAGTTTCTGCACTGTTTTATATAGCGACATTTTAAGAAATTGTTCTATTGCGAGAATTTACGTCATGATTAACACAGACATGTCAATTTTCATGTTTATATTCATAACAATTCCTTGTACTTCGTTACTTAGATCATCTTTAGATCTTAGTCAGTATAAATGATGAAAAAAGTCTTATGATGATGAGAAATGTGCAACATGGCTCTCTCAATTGCTATTAATTTGGCCGTATACACAGAAATAGAAGGGTGTAGCCGATAACTGAAAGTGGTATTATCAAAGAAAACACCACAACCAACATTATCTCTACACTTTGATCCATCAGTATAAATATCAGTATAGTTATTGTAATTAGAGCGGTGTGCAGCAAATAACTGTTGAAAGACAGTGGTGCTAAATTCTTTTTGTCATAATCTTTAAAAGGATGGAGGGTGGTAATATTAAGAGTTTTCCAGGGAGGGAACTTGTGCAATGGGCATGGGCTCACCTCGATATTGCTTAGATTGCTATTGTTAATAGTGTTTCTCACTCCGATTCCAAATTATGGTATGCAGGATGGTCTGTGCTGATAAAGTATACCATTGTCTGTATTTAAAATATTTGTATGAAGTGGATGATCATTATGTGAAAGAATACGATAGTACAATTCTAATGAAAACTTTTCCCGAATATGATGTACGGCTGGTTCATTACAGTCCACATACAGACTTAAAACTGGCGATGTACGAAATGCACGAGAGCAGACACTGAGTGCGCTATGGTGCACAGTGTCAAGTTTTTTAAGAGTGGAAATGCAGGACGAACCATAGACCTGGCAGGCATAGTCAATTTTCGAACGGATTATAGAACGATAAATTTTAAGGAGAGAACCACGGTCTGCTCCCCAAGATGTGTTCGAAAGCACCTTAATTAAATTAAGGGATTGTTCACATATTTTTTCCGCAACTGAAAGCAATGGACGGAGTCTGAACTTTTTCGGCGTGATGGATGTGCGGGGTCGGTTTGTTGTTTTTCTGGAATTACTGTCCCTGGTTTAAAGTAAGATTTATAAAATTGTTTTGAGTTTCCGTGAATGTAATAGTTGTTGCTGTTTATTGACGAAAGTGTTTTTTTTTTTTTTTTTTTTTTTTTTTTTTTTTTTTTTTGAGAGGAATGAGTTGTTATCAGGTAGAGTTAGTCCCTGAGTTGTCTCCTCGGAAGTCAATAGTGCAACAGGTTTTGTTTAATAAAGTTTTATAGCATTCACGTAGCGGGACAGGCCATGATGGTTATTGATGTTAGACTGGAGTTGCATCTCTTCTACTTTTCCTCTGCTTCCAATATATACTTAACTTCTTTATCGTTCTTGCATGAAACGTAATTTGATAATATTTCTCTTTTGCATTTAATTGTTTCATGTTTTGTATTATACTGAAGTTTAAGAAGTTATGTAATAGTAAGTAATTTGTAAATGTAAAGTTAAGTATTTTTAATATTACTAAAAGCTATTTAATTGGTAAAATTTTAAGGAGATGTGTTTAAATGTTAACAACCTCATGTTTAACGAAGTTTAAATTAAATAACAATAATATTAGCAAGGTTTGTTATAGCTTATAAAAATGCAAAGTCTAAAGGTAAATGCTCTATTTATGTATTTAAAGCTTAACTTTAAATGCCAGTCTAAATTTGCCTTCACCCGATGAGTTCCGGTGATCTACATAATCTGTAAAGTTTAAAAATATGGATTAGTTAATATCCAATAGACTGTGATACTTAAAGTTCATCTATTTTTTCAAATGTTATGTTTTAATAAAGTTTATCTGTTTTTATTACCCACTTATTATTTATTGAACTTTTCATACCCTTTTAAAGCACACACACATTCCTTGCAATTTCTTTTCAGCCATTTTTACTTTTTAACTCCATCTACTTAATTTGCATATCTAGATCTCTTCACGCTTCATACTGCGTAGCTGCTTAACTTTATTGTCTTAGATTTAGTGGGGATTTTCCTTTATAAGGAAAAATTTCCCTAACACCAACACCAAGAAAGACTTGTGTTAGATAAACGAAATTTGGTATATAAAAGATAACATCGATTGAAATTTCGCGTTTTGCGCATAAGTGTGGTTCTAGTAGCGCCACTCAGGACTTGCAGATCAGGTTTACTTTAAATGCATGCTGTAAATTTCATGGGCGTTATTTAGCTTCGAAATGTGACGTATTGAGTTGATGTTAGCCAAGAATGCCTTTAACAACGAAGAATCCACTGTCAACAGCTGACAGAGTTGGAACGAGGTCGCATATTCGGGCTACGAGAAGGAGGATTTTCTTTCCGCGATGTTGCAAAAAGACTTGACTGGAATGTGCTTACAGTGCATGATTGTTGGAAGCAGTGGTCAAGGGCCTCAAGAAGACCGGGTTCCAGGTGGCCACGTGGCACTCCTGAGAGGGAAGATCGCCGTATTTGGCGTACGGTTGGTTGTATTGGGTTTTATGGTGCAATATCCCCAAAGGGACATGCTGCGCCAAACAAAGACTAAAATATAAAAATAGTGAGTAAAGAAATGACACCAAGAAAAAAATATGAGTTGAAATAGAAAAGCCATACGGATGGGATACCCATCCAGATGTAGTCGTCAAACAAGGGTACAAATCAATGTAAAAAAGAAATCCAGTAAAACCAAGTAAACATGTTATCTGGATGGGCCCTCCATCCAGATGTCAATAAGAAAGACCCACATATGAAGCTTATAAAAACTACTCAAAATAAAATCCAGTGCGTTTCAAAAAAGTAAAGAGTGCCCCATGAGGTATTCGTAAAAGGAATAATGTTTGTCTTTCAACTCAATATTGTAAATCTTTCAGAAAATTTTTATACATAATTATATTCACAATTTTTTCCTAATTGGGAAAATTCCTTTATTCTGCAAGAAAAAAAAAAAAAAAAATTCGCGAACATCCAAGAAATTTCAAAATATACTTGCACAAGAATCATAGGTCTGTGGAAGAATTTAAAGGGGAAAATACTGCACAACATTTTTTATTATGCAGGACATTCCTTTTCCGTGCACAAATCCTGCAATTTTGCACACTATTTCAAACCTTGCCCCTGAAAGAACACCCCCACAGAGATTCTTAAAATGGCACCCCTGTTTGTACGGAAAGGAATTCCTGTACTATAAATATTTACAGAAACACGATTCACTCGTGGTTAATATACATAAAGAGAGTTTTATGTTAAAAGGTTTGTTTTGTAGCCCAGATTTTTTTCCCCAATGAGCATTTTTTAATGTCCAAATTTTCGGGCTAATGGCCAATTTTTTTAAACTTTCGGAAATAAATACTTTGAAATTTTGGAACAGAATCACTCTTAAAATATTCTGCGTTAGATAAAAATCGCAACTAGAAACAAAAAAATTGCATGTGTATTTTTTGCAAAAAATCGTAGTTTAAGACCGATTTTCGTAGCATCGTAGTTTATAGGTACAAATCATAGCAACTACGATTTTTTCGTATCAGTTGGCAGGTCTGTTTATTACATATTTTATAATTGCATATTTTTTTTAAAAATAAGTCTGCTATTTAAAACTGAGTAAAATTCTCTTTGAAAGTTTATTTTGCAGAGGAAGGGTGGAGGGCAAAATCTGTTTGCCCTGTGAGAAATAAAACTAGTTTCTGCCCTGCCCTGCCCTGCCGTCCTTCTTTGATGTCCAATATACAAATTTTGAATTTTTTTTTTAACCACATTTGATGCTATGGTGAAAAATTGTAACTGCTGCCCATCAACCAGAAAAGTATCCCATTTTCTTATTTTTTAGTGCTTTGTAAGTTTTAGAAACTAGTTGGAAAAAATGTTATGTTATTTAAATAAATTTAGATGTAACATAATTTGAGTATTGAGTAATTTTTTTTTTGTTGTTTTTTAGGTGTCACCATAAAAGTTAGTGAGGAATCACCTTGGGCTGTCCTTATTGTGACACCTGTTATGAAGCGGGTGCAAAGATTAGATCGTGCTTAGGAAGTAATGTTTGTGGATTCCACCTCGAGCATTGAAAACAATCAGCCATTAATGACTGTCATGCTGACTGCGTCAAAAATTGGAGCACTTCCTATTGCAGCACTGATTCATGAAAACCAGACAGCAAACTGTTATGGGTGTGCCATGACACTTCTAAAAGATAATTTTGAAAAATGCTTTGTGAAAAAAAGTAATTATTTCTTTCCTTTTTATAAATTTAAATGATATATGACTGATTATTGTTCTATGACAACACACATAATTCTTGATTTTATTTCTTTTAGTTTCCCCAAGTCTTCCTCACATATGACTGAGGTGCAGAAAAATGTGCATTGAAAACATTGTGGCCTTCTGCACAGCAGCTTCTATGCCATTTCCATGTTGCGCAGGCCGAGTGAAGATGGCTCCATGGCCAAAAAAAATTATACAATTGGTTGGTTGGTTGTATGATGTTTAATGGCACAAAATCCCTTTAGGGACATGCTGCACCAAAAAAGAATAAGCAAAATACACAAAAAAATTAAAGTGCAACGTGAAAAACAATCTGGATGGGTGTCCCATCCATATGCAGTCAGACAAGTGTAGATGAGTAAGATTGAAAACTAAACCATCAAATTAAAAAAGAGTTTAAAAAGAGCAGTCTGGATGGGGTTCCCATCCAGATGTCAGAAAAGTGTAAAAGAACATTTCAAGTTGTTGTTAGACCAAAATACATAAAAATTAAATTTCAAAATAAAATACAGCATGTTTTTAAAAAGTGAAGAGTGTCCCATGAGGTGTTTCCCCAATGAGGTTTGTCAAGATTGGTGATGATGAGTTAAAATAAATTCTATATAAGTGCCGGAGACCCGGACAGTCAGTTAAAACATGATGAACGGTGAGGTAATCAAAATGACAATGTGGACACATGGGTACATCCTCCCGAAGTAAAAGATGTTTATGAGTGATTCTAGCGTGTCGAATTCTCAGACGGGTCAGAAGAACATCGGTTTTTCTTGGATAAATCGGAGGCCAGGTCATGATGATAGCTTTGATGTGGTGCAGTTTATTACTGCATTCTAAATTCCAACTTCCTTGCCATTTATTATGAATAAAGCGTTTGATAAGTAGTTTAACGTCTGAGAATAGAACTTTATGGCACAACGGATTAAGAGCATGTTTTGCCGCCTCATCCGCTTTCTCATTACCAGGAATACCCATGTGTCCAGGTACCCAGCAATATAAAATATTATAGCCAAGTCTTGTCAATTTATTATAAAAATCAAGGATTGATGAGACATAAGGATGCTTTTTAACCCGGCGGCGCGCGCGCAGGGTCCTAAAGGCCCGGAGGTGCGAAACATTATCAATCCTATTACCCCTTTTTGACTGAAGTGGGTGCGGTCCCGTGTAGCTGTATTCAAGGTCACCCTCTTCTGAAAGAAAGACATTCCTTCATTGTAGTGGATTCTACTTTAGGAGAAATTCAGTCGACGGGCCTTTAAGACCCCGCATGCGTCGTAGTGTATTTTATATTGAGTGAATCTTTTAAAAATATCAGCCTGAAAATGCTTCGTCAATTGAATTATGCCGATGAAATGAAACGTTTAGAAACTTTATTAGCCGAAGTATCTACTGGGGAGTCGTCATTAAGTGAAGAAAGTGAAGAGTTAAGCGATTATGAAGTTTTCAGTCCTCATGAATCTTCTTCTGAAGAAGATTTAGAATCAGAAAATTTATCCGATAATTCGGACGAAGAATATTTTTTAGGGAAGATACATGTACAAAGTGGTACAAAAACAAATATCGTCTGAATGTTAGAACTCCGGAGCATGGAGGCGCATAAACTAAAAAGATATTTAAAAAAATGTTTTATTTTCTAGATTGCTGTTTAACAGTATAAAAGTAAGTTTGAAATAACAATCGTCGATACCTCATTTTAAAGTGTTTAACTCAGTCGTCAGTTGCCTCGAGTAATGCACAAATTCTAGTATGTCAGCAAGTGCTTCCATACTTCTAATTTGGGTAAAGCCTGTCCTTAGCGAAAATTGCTTCCACTAGAACTTTCTCTAAATGACAAACTACAGTAAAAACGACATAAGTTGTTTTATGTGACAACACCTTTAGATGAATATCTACAGCAGTTTTTGACAATGTTAAACTCGAGGATCTATGTATGGTGGCAAGGTATGCAACAGTAAAGGTAAATAACTTCGTGTGAATGAGGCTTTTTCTTCTTTCCAATATTTACAAATAGGTTTGATAAAAAAAAATTACAGTTAGAAATGGCTCATGATACTCAACAAAATGAACTATTATGGCCTGTGGCAAACCTCGAGGTTAAAAACATGGGCCATAGGCAATATCTTTTATCGTACTTACGTTTACCAATTCTCACTCCGTTCAGATATTGGTATGTAGCATAATGCATAACCCTGCATCCAGCTACTGAGGAAACTCTAGACTGTAGTCCAGACGCGTTATCATCTTCACTCCATCTTGCTATTTAATCATTGTGATCTGCTAAAATTCTTGTTTATTGGTCCGTGCTTTGACTTAAGAAGTACTTCTTGATTATATTCTTTAGCTTGCTTGGTTTTGAGAAAAAGACATATGGCACCTTCAAATCATTCAAGTTAGCCGAAAGCAGTATATCTTTGGTGAGAGGTAGTCAAAAACTTGACTCACGCAAAGTGAGTTCAGAGTCTTTCGGAACTGTGTCTGCTGATCGTCGTTTTGTCTCAATGAGTTTGTTAATGTGAAACATTTTTTAAAAGCTCTAAGCATTTTTTGTCCGCGAAGAATCAAAATGACTTTTAAAGAATGTCTCTTATATAGAGGGTGTCTTTCACGCGATGTAACTACCTAATACGTCCAAGGAATTAAACAAATAATCCTCTAAAAGGCTAAATGCTATCTATTTTACCTTCGCGATATCTTTGTTCAAGGTCAGCCATAAGACGACATCCTATCATTGAAAATTCTTCAATAATGAGAAATAACACTGTATCCATTCTGAGCTGTAGATGTATTGATGACTCTTTAAATTAGCGAACTATTTAAAACACGTTGGTTCTTTAAGCACTGAGTGAGTTACCTTGTCTTTGACATTAAATGCAGCAGTACCTGTTAGTGCCAAAAGAATGATAGCTTCTGATCCTAACTGCTCTATGATTGTTTTACTAATTTCTTTGATTTTTGTACATTTTACAGCTCTTCCTTATCCAATAATAAAAGTTGATTTAGGGAAATTTGTAACCTTTGTTTGCAAAGACAAAAGCTGTTCAGTGCATAACTCAAGGCAGCATAATTTGTTGTTCTTAATAATAATTCAGAAATGTTTAAAGTAAAGAGAAACCATTGGATAAGAGAATCTATGGTAAAGATAAAGAATTACCCCCGGATGTATTTGATAGATTTCGATTTTTTTAATTCAGCCCCGATCTTTGAGAACTTGATCCATCGAGTTAGCGGCAGAAAACTTCAAAGCTCCCTCAAAGATTTGCTTATCTGGCACAGCCCACACTTATTTAATATGGCAACAGGTAAAGCTTTGTAACACGTATGTAACACACACTCATAGATAGTCTGCTATACTCCTCTATCAAACTTGATACCTTTATTTATCTGAGTTGTTGTTATATCGATTTTATGAAAATATTAGGAAGCATCTGGGTTATTTTTATGAGACTTTTCCACATAGAATTAAGCTGAATAACTACTTTCTTTTAACCATCATTTTCGAAACTTCTGTGTATAACGTTGCACATATAAAATATGTATATTTCTTAAAATGTACACGAAATCTAGGCAGCAGATTAAAAAAAATCAGGGATTAATTTATGACTTTTAGTGAACATGATTTCTCACGAATTATCTTTCATTGTTGTATCCATTTTTCCGATCATAAGCATAAGCGATCATAGTCATATACATTAACGTCGCATTTATCGCTAAACTTCGAGACATTTGGACGAAATATAGCCAAATTTGGCGACCAAAAATATGTCATCACAAATTAAGCCAATTTGGCTGTATCTGACTAATTTGGCTAAATTTCCATTGAAATTCAGTACTGATGATTCTTCTCTAACTGAGTTCTTCGCATTTTAACTTCGTGTTCTCCAGTAAAATTAGCTAAAATCTTAAAACCGAGAAATAGGGAAGCTACCTTTTCCAACCCGTACAGGAATTTTTTATTTTGTAATCTACATATTTCTGTTTTCTAGTGTACATCTTGACAAAAAAAATGCTTACATAATTTACTTCAGAATGTTCACTTTCATTTCATTTGAAATATATTCATATACGATGCATAAAAAAAAAAATTGAGTAATCGTCAGTAATTGGGACTGCTACCAAATTGATAAATTTGCGCATCAAACAATGCTCAGTAAATTATGAATTTGTCTACAAACCAGATTACAAAAATTTCCCATTAGAAACATGCATTCGTCTGAATACAAACATACATACATAAGAATACATACATATAAGTAATGCATACATGACATTATATTTTTCTCGATTTCTTTGAGTATCACTCGTAGCCATTCGACTAATGCCCAAAATCGTATTTTCCGCATTCGAATTTCTTTTCGTTGCTCTTAATTTAAAATTCAAAATGGAATGCATTGATTTAGAAGCTTACAAAGAATGAAAAGTTCGAAAAAAAAAAATAGTGGTTGTTACATATGTAGAATGTAAAACTTCTGAAAGGGGGGGGGGGGGGGGTCAATCTATATCTCAGGTCACCAATGTATGAACATCGACTTCAACATTCGACTCCATAATGATCCATATGAGGTTAAAATGCATAATTTACAGCAATGGAGCTAATGTTTTAATTAATAACAGGGTGAATCTCGTCGAATTTCGACGAAAGATTGTTTAAAAATGAACTCATACATAGGTTACTACTTTGTCTCTTAAAACAAATATCATTTTTAACTTAATGATACAAAAATACTAATTCCATACTCTTCGACTGTTCAAAATATTAAAAGATTAAACTGCAGTATTTATTAACACCTAATCAAGATATGTAATTCTGATGAAATTACCCATTGAGGCTGTTATGTTTAAAAGGCACAGATGTCATATACGCCCCCATATTGGCACGATTTTTTTCCCACGTCAATTTGGGTAAAACTTCAACAGCACAAACAATATCATCTGGGTTAACATATCAAGCAAAATAACGACACTTTGGCGCCAGTTAATTACCCTTGCGTATATGACATTGGCGTCAGGAAAAAATCGCACATCGTATATGACATCTGTGCCGTTTAAAATTGCTGATTGAAAATTTTAAAAAATGATTTCACCTTAAGTTAATCATGGAATTATTTTTCGCGTAAAATCAAAACTTTATGTTATTTTGGCACAGATGTCATATTCGCCCATATTGGTGCGATTTTTTTCCCGACGCCGATTTGGCAAAAACAACATCCGGGTTACCATATCAAGCAAAATAACGACACTTTGGCGCCACTTAAGTATACATTGCGTATATGACATTGGCGTCAGAAAAAAATTGCGCCAATATGGGGCGAATATAACATCTGTGCCGTTATTTTCACCGTCTCATAATTTGCATACGCATCTCTTATATTTACATTCACCATTTCAAAAATATTACAATGCGCAATATGTGATTAATACATATATTTCTAAACTTGAAATCAAGTTTGTCAACTACGACTTTGCATGTGAACATTCGCACTCTTGACTTGTGATTCTATCTATGTATCGGTGAGTAAAATTCCAGAAATTTATATCTTTTAGAGGCGTTCTCGTAAAATATTTACTTTTATCAGAGAAAATGATAGTTTTCATTTAAATATGATGTCATTTTACCTCATTGAAGCATTTCACCAAGCGTCTCAAACTCAATGAATGAAAAAGAATTGAATTATAACAGCTTTTTGCGGAAAACATGAGTATTTCATTAAAGCATGATGTCATTTTCTGTTCAATTTTTTCAGAAAGTTTATTTTGAGTTTTATGTGAAAATGGCATCAATAAAGATAAGCAAACCTTATTATTTTTCCTTTCTTTACAACAATGGAAATATTCCAATTGCTACCATTTTGAAGCAAAATCATAGAAATTTTTTAAATTTTATATTTTAAAAAAAATAGCTAGTGCGGGCAAATCTACAAAGAAGCAGCTTTCATTAAAAAAAAAGAGTTATTAAAAATTGGTGCATAAAAAATCTCAAGGTACATGACTAAAAAAAGAAAGCCTTATCTTTCAAATATACAGAAACAAACTCGCAATGTTATCTCTATGGGAAAATTTTGAGCCGACATTTCTGGCTGTTAGGGTTGACGAATATTTATGATTTTCAATATGCGCCGAGAATTTGGCCCTACCAACGTCCAGCTCATTTTTTGTGTCGATGCGTCAAATATTTTGGATGCTATCGTGTTAACAATAAGTGTAATTTTTGCAGGGAAGCCGGAGCTGCGCTCCACCAATAATTTTATGGCAGCTGTTGAATATTTTTTATTTTATTACTTTATTGGGCACAGATGTCATATACGCGCCCCATATCGGCGTGATT
Source organism: Maratus speciosus (assembly GCA_963932465.1). NCBI lineage: Eukaryota > Metazoa > Arthropoda > Arachnida > Araneae > Salticidae > Maratus > Maratus speciosus. The sequence continues at coordinate 347,632 of CAWVRF010000974.1, read as the reverse complement.
TTTTTCTGACGCCAATGTCATATATTCACCGGGTACTTAACTGGCGCAAAGTGTCGTTATTTTGCTTGATATGGTAATCCGGATGTTGTTGTTTATTAATAAATTGTTTATTTACATTTATTTTCTTTTGGTACAGATGTCATAGTCGCCCCATAATGGTGCGATTTTTTTCTGAGGCCAATGTCATATACGCAATGTATATTTAAACGGCGCCAATGTATTGTTATTTTGCTTGATATGGTAACACGGATGTTGTTGTTTATGCTGTTGATGTTTTCGCCAAATCGGCGTCCGAAAAAAATCGCGCCAATATGGGGCGAATATGACATCTGTACCAACCCAACAAATAAAACAAAATTTACTTACTTCAAATCTCACAATTGTTAGGAATAACAAGCCCTCTATGTCTTATCACCGTACTACTTTAGCTCTACAACTTATTTACATTTTTAGCTGAAAACAGCCATTCTTTATTTACAATATAAATATAGATACTTCTTACCTCATATCCTTGTTTTTCATAGTTATATATCCTTAGAATCCTTTATTTTATTTGCCTTCATCTTTAGTTGCAGTTTGCCTTTAATCACATCTCCTATTGCCGGTCACCTGTCTTTCAAAACATCGCGGTTTTCGGAAATCATTTTCCACGTATGATAGTCGAGCAGTACTCCCGATCGCCACGAGATGGCGTTAGTTGTCTGGTAGAGTGCGTCGTAAGTCTCCGATCATTCTGGAAGCCGTCTGTTTTGCATATACCAGTATCTGATACGCATGTCCGGATCATATAAATATGTTTCGACCAATGTGTGTTTTCGCCAGTTGGGAGTTACCTTTTCAACATGTGAGCAGGTGGTTTTAAGTATGGTAAAGTTGTTATCGGCATGGAGGGTTGTTTTAAATTGGAGAGCACACAGTGAATGATGGTTTTTCTCTTCCTGGATTTTTCCGTATGGATATCAGCTGATCTTTGTCTTGTTTAAAGTTGTCTGATGGAATAGTGAAGGCTGGATTACGTGACCTCTATCTTCGAGAACCCTTTTTGGTGTTAATTCGAAAGGAGACGTTTCGGTATTGAAATGTAAGCTAAGCTGTTTCCGAATTCCTCGACTTTTCTATCGGTTTCCTAGTGGGAATGACTTTTTGTTTTTGTGCTACAGTGTGATATCCCCGGAGGTACTGGAATTGGTTTAAGATGAAGTATGGCTTTTTAATAAATTATTTTTCGAGCTCTGGAGCATTGAAGTGAAAGATGTTTTACTGTTTCATATTTTTCTGAAATAAAGTGTCGTGGAGTGTTAATCCCAGTACAACTTGTTTTATAAGTAAATGCATAACTAATGTTATCTAGAGTTAAAACTGATTGAGGTATGTTTTATGTACTTTATTCTTTTAGTTAATTTATTTGTTTCTCTGTGACTAAATTTAAATAAATGTTTGTTTCTTTTAAATTTGTCTTTCGTTATTTAGATCACATAATAGTTTGACTTCTTATTTTATATTTTAGCAAGCTAATTCCATTAAACTGTTTAGACATTTTAATTCCATTTAAAGTAGATTTAATAGTTTAACGTATTTTTCATCCGAGGTTGGGACATAAAGCAATTACGTTTCCATTTGCTTAATTCACTCTGCTAATTTAATTTACTGAGATATTACTTATTGGTAATTATCTCAACATGTGGGTTATGGGCCCGTCCCTGCCCCGTTTAAACTTATTTACAATAGCTAAAAGTTAAAAATTTATTCTGTTTATTAAAGTTTTGATACTTAGATTATACGTGGTAAATTTTAAAAAGATAAGTCTATAAATTGTAAGTTTAATAAAGTTTTAAAATGATCTAGTTTAAATAGTTATATTTTCAAGTCTTCAACCTCAATTTTTTTTTGCCAGTTTGACCGTAGTTGGTCTGGCGTTTAACTTTAAATATCGGCCGACCCTCACGGATGTCATTTGATATTTTTGAGGGGGGGGCCGACGATAAAAATTTTTTTGAATATTATACGTATTTTTTTTGTAAATTTTTTTTGTTTAATAATTAAAGAATACTTAAACATTACTAATAAATTTAAACAATGTTTAAATTTGATTTGGTGTATTAAAATTAAAGGTTTATACATGCATAAATTTAAGACTTAAAGTAATAGATTTTCCAGTATAGTTAAAATTTTTTTTTATTGAAAGTAATGTACTGAGTGCTCCATGACAAGGATTACTTTAATTAAATGTGCTGGGAAACTCCATGGCACAATGTGAAAGTGTTCGTCAGAAGAAATATATAAAGGAAAATTTTCTAGTAGGGAAGTGAATTAAAAAGCCTAAGAAGATAAAGTTTCAGTACTTTAAGGTGTGTTTTTATGGTGTCAACGAGATAGTGTCGTCATTAAAGCTGGTGTTTTCTCAGTGAATTAGTGCCGATGATGCTTTCTAGTATAGATTGTGCAACTTCAAAAGTTTTTTTTTGATAAATGAGCGCAGTGGTCGCCATGCTGGTGCCCGTTGCATAAGTTTTTCAGTAAAGGGACATTGGCTGTTTTATTGACTGATCACTGTGTGGTTTTTCAAGTTTCTTTGTGAACTGATCCAGTGTTGACTTGAACAGTAAATTAAATTTAAATGAACTGTGTTTAACTCCTGGACATGCGAAAACGACGATGCTCACATGAGTTCTCCTGGCTGAAGTGTAAAATGCAAATTTTATTATGCTACAAAGTGGAAGTAGATGATGTAAAAATGTGATTCTCGGATTTTTTTTTTTTGACATTTTTTTAAGGATCTGTTAAATCTGTCCATCTTGTCTGTACTTTTAAAGAAATTATAGTTGTACTATATTAAAATGTTTGTTTTATTAATGTTTTTAGAATTTTTTATGAATTTTTAGATTATGGGGCTTTCATCTGAGATCTTTCTGTTAAAATTTAAGATAAATCAGTTGAAAATGTTTAAGTTATCGAATTTTTAATGTTTTAAGATCAACTGTTTTTAGATAATCTATTTAAATTTTTAGAAGTAAAGCTTTTTAAGAAGTAGTTAAGGTTTTAGACAGCCTGTTTCCTTTCCAATAAGTTAAATAAGAACTGGATATCGGGACTTGGGCAAATACGATATTGTTTTTATACAGTATTGAAGTTTGATGTTAAGAGATGAGAATACTTGGGGTTAAAAGGCTAAATACTTTTTCCTTGAAAAATTGTTGAATATGAATGTTAATAACTGAATAGTTTAGAAATATAATATATTGAGTGACAGTTTCAAAGCTTTTAGTGAACCTCGCGTTCTTCTATTAACGATTGTATTGTATATTAAAGAAAAGAAGTTACTTTTATTAGTTAAAGCATATTAAAAGATTAATTATTAAAATGTTATATTTTTTTTTATAATAGAATTTTCTTATTGGTTATAAGTTATAAAGTTAAAGGCTTTATTTACAGGCTAATGAGCGACTTGTACTTTGCATTGGAGGTTTTCTTTTTACATTTAAGTTTAAGAGTTAAGAAACCTGCCTGGAGTGCTGTGGTGCAAGCTTGCTTTTATAAAGTTAAATTATAGGGTCCATATTTCTTGATTTTTTTTATATATTTAATTTGGATAAAATGATTAATTAAATGTAAAGATTGTTTAAAGTTATACTAAATTATAGTTTAAAAGTGTATTTTTACTAAATTTTTGAGTTGTTTTATAGTAAAAAGATAATTATAGAGTTTAAAGATTTTTGGGAATGTGAGGATCACTGAGCATTGTTAATATTAGCGATTCTGCATTAAAAGATTACAGTATTTGAATTATATTGAGATAATTCAGCATGATTTTAAAAGAGATTATTGCTTAATGGATCGGTGGTGTTGATAGATTTTTTTAAAGCAGTATTTGACTGGTTTTTAATAGGTCTTGGTTAAACCAAGCTTTAAAACATGAGTTAATTGATAATTCATTTTTGTTGAATGCTGTGTGTGGTTTAAATGCCGCCGGTTCATTGATGCTTCAATCAATCTTTAATGTATTTCTAAATTTCATATGTTTGAAATATGCTCTGTAAATGTTCTTTTCAGACTTGTTCACGTCTCTGATCATCCCAGTTTGTGATTGTAAATTAATAAAAGATTCCTGTATTTGAATTTGATGTTTAAGAAGATTGAGGGATTTTAAGAAGGGGGTTTTAGACCATTTCCGGTCGATGGACTGTAGCCATTAAGATGTTATTTTATTTATGAAATACAATTTTAAGTTTGTATTAGATTAATTTACAATTTTTTTTTATATCTTTAAAGTTTTATAATAGATATAACTTATAAATTTTTAACTTTTATGGATTGCCTGTGTTTAAGATGGTCTGGATAAGGGTTTCCATTGAGTATGACAGCATCTTTTTTTTTTTTGGCAAATTCTCGGTGTTAAGACTCAATGAGGAGGATCTTCAATATAAGACATCATTTGGGCAATTCAGTGAAGTTGTTTTTCTGTTTATGATTTTATTTTTAAAAGTTGTGTTTTGCCTACTCTTCAGTATAGCCAGGAAGAGGGACAATGATCTTGTAAATGTCCTGTTGTTAATATTGCTTTAGTTTGATTTTTCTCTGATCATGAGTAAGATAGTGTTTGAATTCTGCTAGTACTCAATGGGGAGTTGGATCGAACGAGGCATGCTGGATATTGTTGAGTGGGTTTATAGATTGGTTTTGCTTCAGTTATTTATATTTTTGAATTAAAAATATTTTTCCTTTGAATGCTGATTTTCTTTGCAGTTGGCTTGATGGTGCAGTTTGTCTATATGTGATGTTTGGAATTTGAAATCTTGAGGTTTTGAATAAGGTATGGTTAATCATAAGGAAAGAAGGCTGATTTTTGAGAAAGGGGGGTTTCTGGATGTGGCTCCATATCTATACTAATTTGAGATTTACAATGGTTTAATTTTTAATGGCTGAAGTTTGGTTGGAGGTTCTTTTTAGAGATGTTTTAGAATAATTAAGCTTTGAGATTGATTAAATTTTTAGAGTAATTAAATTTTTAGAAAAGTTAGATTTTTAGTGTCCGGGTAAAGTTGTGCAGAATTGGTTGTCTTGATGGTTTTGCCATGTTTTTGAGAATTGTTATTGATTTGTAAAGTTCAATATATTTGAAAAGTTGTTGGATATAAAGTTTTAAAAGTAGATTGGCAAAAATTGGGACTGAAAATTGACTGTGAAGATGTAATTTTTGTTGAAACTGTGGGTTTTGCTTAATCTGAAAGATTTTCGTATTGGTTGGTCAATTTGTAAGACTGATTTTTCTTAGGACATTGTTTGTCAGAAGGGGGTGTAAAAAGTATTTCCTAGGTTACCCATTCTGATAATGGATGTGTCAAGTTTTGTGGAGATGGTTTGCTATGTAACTGAAAAATGGACATTCTGCCAACGTGTAAGATATATATATATTTTAATTTCCTGGATATATTAGAATTAAATTATAATTCTGTTTTTGGTAATCCTGGGGTGGAAATTTTTAGGTGATATTCAACTTCTGGAGTGGAGAAGAGATGGATTGGTTATACTGGAGCTGGTCTTTAGTTATAAATTTTTAGGTGTTAAGTTTATGACTTGGCTGTTTTTAAAGTGGTTTGTTAGTTTCTCGACATAAGATACTACCTTCTTTGCAACAATGTGATTTTCCTCTGAATGGTTACGTGATGTCGATATGCAATCTCGATTTCCTTGTGGCATTTTTGATGTCGAACCTCCTCGGCCGGAAATGATGCTTAGATTTTCATGGAATTATTTTTTCAGGTTTTTACAGGTTAAATTTTTTCAGCGTCTCTTCTTCGGGCTTTACATATCTACGTATTTATGTTGTATAAGTGGTATGGAGTCTTTTGGCCAAAAGCAATGGATTTATTATTTTGGATTTTTGGTATATGTGCATGCTTAGGCATTAGTGCTGATAGGATATGCTGGTATCCCCGGGTTGACAATGGCCACTTGACCTTCGGATCTCAGCATGTTGAAAGGTTTGTATGTTTGGGTGTACCATTTCAATATATGTCCATTTTTCGTTGTCCTAATTTGTTGGGACAGTATAATTAGTTTTGTGTCGTCCTGATTGTCAGGGCTCTTGGATATGTTGTATATGGCCAGACGGAGAGTTCTTTGCTGACGATTAATGATTACATATTTTTAGTTTGCCGTGAAATTTTTGGAGAGGAGGATATTCGACGTTAACAGATGGTATAGCTTTAAGTAAAGTTGTACAAAGTTGGACAAGGTAATATAAGTTGTGTTGCAGAGGATATCTTGTGAATGACCTTGAGGGAGTATTAATTGTTGGAAATCAAGAAGGGCTGAGGGAATAGATAATCTAATGAAATAGAGGATTTTTAGAATTATCACCAATTGTTTTATCCCGGGATTAATGATCTATCGATATAAAGTAGTTGTGATCTTTAATTTTTAAAGTTAAGAATATTTAGGATTTAAATTAAGATTTTTAAATTAAAAGGTTTTTTTTGGAAAAATTGATGTTTTTCATTAAGGATTTAAAGTGGAAACGAAATATTTTTACTTAAATAGTTTAAAAGTTAAACAATGTATACTTTTGGTTGAGAGGTCCAGAATTCGAATAAATTTTTCATAATACTAATTGAATAAGTGACTTACATAGGTGGTTTTTTTTTTTGAGGCATCGCCTTGATAGTGAGGCATGGTAATGATCATGAATTGTGATGAGGGTTTAAAGTGAAGAATGGACTTTCCAATAAAGTTTTTTTTTATTGTTATATAAGTGCAGACAGATGGCAGAAAGTTTTGAGGATGTAAAAACTGAAAGTGTGGGATTTTTTGATTACATCATAAAGTTTTGGAGCCTGGGATGATCATATTAAGTTGATGATTGTTTTGCATTATATTGAATCATATGCTGTAGACAGCAATTTTTAGCCGAAAAGTGTTATGTGTATTAATATTTTTATGTGTAATATAATTTCTATTTTTTTTTGTATAAGATATTTTTAATGTTCCGGAGCTTGATTTTTTAATGAGTTTTCCTTGGCTTGCTGTTTGTCTTGTCTGGGCGATTTAAATTGGAGTTGAGGTTTGTATAAAAGTTTTTGCTGTTTTAAATTTTTGTTTAAGATAGAGCTGTTGGGTTGTTAAAGTTTTTAAGCCTGGAAGTTTACCTGTGAAACGTGGTCTGTGGGATCGTATTTGGTGCTTCTTTAGGCATTTGCCTTTGGTGTGGTAAGTGTGATAAGAGGGGGGGCACTTGTTAGGAATAACAAGCCCTCTATGTCTTATCACCGTACTACTTTAGCTCTACACTTATTTACATTTTTAGCTGAAAACAGCCATTCTTTATTTACAATATAAATATAGATACTTCTTACCTCATATCCTTGTTTTTCATAGTTATATATCCTTAGAATCCTTTATTTTATTTGCCTTCATCTTTAGTTGCAGTTTGCCTTTAATCACATCTCCTATTGCCGGTCACCTGTCTTTCAAAACATCGCGGTTTTCGGAAATCATTTTCCACGTATGATAGTCGAGCAGTACTCCCGATCGCCACGAGATGGCGTTAGTTGTCTGGTAGAGTGCGTCGTAAGTCTCCGATCATTCTGGAAGCCGTCTGTTTTGCATATACCAGTATCTGATACGCATGTCCGGATCATATAAATATGTTTCGACCAATGTGTGTTTTCGCCAGTTGGGAGTTACCTTTTCAACATGTGAGCAGGTGGTTTTAAGTATGGTAAAGTTGTTATCGGCATGGAGGGTTGTTTTAAATTGGAGAGCACACAGTGAATGATGGTTTTTCTCTTCCTGAATTTTTCCGTATGGATATCAGCTGATCTTTGTCTTGTTTAAAGTTGTCTGATGGAATAGTGAAGGCTGGATTACGTGACCTCTATCTTCGAGAACCCTTTTTGGTGTTAATTCGAAAGGAGACGTTTCGGTATTGAAATGTAAGCTAAGCTGTTTCCGAATTCCTCGACTTTTCTATCGGTTTCCTGGTGGGAATGACTTTTTGTTTTTGTGCTACAGTGTGATATCCCCGGAGGTACTGGAATTGGTTTAAGATGAAGTATGGCTTTTTAATAAATTATTTTTCGAGCTCTGGAGCATTGAAGTGAAAGATGTTTTACCGTTTCATATTTTTCTGAAATAAAGTGTCGTGGAGTGTTAATCCCAGTACAACTTGTTTTATAAGTAAATGCATAACTAATGTTATCTAGAGTTAAAACTGATTGAGGTATGTTTTATGTACTTTATTCTTTTAGTTAATTTATTTGTTTCTCTGTGACTAAATTTAAATAAATGTTTGTTTCTTTTAAATTTGTCTTTCGTTATTTAGATCACATAATAGTTTGACTTCTTATTTTATATTTTAGCAAGCTAATTCCATTAAACTGTTTAGACATTTTAATTCCATTTAAAGTAGATTTAATAGTTTAACGTATTTTTCCTCCGAGGTTGGGACATAAAGCAATTACGTTTCCATTTGCTTAATTCACTCTGCTAATTTAATTTACTGAGATATTACTTATTGGTAATTATCTCAACAACAATATGTGACATTAAATTTTAATGTATTGTTATTCCCCTTTTTAAAAATGTATATGTAACTGGTATTCAAAAACGAGGTTATCGCCAAAATGGCGTCGGGAAAAAAAAAATCGCGCCAATATGGGACGTATATGACATCTGTGCTCTGTTATATGAGACTACTCATATAACTAGTGCTTAAAAATGATCTATTACTTTTATATAAAGCACTTCAATAATACATCCTAAAACTACGCAGATATAAAATTTGCAGTAAGAAGCATCCGCTGAAAAATAAAACCCTAAATATGCAGAGAGAGAGAAATGGTTGTTTTTATGCAGTAAGTATAAGAAGAAATGATGACCAGATAAATAAAAGAAAAACTTAATTTTATAAAAATTCTTTCATGATAAAATACGATAGTATAAAAATAAAGGCTTTGAAATCAAACAAACAAATATTGATTAACTTTATATCTTGCAGAAAAATAAACATAATAAAACAATACTTTAAGATAATCCCTCCGGAGCTCATGCCATAATATATTCACTCTAAATCAAATTGCAAACGAAAAATGTCACCTGTAGTAAAAGAATTCATCACTTTATTTCATCTTTAAACTTGAAGAAAAACATCATAGGACTAGCGAAGATCCAAAGATTAAAAGCATCCTCTCAGCAACTCCATCGTACATAAAACTCAATAACATAAACTTCATATCCGTTAAATAAACATAAGAGCGGCAGACATCAAAAACACCGAAAGAGAAACGACCAGCATGCATCAAAAACAAACATTCCCCAACAGCTATCACGCCGTTCCTTTTATCTATATCGGCAAGCACCGAGAGCTGCTCCGCAGAGAAGCTAAAATCGGAAACGCCCTCCTTCCACCGCACGTGGGAAAAGTAATTTGCATAGGCACGTGCCGCGCCAAAGGCGAAAAAGAGCACTCGTGGACAGGCAACGCCACCTACCGGCCAACGGAGTTACCGCTCAGTTCGAAAACGATATACGATAGAGCTCGGCTGGAAAAACATCGCAATGTGAAAGTCCGATGATACGATGCAAGTTCTCTTTAAAGACAAATAAATAGCTGCACAAATGGACAAAAATAAATTAGCTGTAAGGATGAAAGGTAAGTCATAACTAAACAAGTTTCAAGATAAAAATATATTTAGTTGAATAAAATAAAGATAATGCAATTGATAAGAAAAGTTGGAATATGGCTAACAAATGCCCCCCCTCTTATCAATGCTACCAAATACCAAGAAGGCAAGTCAATTACATGTCAAAAAAAAAAAACTTAAAGAACAAATCTAATAAAAACTACCCGTGAAAACTACCTAAAAGTAAATTCGAAAAACATGAGCACCAGAGCGACTAACAATCCATGTAATTTCACTGTAAAATAAAAATTTGTATCATGCAATGACAATATCAATAAAATCATCAACTAGCAACTCAATTCAAAATTCCAAAATTTAATGCTTCAAGAAAGACAGAACTTCCAAAACAGTTCAATATCAAAAATTTCAACAACATCAAAAACCATCTCAACATAGCAATTCCAGTCTCATACTATCACCAGAGATAGACAAATAGTGCCAACATTTTCAATTTCCAAACAAAAATCTATAAAGATTAAATTCAATTCAAAAATCAAGCAAATATTGTGCAAATTCATGACATTTAAATACGAAAAGAAGTTACAAAAGTAGGTGCCGAAACAGGATAATCTTCCACATGTCCGTACGACATTTTGTGAGCTGTAATACAATTAGACAACTTTTAATATAATCAAAAATATTTTTACAATAATGGCTGTCAATACAAGATTTTCTTCTACATGTCTATAAGACATTTAGTGATTACAATTAAAGTCACAAGGTACCTACACATAAAAAAAACTTAGAATACAATACAATACATATCATTCATTCAACTTTCATACAACCTTATGTGGCGCCACGATTTCATCAACTCTTTTCTCACATAGAGACAAGGAACCTGTAACAATATTGTAAATTATTTAAATCAGGGATTTTTCACACTTTGACAGAACCACTACACTTCAACCATTATTTTAACAAAAAGGAATCCTTCAACATCCACCATTGTAACATATGAATATTTATACATTTCTGCCTAGGCTCCCGGGATGCCCAAGCACAAAAAAAATTTTAAATTTTTCTTATACATAAATCTATAAACCCTAATAAATTCAAACACATACATATTATCAAAAAGTACAATCTTTAAATCAGCTGGTAATTTGCAAGGTAGACAGGAATTAGTGACAGTTCCATATATTAACATAATCAAAATGGGACTTACAAAAATAAAAGTTAACCTGCCCGCGAAAAGACCCTCCTGTGGCAATGGTCAACTCGAAAATCCACCCCCAGATGCCACTCAGACAGATTACAGTGGCACCCCTGCGAGACGCTTCCTTGGGGCCGTTCGCACACCCAGAAATGGACCTCGAGAAGTATCACCACATTCAGGCGGGATTTAAATGTCCACCAAGCAAAAACCGTAAAGAAAAGTATATATATATGCGATACCAACAATATAAAAATATAAATATTATAATTCAAAAACAGTAAAATTTCAAGAAATACAAAACTTCAAAATTATCTAAAGATATGCTCAATAAATCTTTTTAATTCAAACTTGGTGAGCGGCTTAGTGAAGACATCAGCAAGGTTATCCTTGCTGCGGACAAAAAGTAAATCAAAAGTATTTTTATCAACCAGATCCCGTACAAAGAACAGCTTAACATCGATATGACGACTTCTATGATTCTCAATAGGCGATTTTACAAAATCAATAGTAGCCCTATTATCTACATACAAAACTGACTTCATCTTTTCCCCAGTGACAACCTTTCTACAAAAACATTCACTTAGAATCCTGTCAAACCAAAGAAGTTCTTTTGTCGCTTCGGTCATTGAAATAAACTCAGCTTCCATAGTTGACAAACTCACACTTTTCTCTTTAAATGTTCGCCAAGAAATGGGAGAGTTACCTAAAAATACAATTTGACCACCCAGCGAGGTCCTATCATCTCGATTAGCAGCAAAATCTGCATCAGAAAAAGTTATCAACTGAGGTTTTGTACAAGATAAATTAAGTGTCATATCAATAGTATGTTTAACATATCCTAACAATCTAAGTAAGCCATACCAATGTGTCATTCCTGGATCTGATTGAAATTGACTCATTATATTTACCGCATATGAAATATCGGGACGGGATCTATTAGCAATAAAGGACAAACAACCCAGTACACTTCTGTATGGTAACTGTGACATCTCTCTACGCTCTTCCTCAGACTTAGGACAATCAGATTTAGAATAAACAGAGGCCTTGCTTATGGGTAAGGAGGAAATGGGAAACCTGTACGACTCAAACCTTTTGCAAACATCTTTAATATAGGATTGCTGGTGAATCCGCAAGCCTTCATCACTTTCCTCAAACTCCACACCAAGCAACTTCTTAGTTTTGCCTAAGACCTTTAAATCGAAATATTTACTTAAAAGTTCTAAAGCTCTATTTATAATCCTTTGATGCTTCCCAAATAAAAAAATATCATCAACATACAATAACACTAAATCTGAGTCTAAAACGTAAACACAGTTACACCATTCTAATTTCTTAAAACCAATCTCCAAAAGAACACGGTTTATCTCAAAGAACCAAACTCGACCTGACTGATGTAGACCATAAATAGTTTTATCCAACTTACAAAATAGACTTTCTTTACCAACCTCAACAAAACCCGGGGTTGCGACATATAAACATTTTCAGTAAGAGGAGCATAAAGATAAGCACATTTGACATCACATTGGGTGTGTAACCAGCCTTTAAGGGATACTAATAAAGAAAAGAAAAACCTGATGACACTAAAATTAACCACGGGACTAAAAGTTTCCTCATAGGATTCTCCTCTAATTTGCTTAAACCCTTGAGCCACTAAACGGGCTTTAAACCTGGCAATTTTCCCCATGTCATCTTTCTTTATAGTGTACACCCATCTACAACCTACAGGGCTGATGTTTGAAGGTAAAATTTCTAAATGCCATACGCCTCTATCATACATAGTATTTATCTCCTCTTTCATAGCTTTTTGCCATTCATCCCTTTGATCAGATTTTATTGCCTGTTTGTAAGTTCTAGGAATAACTGGGTCATATAGTCAAGACTGTGACTGACAAATATTCACATTAGAGTTAACAGCATTAGGTTCAGAAACCACTCCCTCAAAAGTATTGCTCCCTTTAAAATCAAACAAGTTAGGCTTAAAAATTAAATCATTCTCCTTACAATAATCCTCCACTTCCCTTGCAGACCTTAACCTATCAGAATCATTATCAATATCAAAATAATAAATATCCCTACGAATACCAGTATTTCTGGGAACAACTTTTCTTCTCCAGTGAGTATCTCGTAATGTGGTGTGAGGTTTACTAGGGGAATCACTTTCTGAAGAGGACCCCTGACCATCACTCTCTGCCCTAGAAGATGATCCGAGGGAGTCGTTGGAGCTGTCAGTGGTGGCTCTGACCTCCTCAACAACGTCTTCATCCTCGATATCACTCCTAGTAGCAGGAACCCACTGAAACTCTCCTGGAGTATCGCCCAGCACTGCTCCATTTAGCGCATCCCTATAACTGGATTGTTCGTTAAAGGAGACATTAATAGTCTCAACAATTCTGTCACTATCAGACAACCAAACTCTATAACCTTTTGTTCTAAAAGCGTAGCCAACAAGATATCCTCTACTAGCCTTTGAATCCAGTTTTTACCGTTTCTGACGAGGGACACCAACATACGCCAAACACCCAAATGGTTTTAAATGCCTGACAGAAGGTTTATAATTACCAAAAAGTTCAAAAGGGGTTTTGGTCTGATTTTTGTGACATAAACGGTTCCAAACATAGGTGAAGTGGAGAACTGCCTCTGGCCAAAAATTCAAATCCATGTCACTTTCTTTTAACATGGTTCTAGCCCCATCTACTACAGTCTGATTGTACTGTTCAACAATACCGTTCTGTTCTGGTGTAAAAGTATTCGTAAATTCATGATTTATTCCCCTTTCAAGACAAAATTCTTCCATTTTGTTATTATCAAACTCTCCCCCATTGTCGGATCTTATGGCCTTAACCTGTCTACCCAAAAATCTTTCGGCACGGTTAATATGTTGCCTTAAAATTTCAAAAACTTCCGACTTCTCTTTCATAGGGTATAAAGAAGTTTTACGGGAAAAATCATCAATTATAGAAACGAAATACCTTTCTCCTTGCCTGCCTTCAACCTGACTTGGACCCCCAGACATCAGTATACAAAAGTTCCAATGGAGATTTGGATCGAATAAAATTTCTAGATTTAAAGGATGTCCTCCTAAACTTGTTAAGTTTACATGATTCACATTTAAATTCCCCCTCTCTTAAATTTGGCAAACCCCTAGCACCCGCATTTCTACATGTATGAGCTATCAAATAAGGACTAACATGTGCCAGCTTTCTGTGCCAACATACATATCATCATGCTTACTAGTAGAAGATGCTTCAAAACTAACTCTCTTAGTAACTTTGCTAGGAATTTTGGGGTATAAATAGTAAACACCATTTTTAAGAATGGCTTTAAAAAGGGGTTGTCCGTTGCATGATATCTTCACCTCGCCACTCTCACCAGAAAAACATGCCCCATTTATATCTAAACGAGGACCAGATATTAAATTACGCCTCAATTTAGGAGAAAACATTACATCTTTAAACATTAAGATTCTTTGCCCAAACTTTAATTTAATAGTTCCACACCCTTCTATAGGAAAAGTTACACCTTCAATGGCTACAGCCATATGCTCATCATTTAAAGGAGTAAATTCAATAAAAAGATCTCTATTTTTACAAAAAGCTGCTGTGTCGAAGACCCAGTCAGCATCTCCATCAACTAAGTTAGCTTGAGACAAAAAGAATGAAGTATAGGACTTACGTTCTGGACTGTTCGACAGATAGAACTTACGTTCAGGACTTCTCTGACGAGTGTCTCTAGATCGTCCTCTTTTCACTTTGTCATCAAGTCTACGAGAATCACTGTGTTGATGCTTAGCAGGAGATCTTGTATACTGTCGTGGAACTCTCTTATCACTATGAGGGCTAAAGAATCTAACTAATGAAGTATCACGATGAGATGAAAATTCGGCTGACGGTAGACTATCTCTGTTACAGGACAACATACTCCTTCGGAAACTATGGCACTGGCTTTTTGCAAAAATAACAGCTCAACTTCTTTCTAGCTTTCCTCTGGTACTGTAATGATTGAGCTTCAGGATACACTTTACTATGATCACGTTCTCTTAATTGAAGCCTGGTTTCTTCGGCTACCAATGAAGTCACTACATCGTTAAAAATAAACTCCTCTTCTTTCCATCTGAGAATTGCCTGTACCATGGAATCAAACTTTGGAGGCAAGAATCGCAATAGTTGAAATGTCACATATACGTCATCAAACTTTTTATTTATATTTTTAAGCTGGTTCGCCACTCGTAAAAGCCTGGCAGCATATAAATTAATACTCTCACCACCGGCAATTTTGCATTCACACAACTCAGCGAAAACTTGCATATGACGGCTTCTTGTGTCTGGATAAAAATCAGTATGGAGCTTTTTCCAAGCATTTACTGGATCACTACATTCTTCTATAATTTTTCTAAAATTAGGCTCCACATTTAAATATATCATAGACAGTGCTAATTTCTGTCTAATATAATAATCTTTAGTATCTTTATCGGTGACACCATTACTATCTGCATTGAGCTCAGGAGGTTTCTCTATTTCTGCCACTATATCCCAAACATTTCTTTCCATCAATAAATATTTCATGTCACATTGCCAATTGGCATAATTACTAGCATTTAATTTCTGAATCTGATTCTGCATCATCATTTTGAAAAAATTATACCTTAAACCAAAAAAAATTTCACAAATTTAAAAACTTTATGGACCAGCCAAAAAAAAATTTATAGTTAAAACATTTTGTATTAAAAATTTCTTAAAAACTCTAATTCTAACCTATTTCCTTTCTCTTTTCAAATTATTACTTCAAAAACGAAATTATAAAAAAAAAAATTCTAATTATCGGTCATCGTACGAAAACTAACAGCCCCCCCCTAATAAAACTATCTCTTAATCCTCCTTGGGCCGTAGTTACACTTTACTGCACGAATATAAAGCATAGCTAAACAGAAACTATCTCTGCATGGGTATTAAATGCCCATAACCAAAAAATGTTATATGAGACTACTCATATAACTAGTGCTTAAAAATGATCTATTACTTTTATATAAAGCACTTCAATAATGCATCCTAAAACTAAGCAGATATAAAATTTGCAGTAAGAAGCATCTGCTGAAAAATAAAACCCTAAATATGCAGGGAGAGAGAAATGGTTATTTTTATGCAGTAAGTGTAAGAAGAAATGATGACCAGATAAATAAAAGAAAAACTTAATTTTATTAAAATTCTTTCATGATAAAATACGATAGTATAAAAATAAAGGCTTTGAAATCAAACAAACAAATATTGATTAACTTTATATCTTGCAGAAAAATAAACATAATAAAACAATACTTTAAGATAATCCCTCCGGAGCTCATGCCATAATATATTCACTCTAAATCAAATTGCAAACGAAAAATGTCACCTGTAGTAAAAGAATTCATCACTTTATTTCATCTTTAAACTTGAAGAAAAACATCGTAGGACTAGCGAAGATCCAAAGATTAAAAACATCCTCTCAGCAACTCCATCGTACGTAAAACTCAATAACATAAACTTCATATCTGTTAAATAAACATAAGAGCGGCAGACATCAAAAACACCGAAAGAGAAACGACCAGCATGCATCAAAAACAAACATTCCCCAACAGCTATCACGCCGTTCCTTTTATCTATATCGGCGAGCACCGAGAGCTGCTCCGCAGAGAAGCTGCAATCGGAAACGCCCTCCTTCCACCGCACGTGGGAAAAGTAATTTGCATAGGCACGTGCCGCGCCAAAGGCGAAAAAGAGCACTCGTGGGCAGGCAATGCCACCTACCGGCCAACGGAGTTACCGCTCAGTTCGAAAACGATATACGATAGAGCTCGGCTGGAAAAACATCGCAATGTGAAAGTCCGATGATACGATGCAAGTTCTCTTTAAAGACAAATAAATAGCTGCACAAATGGACAAAAATAAATTAGCTGTAAGGATGAAAGGTAAGTCATAACTAAACAAGTTTCAAGATAAAAATATATTCAGTTGAATAAAATAAAGATAATGCAATTGATAAGAAAAGTGGGAATATGGCTAACATGCTCTTTATTGTATAACAGTTAGTTGTTCACTTATTTTAAGTATGAATTTATGATTTAATAAAATAATTTGTAAAATTCTGTAATCTTCAAATGTTATATTTTTTAAATGCTCACTTTACTATCGACAATGTTTTTTCTTTTATTTTTCAAATGTTTCAATTCACGTGATTTTCATTTTGCGCCAACTATTGCGCTTGGTGACAATGCTGTCCGTATAACGGAAAAGTACAAAAAAAAGTAATGCTTCGGAAATGGACCAATGAAAATCTGCATAGATACCGTGAAATGCATCTGATTGGTCAGAGCTTTATGACTCTATAAGGGTTACCAAGGGGGGGGGCCCGTCTCTCTGTCGCCAAAAGTGATGCCAACTTGGCGCTATTTCCAGTATTTCGCTAAATTTCCATAGACTCCCACTGAAATAAATAACTGAAATAATAGGGTTTACTTGCATGCCGGAAATCAAGAAATTGAGATATTTCAATGCAACAAAAACTAATATTAACTTATGAATAGAACTTAATTGTACTATTTACATTATTTTTAAGCACAAACAATAATCTGGGGTTGGCTAGAAAATAGGTATTGCTTCGTGATACCGAATGGATAAGCTAAGCGATTACGCGGGGGGGTTGGTGAGCGTAGCTAGCATGGGGGCGGTGCCCCCCTAGTATATACATATATTTTCTTTTTTTACAAAGAAACGATTGTTGATACGGTAACATTTAAGGGTTGCCTGTCATTAAATGAAGCCAAATCCCTACAAAAGATGCCATTTTTTCTTGAAACAGGCACTTTCGTTGTGATATTTAAAGCCGTCTCTCATTAACTTTGCAACCGAATTTGTATCTGACATATAAATTATAGGTTGTCTGTTAGCAAAAGAATAATATCTTGTAGTTTTTATGCTTGATAAATGACGTAAAGATGACTTATAATCTTTAAACTATAAACCACTCTTGAAACAGGCACATTCCCTGCCATATTTACTGCCGTCTGGCATTAACTTTGCAACCGAAATTATGTCTTGCAAATTATTTATAGATTGTCTTGGTAGCCAAAGGTTGGTTGATTGGTTGATTAGAGTTTTATGGCACAAAGTCCTCATAGGGACATGCTGCGCAAGAAAAAGTTAAGGAGTAAAACATAGTTAAAAATTAAAAGTTACATTAAAAAATTGTCAGAGATATAAAAGTGAAAAAAAAAAACAAAATGAAGAAAGCAAAGTGATGATACAAGTAATTAAAAATAATGCACAATGAAAGCGACAATACACAAGGTTTTAAAGGACAAAAAATAGTTAAAACACTAGAATATTTAAATTAAAAAATTCTAAATTCTAAAATCTCTAAAGTTATGAAAGTTATAATTAGTCAAAAAAAAAAAAAAATAATAATAAAAAATAAAGCATAAAATATTGTATAATACTGCTTTAAAAACAAAGTTAGAATTCAAAATTTAAAAATGATATAAAATCACGTAGGATTAATAACTTCGAAAACAGTATTATTGTCGTCATTATCAGAGTCATAGCTACAAGAGTCCATAGCCTCTTCTGCATAGTTGAGGAGCTGTTTGTGATCTTTTATATTACTGATTTCTGGGCTAAGACATGATTTATTGCCTTTTCTCTTCACAGTTTTCCACTGTGAAGAGATTTGAGTTGGATGTTTCTTTCTTTCTTTTTGCGCGAAAGTTTTTTCATTTGCTTTCGGAGTTGGACAAACAATAGGTTTCACTAATTTGCTTTTATCTGTAGCTGGCGTTTTTTTTGTCTTATGTTCGGTTGATATTTTTGATTTAACTGATGATGTTTGGGGAGAATTAGGTTTCTGTAATGATAAAACTGGAGATGAAGCAGCCTTAGTTTCAGTCTGATGATTAGATGACTTTTTGGATCCAACTGGAGATTTCTGTGACTGAGTAAGTTGATATTCTATTGTAACTGGTTCTGAGGATGGTAGCCAACGTTCCAATAATGGGGTACCATAGCATTTACTACCAAGAGAGACGTCCCGGGTTTTTTTAGGTGAAGTATTGGTTGAATGTGTCATAGATGTATTATTTGGTGGAAAAGAGCAGTCGGTCTGGGTACTGATGTGCCTTACGGATTTTGGTTGTTGTTTGAGTATACTGGAGTATGATGCCCCAACAGATGGGGTCCTGATTTCAACACGTTTACGAGCTTCAGGGTAGGAGAGATTTTGGGTTATTTTAACAGCAAGAATTTCCTTTTCACGGATCCAATTAGGACAAGAGCGAGAATATGATGTGTGATCACCCTTGCAGTTTGCACAGCGTTCGGGTTTTTCACAAGTTTTACCATCATGCCCGACCTCAGCACAGCGTGCACAGGTAACATTGCTACGACAGGTTGTATTAGTATGGCCATAACGTTGGCATTTGAAACAGCGGAGAGGATTAGGTATATAAGGTCTGACTGGAAACTTTAGATAGCCAGCTTTGATTCTAGTAGGTAAAATATGGCTGTTGAAGGTGAGAATAATGTGTTTTGTAGGAAGAATTTGCCCATTTTGACGGATAGTGATACGACGAACATCTATTATGTTTTGATCGCTTAAATTAGATAGAAGTTCTTTAGTGGAAAATAAAAGATCTGGTTCAGATATTACACCACGGCAAGTATTCAGAGTTTGGTGTGCTTTAACAGAAACAGAAAAAGTACCCATATCATTGGAATTTGACAAAAGTTCAGACTGCCTGGCTGAAGAAACCTCAACCAGTAAATCCCCAGATTGTAATTTTTTTAGACAATGACCATCCCCCAAGAGAGACTGGAAAGTTTTTGCTATAAGAAATGGTGAAGTTTTTTGTAAAGAACTATCAGAGAGACTATCAGTGCATTTAATAACAAAAAAACGAGTAAATAAAGACTGTACACTTTGTTGCTCTCCACATGGAAGAGAAGTAGAAGAAACATTAGTATTTCCATCCATATTTGAAAAAAAAATAGTTCAGACCCCGGCCGCACCACCCACTACCGAGCCCAACAAGGGGATGCACATTCGTGCACCAGTGCTAACCAGGGCCCATACGGTCACAAGACACTCCTATGCCAGTCTCCACCCTTAACGAGATGGCTAGTAAGTACTCGCTCACTTGATCCCCAGCCAGTGACAAGTCAGCTGACCAGCCAATTGATGCATACGGGACCAATATGCACCTCCCGTCTACCTGAAGCAGAGGCCAAAGCAGTGTGTTGGTGTCCCTCAACTGCCAGGATCCCCCTTTCCAGGGACACGGGTCACCACGCACGGCAAACACGTGGGTGGTTTACAATTCCCCATGAGTCGATATACAGGATGATATCGGCTCATGCAGAATTGCCCTCACCTTCGAAAAGGAAACCACAACGAGAGTGAAACAAAGAGAAAAGAAAGACAAGAGAAAAAAGAGGAAAAGGAAAAGAGATCACTCAGGTGCCCGGGGTTGCGAAGCCTGTGAATACCTAAAGAAGGTATCCCCCTGGGGGGCTTGGTAGCCAAAGAGTGATATGTTAGCTATAAATGTGGTTTTCACAGGGTCTTAGCGACATTGGTAACGTCTGGCAATAATGGATTAATATCACAAATAGTTAGTAGAAACAGATATTATAAGCAAAACTCATGCTAAAATGACGTAATTATGAAGTTTTTTGATCTGCATAACCCCTTCTGCCACAGGTAAATGCAACGTTTCCACTGCCAGACCGCCCGGAAACATACTACACCATAAAAGGGAAGAACATATAAAAAAAATGACCCTTGATAAAATCAGGTGACTAAAACATTGCTAGCTTTTAACTAAAAGTGTGGGCGGTTAATCTAGCGGGCTCATATGGTAAAGGAAACACACTGTTGATGCGATTATGATCTTTCATCTATCACAGTTGTTCTTTAATTTAATAGTTGTTACAATGATGTTGTTACTGTTATCAAATACAGAAAACTCTGCGAAGGGTTCTCTTCTTTAAATGTTTGTTGTCGAAATTTTGTGGGGAAAAAGAATATGGATATAGACATATCTATTGTAAAGTAGTTATCATTTTTGACAATGGCAGGATCTGAAAATGAAGGCGTTGTTTACATTAGATGCATTTTGTTTATAGTTTATGAAGATTTTCTGTATGATTAAAATGCAGACGCCAAATTATACGGAGTACATTCTTTGATTTCGGTACTTTTCGGTTAGCTGGGCGCCAGTGTTATATATATATATATATATAAACACACACACATATGTATACTTATACAAATATGTATATATATTTGTACATGTATGTATATATATGAAAGGATAAAAATTAAACCTTTTTTAAAACTTAAACCTTTTTAAAATTTGAAGTTTAAAAGTTCAAAATTTAAAACTCTCAAATTTTATCTAACTTTTGAAGTGCCTTAGTTTAAATCTGATTAGCCCCGTTAACTTGGTTTTCCAACCCAACATTTATTACTTTCATGCTTCAAAATTTATCCATCTTTAAGAATATAAAATGCTGAGTAAACGAATAGTAAATTCTATCAGCATCCCGTGAGCAGAGTTTGAACCCAGATTTGCCAAACCCATAAAACTTCATAATGCCTGGAAAATTTTCAGCCTATTAAATTAGATCACCTCCTATTTCTGTAGTGCCGCACTCTAGCGGAAATATTCCATATTTAAGACGGGACAACAAAAAACCCGAGGCTTTGTACGACAATGAAGTGCTAAATTAACTGCCGCCCCTCGGCAGCGCACTTGGGGGAAATCGGCCCGCGACTACTCTCAAGTCATCTGGACCTGCGCTTTGAATGATCATATGTAACTGGAAGGCCCAATAAAAACCAGGTCAAAAGGAACTCTATCTCCCTTTTCTTGAAGAATATTTACCCATTGTGAACATGCAACGACTACTTGAAATGCAAACACGTTCGACAAACCAGCCACGGTTCGCAAGCGCCCCTGTACAGTACCGGGCATCTGGAGCAGGCCGCGATGCTCAACAGCACCCTGTAGTGCCCCTGAGTCAGAGCATCCCCCGATGACGGGTCCCCGCATATATTACATATATATGTGTGTATCTATGTATACATGTAACACTGCTGCCCGCCTAACCGAAAAGTACCTTGATTTCTTTCATTTATTTATTTGATACTAGCAGACCCGCCCGGCGTTACCCGGGGTCCGTATACAAAACTCAAGTTTGTATGATTTTATATCTTTTGAGATTCTTTTAAATGAACCTGATTTCGGAAGGTCCCCATTGCACTCTGCAGCGCCTAGTGTGTTCCCAACAAACTTCTTTCCAAACGCACCTGTAACTGGGTCCCTGTTACCTAAGACAGCATGTACCGGAGTGCTCCGCACGTGCCGGGGACAATAGAAACTCAAGTTGAATGAGTCAAGCCCCATAGTAATCAAGGTCATAGAATCCAAAAAAAGAATGCATCATTAATATTAGAAAATGTTGGTTACAAAAGTCTAAGTTAATGTTTCATAATACAGAAAATCGCTGAATTGTAATCTAAGTTGATTGAACCAAATCCCGTTGAAATTGAGTCCTTAGAATTCAAGGAAAAAATGTGTCCCCCAGCCCATATGGAATATTTTTGTAACCATACCAAAAATTATGCTGAGATACTAAATGTTTATTTTCTATTTTACAGGTTATGTATGCTAACACAGAAGAATCTTTGTTTGATGCATTTGAGAAAATCCAGGCTGAATCATCAGCATGCTCTAATTTTGTTGATCGATTCAACAAATTTTTTAAAAGAAGAAAAGAACGGACTCTGTTCGATCAACAGCAATTGATATTGCGCAACAACCACACAAACAATTTCTGTGAGGCAATGATGTGCATTTTGAAATATGTAGTGCTGCAGAGGGCAAAAGCCTATAACGTCACTGCTCTCACGGAATATTGCATTCCAACTTGGAAGGAAATCCTGATCACCAAGTTATTGGACTATGCGTATGGACGTAGAAAGCCTTCCCAAAACATTTTTTCTGCATTGATGAAAGCAATGTCGAAATTTACGAAAGACGACATTCAAAATATTGGCCCTCATTTATATTCTGTACCAAGTGCTCCATAAATAATTTAAGATACATGATTGACAGGGTGTGGAAACTTGCTCTTGCATTGTTGGCATTGGTGGTACATTTTGCAAACACCAATGCTTTGTTTTGGAGCATTTTCCCATAATCATACCAAATGCGCCTGTACTCAGAACATCGGAAAAACATATGCTGGCGCAAGTAGCACTTGGTTCAAAGTGTCCTCCAGAGCTCTATTTCAGGTCATTTACAGAGAACAAAATAACTGATGAACCAAAATATATTGTAGAGGATATTAATACAGATTGTATTATAGCTGAAGCTAGCACCAGCCAAACAGAACCAAACACTGCTTTTGATGACTATGCCTCAACCACAGAAACTGAGAAATTGAAAAACACTTTTTCGAAACTAATACCTCCTAAGTTATCAAAAGCAATCAGTATGCAAATTAACACGTTCATTAGAAAGTGCCATTTCAAACAAACAAGAAAAACAGATTTTACAGACATTTTCGTATGTAATGACAGCCAGAAATAGAAAATTTTAAAAAATCCACGTGCAACCAACCATGATAAACAGGCGGCGTTTCGGCATGTCGAGGTGTTGATCCCGCTTACCTGCAGGTCGTCCAGTTCATTCAAAGAGGGAAAGAAATCTCTCAAAGAACACTGCAATGCGAAATCCCATGGAGCAGGCCACTAAAAAAATTTTCATATTTGTATATATTATGCATGTGTGTATTTGTATATATTAATTTTTTATACTGTATATTTTTAATTTTCTGTATATGTTTTTTTCAATTCTACATATATATATTTCTTTTTTTGTATATCTTTGTATTTTGTGTTAATATACTTGGTCATTCAAAAATTTAGTGCGAAAGTAAAATGAGATGAAAAAAAAATGGAACTGTCTCGGAGAGACATGCGTTTTGCAGATAAAGATTCAGTGTGGTACGGGATTTTCTATGGCACCAACAAAAAAATTAATCTCAATAATAGAGGGCACTATTGCAGGTATTTGATTTGCCGAATTTCAATTTTTTTTTCATTTAATTAAAGAGGAAAAATGTAAGTTTCATTTTGTTCAGTTTTTTTAAATAAAAGTATTTAAAAAAAATGATGTAACTTATTTTTAAATAATCATATTTTCAGAAGTAAATGTATTTTTCAAATTTGCCAATAAATTAATGTAAAAACTGATAAAAATAAGTGAAGAATAGATTACTACATTTTTAAATTTTTCTTTTCTTTTAATGTGATAATTATCAGTTTGTATGACTAATTCACAATAATTTGATTTTAAAAAATGTGAAGAATAGAAAGCATTCAATGAATTAAATATTGATGGATAATTTACTACCAAAATGTATGATTAAAGAATCTGAAACCTGAATGATCTGAAATATACTAGTTATTGAGATGAATATCACATAAATAATACTTGTGATAAGGGTGGACAAATACCAAAGAAGAATTTCTTATTATTTGATTACAATTTTATTCCAAACATGAAATGAGAATTACAATCAGCTTGAAGGTTTATGGGCTCTAATATAAAGTGATCCTACTCTAATTTACAGTTACCTAGAAATGATTTAAATATAACAGAAAGTTGTTAAATCTTTTTTTTTTTTCTTTTTGCTGTTTAAAATTCACAATATGCATCTTGTTTTCAACATCACTGATTTCCTCTTGAAATATATTTAACAAATAATGTATACAACAATTAAGGTAGAGAAAAAAAAATATTTTGGCAATCATATACATAGATAACAAAGCAAGCTGAAAGCCAGGTTATCTTTAATGATGTGTCTTCATTGTAACAAGCTTCTAGATATTACTACTAATTTAGTTTGAGTTTGAAACATCTCAATAACTAATTCATTCATAAAAAATGGTCATTCTTCATCACATAAGAAGTTTAAATAATGTCGTTTCATGCATCACAGTGTTTGGATAAAAGGCATTAAGATTGGTTGGTTGGTTGGTTGTATGAGGTTTTATGGCGCATAGTCCCTTAAGGGGCATGCTGTGCCAAAATAAGTATTAAAAAACACCAAAAAGTGTATAAGTCAGACAAGTGTAAAAAAATAAGTATAACTCCTAACAATAGAAGAGTATACAATAAAAAGTGAGGCCTGGATGGGGTTCCCATACAGAAGTCATAATAGTGTGAAAGCATTTTCCGAGTTGTAAACCAAAGATGGAGATAAAAAACAAAATTACATTTCAAATAAAATCCTGCATGTTTTAAAAAAAGTAAAGAGTGCCCCAAGAGGCGTTTCCCCAATGAGGTTAGTCAAGGTTGGTGATGGTGAATTAAAATACATTCTATACAAGTGCTGGAGGCCCAGACAGTCAGTTAAAATATGACGGATGGTCAGGATATCAAAGTAACAGCAGGGACACATGGGTGCATCCTGTCGAAGTAAAAGATGCAAGTGGTATTAAGAATAATTACTATATTACTGTTAATTTTTTTAAATCCTTTCTCAAAATATGGTATACAATTCCAAAAAAATTTTATCCGAATTTATGATACACATTTACAAACTAAATTTCAGTAGAAGCTTATTGAGAGCATACATGAAAGCATTCAGTAATTTCAAAATATGTAGTATTTCGCGTTTCTTGAGAACACAGATTTTTATCAGCAACATTCTCGAACTTAAATCTTTGATGTTTTAAAAAATGTATATCATATTTTTAACAAAAGGTTCACCGCTTTGTGATACGATATAAAACGTTATTGTTTCGTCTTTAAATTCTCGTTATCATTATAATAATTATTCAAACTTACATTTCATTTTTGTAAGCAAAACGAAGACACGTGCAAATAAAAATTTTTTGATTACAAGAATTTACAAGATTTTTTTTATTGTTTGTTACTCCCTTTACTAATGGAAACGCAATGAGTTTCAAAAACAGACTTCCGCTGTAAACAAATGGGTTACTGTAATGATGGAACCCTGCTGGAAATTTTAGCGCCCTTGGCACTCTGCGTTTTTTCTCGCCAAATCCTTCCAAGTTTTGCTGGATTGTAATGTTGCCAGCCGGAAAACCTCTTCACTCTGTCAATTTAAGATGGCGTGTCTGTATGCAACTCTTGTTTATGAGGATAGAGAGCCAAAGGAAAGAATATTTTTTAATAAAAGCTATGCATTTTCAATGCATGATGATACATTTATTCTAAACATAGACTTGTAATATAATTGAACGCAGAAATGGTAACCTTTGTTTGAAGCACGTATTATGCTTCCTGATGTCCAGCATGAAGAGATGTACATGCCGGACTAAGTGAAACAATTAAGTAATTAACTAGCAGAGATCCGTTCAATGCAAATTTGAAGCATTGTAATGGGTGCTAAAAATCCTA
Source organism: Maratus speciosus (assembly GCA_963932465.1). Lineage (NCBI taxonomy): Eukaryota > Metazoa > Arthropoda > Arachnida > Araneae > Salticidae > Maratus > Maratus speciosus. The sequence goes on along the minus strand of CAWVRF010000974.1, from coordinate 321,336 downwards.
ATAGGCCAAAAAGGTAAAAAAGGTTGAAGAAAATCCAAAAAGATGGAAAAAAAAAACAATATGTGCAACCAGTGTATGTAGAAAGAACACGGACTAAAAGTTACTTAAAAAATAACAACGTTTATTAAACAAAAATAACAAATGTAAATAAATATGACTAAATGCCTAATCCAGCAATTTTAAATCTAAGACAGTTTCAACAAAGGATTCATTTAATCCTGTATCTAATAAACAAGTTGTCTCATAACATCGTCAAAGAAAAATGGGACACTGGAACCTGGAGGGTGTAAAAATATCGGATATAGTTAAATAGCTCAAAACAATAACATTAAAGAAATTCATTAAAAGGGTTAAATTTACATTGTATACCCAACCACTAATTAAGATAAAACAAGAACTCCTAAAGGGTTCTTTTCCTTAAACAATTCTTAATTATACAAGGGGGGGGAGTGGCACAAGTCAAACAAAGATAAACTTTATTATCTATTACTTTTAATTGAAAAAAGAGCTTTTAACTAAGAAACAATTTACTATTAAATATCCATTTACTTCTAAAACATTTATATTTAACTTTAAGTAGGGGAATGGTGCTCAGAAGGGGAATCCCGCTATATCTCTAAACAGAATAGAGTTGAAAACGTGCGATCGGTACCAGTACATAGCGAACTTCATCGTAAGGATATAGTGACCGTCGGAAGGAAAGTATTTTTGTGTCCTCACGTTATTAGTTTGCAGTTGTTTTACTATAAAATTTTACAACATCTAACGTGCACACTCTTATTTTCAAATATTAATTTACTCATTATGTCTACAAAATATATACATTTAGCTGTACTTTCATGCTTTTATTTATTTTTGTAGTGCGTTGTGACGCCAATTATAAAGCATTATAACACAACATGGCGATAACGGGTAATGGCGCTGGCATTGAATTCCAGAAGAAGTGTTGCCACTGGGCAACTTTTTTTTAATTCAAATTTATTGATTAACGCCACTTTTAAGAAATTGTAAAATTTCCCTGTTTTCGCCATATCAATATTGTTGACCAACTAAAACATTGGCCAAACAGAGTTGCTGTGGTTAATGTGGAATACTTTCAAGACACCAATTCTAAAACAAATTCATTTTATTTGAAGCAAGATGATATGATGATTATGTACATTATAACAGCTTTACTTTGCCATCAAATCATAATATAAAAATAAAATAATATCTAATGCATCTACATTATGACAGGTGATATAAACGTACAATAATTCACAAAGCTATTGATCCATAATCAGTCCAGATACTTATACTCCCTAAAACAGCAACGTTTTGCATACAAACTGTTGCCAATCAGTAAATACAAACTTACTCAGAATACATGCGAAACTCCGAGCATACGAAGGCAGCTGAAACGCCATTGGCTGTAAACTATGACGTCACAAGTCAGCCGTTCACGGCGAAAGATGTTATCCCGAAATCACTGTTACTGACAGTTACTCAGCAACGGTACTTGCCTCGAGAGCTAATACGCATGAATGAAAATGCCGGTCGTTTCGGATGTAAACAAGAACAAGAGAGGGTGAAAAAAAACGTGCATCAATAGAAAGTAAATAAAAACTTTAAAGCTTTATCATTCAAGTTAAACTTTACTGAATGTTTAAATAAGCAATTGATGCATAACAATTATGTCATTAACACTAGAACTCCCGGAAAGTTTACTCAAGTTTCATAAAAATATTTGACACCAGAAATTTTATTTAAAATTATTTGACTGATTTATTTAACGTAAATCTGAGTGGTATAAATTTAACTTAATTTACGAAAGAATTTCTGGTTCCAATTGACATTTAACCCTCCGTCTACCAGACGGGCCCGATGGGTACATTCGAAATATTTATTCTAACCAGAAATTTCTTTAAAATAAACTAAATGTGTAAACCAGACAATAATGAGTTAAGTAAATAAGTTCCATAGTTTTAAATAAGAATTCTGATGTGCAATATTTTTATAAAACTTGAGTAAAATTTTCGGTAGTTCTAGGGTTAATCATATGGTGGGAGTCGAATCGACTCCATCCGGGCGTTCTAGTGTTAAACAAGGAGAATTTTATGATTTCGAAAAAGTGGTGAAAGTCAAAAAACCTAAATTTTAAAAAAGTAGCCCACAATATGTCTAACACTATGTGTGCACAATATGTGTAAAGTGGTCGCAAAAAGTCTGATGGTGTGAACAGCCCACACAACTACATATGTGACTTTTGTCTTACTTAAATGTTGTATTCAAACTCTGAGAGCAATGACCCTACCATGTCGGGCATTACCGCTCGATGGATGGTTATTTAAATAAAATGATGAAAAAAATCCTTAAACTTTTATGCAATTAGTTGATTGCAAACTGTTCTTTATGCTTTGGAGTTACACTTCGTTAATAAAATATTGATTTTTCTGTCTAAATTAGACTACCTATTCACGTTTTCCCTTAAGTGAGCGCCATTCCACTAATACTAAATAGAGTAAGAAAAGAAATAGTTTAATAAAAAGAACTAACAAAATTTAATTCAAACTCTCAACGTTAAATATATTATAGTTAAACTTTATTAAAAGAAGTAAAGCAAAATAATTTACTTGAAAGAAAACATCCAGTGCAACTTCCGCCGAAACTTTGAACAATAGGAGAGAAACACCTTAAAACCTTTGACCTTGCGAAACCAACTAACTATTGGCATTGTACGAAAAATTCTCCACAAATAGCAATGAGACGCAGTCATATTTTACAAACACTTTTAGTCGAACAGAGAAAATTATCTTTACCAAAATGTCACCTCGGGAGTTCATGCATTAAAAATATACCTTTAACATGAGGGTTAAACCAGCTCTATCATGCGTTAAGTGAATAAGCGGCGAAACATTTGGGACTCCCGACTCCTTTATTACTATTTATTTTCTTGCTCCACCACTTAACCCCTTGGGGACGAGCGACCGGTATTCGTGCCGTCTAAGTTGCTCAGAATCGGAAATTATTCTCACCAGTAAAATGTAACTGAAAACTCTCAACATGTGTGTATATACCAAATGAATTTAACTGCATTCACCTCTAGTGTTTCTGCAAAACAATGATCCTTGACGTAAGAAGCATATTTTTATTGTTTCCCTTTCTGCCTGCTAAATTAAGGAGCTATACAATTTTAGTCAAATCATGTCCTTGCCTACCCGGGTCAATAAATTATTTATGTTGAGTAACTTTGAATCTAGTAGCAATCAGTAGTCTAAAGGTTGCAATTAATATGCAATCTAATATGTAAATTTATAATGAAAGTTGTCCAAAATATTACTATGTGTATTTGTATTGTCTATTTGTGTTTTCTTTATGTAAATAAATTTTATGTTTATGTGTAAATCAGAGTAAGTACTAAATCAATCGATTCATGTGCCTGCTTAACCCAGAAGAACTCGCTGCATGAGATTTTTTTCTCACCGTCGTACTTTTTTAAGACTTATTTAAACCATTTTTCATTTTTTTTTTAATTAAAACTTTGTTATTTCAATTATTTTACCTATTTGTGAGTAAAAGTACTAAGCCAAGCAAAAAAAAAATGATTTTAAGCGAATGTAAAGTAAAAGAAAAGCAATTGAGCACCGTGAGATAAATTCTCACTAGCGAGTTATCCCGGGTTAATTTTAATACTAGTAATTTTGAGCATCTTAGTTAGTGGCTTCAAACGGAACTTTGTTTTTCTAAATTACACAATGAAAAATAATTAAGATTCTGTATTAAGGAAAACTAGTAATTGAAATATTTAAGAGGGTAAAAGGAATTTGATATAAATAGAAGATTAATTCAGATAGATCTTTTTATGAGGGATAGTTCATTTCAGTATACAAGATTCCCAGAGGCAAAAAGCGATCACTAGTATTATAATAATTTTATATAGCTAATTAAAAGATTATGCTTAAAAGGGTATTGGTGAGGTATTAGACAAAGGGGGATAATGAGAGCTAGTCAGATATTTATAATGTTTATTTTGAAATGCAAATTTCTCCCTATCAATAATCTGCACAGCCTTTGGAAAAAAGCAGGATTTTAGCATGGTAAATAATTTCAGTTACTAATGAGATAAATTTCCTAAAAAGTACCTTAGTTTTTAGCAATGTCTTTCAACTTTATTGCTTAGGAAGGAGGAAGCGGAGAAAATTCTTTCTCTTATGTACACTGAGATATCTTAAATATTTAACTACCGGTTGATGACATCCATGTAAATATGTTCAAAGAAAAGTTTTCCTTGTAGTGAGAATATGTATGGCATATTTTTGCAAAATTCAATATCATTTTCACAAAATGTGAAAAAAAAGAAAAGGGTTCAAACCTTGATTCAAGCTTGACAGATTAGAGGGACTTTCATAACAGATTTCTTAAATGTTGCATAGAAGGTATTGATATTATATTTTGATGTAAATTTAAGTATATGGAACAAGTAAAAAAAAAAAATTGTCCTTTTACCCCCTTTAGATCTTTGACAATGATATGAAAATTAGAAGCATGCTGGTAGAAATCGTGATGCTTTCATTTGGCGGCACTCTGAAATTAGAAGCATGATTGAGATTGAGCACTTTCTCGTACACTTCAAAATGGCTGGCTTATATGTAGCATTTTCTGTCTGATTATAATTAATCTGAACAAGTATTTAGCGTAGTGAATGTTGCTTAAGACTAATTACATTAATACTCTGAGTTATGCCATCAATTTAAGTCAAAATAAATTTATCAGCTGACCTAATGTTATATTTCATAAACAATATTCAACATTAATTATTAAATTTAACCCGTTGAGGGGCAAGCAATTACGTTTTTGAAATGCTGAATTCCCACCAGAAAATTATAAAAATTTTATTTCAAAATAAGGAAAAGCAATTTTACGTCATTTTTCCACCAAAGTTAGAAAAGTAAAATTTCATAAATTTTTTCTGGTGTAAATCTTTATTAATCATAGGTGGGATAAAATATATCCCACCGCCCCACAAGGCGTTAAAAAAGAAATTGTAGTTGAACTCATGTTCATATTATGATTTTTTTTTTTCCTTTTGAAATAAATTATCGCAATTTGGTGTGCATGTTATGCAAGAGTATGGCATTAAGTAGATATGGTATTTCCATTTTATCCATCACTTTCTACCATTAGGAAAACTTTACAATTGGACTTTGAAAATGACTCAGGTAGAGATAAAACACATCAACAGTCAAGACTATTTTGCTGTTTTTAAATTTTTAATCTTGGATCTTTTTTGTAGAAATTAGAAATATTGTATTATTACAAGGTGTTAGTTTGTTATATATTGCCATAAAAAATTAACAAAGTTATGGGAAAATTCATTTTTTCGAAGCAGGTAATGTTAATATAAGATAGTGTAATATAGAGTGCAACAGTTCTTAAAAAATAAAATAAATAAGCAAAGTGTTTTCATTTTACTTAAAGCTTGTCATATTATTTAAGGTGACAGTGGCTATCCATTAGAGCCATGGCTGGTGACGCCACTTTTACAGCCCCGAAGTAATACGGAGAACAGGTACAATAAAGCACATGAACGCAATGTGATTGAGCGTGTCAATGGTGTGTGCTAAAGGCAAGATTCAAATGCCTACATAAGCTGAACTTCAAGCCAACACTGGTATCAAAAATTACAAACGCATGTGCCATTTTGCACAACTTGTGAATTCCACTTAGTGTGCCACTTAATGATGGTGAATGTGGTAGAATTATAATTATAGCCAGCCCAATGCAAAAGGTGCTGTAGTAAGAAGTAATATTATAAGAAATTATTTTTCATGAATAAAAGCATTTTTTTTATATGATTTGAATTTTCATTTATGTATATGCATGTACATTTGACTGCAACTCTACTTTTGGTAACTATGTTAAATTAGATAGAAATAACTCTGTGTTTTTTAAGCTTAATTTTTTTTAATAGTCTTCTTAAAAATTGTTATGCACATTATGTTGAAATTACCATTGTATTTTCTATTTTATCCATGATTTTTATATTGCACTGAAAATTAATATAAAGCCCTATAATATTATTAAAATGGGTTTCAAATTTTGGATGCATAAAACTAAATCATAAATTTCCAAAAATAAAATTTTGTACTCTTCCATTCACCTTTAACTTGGCACCTCACCTTAACTGATAACGCTGGGTGTAATTTTTTTTTTCTATTTTAAATCGGATTTTTATGATTTTTTCCCCCTCAGCATTAAAATACTGAATAGTTACAAAGAGTTTTATGTTTTCAAAATAAAACCTCAATTTGCTAACAGAATCTGTTCTTATACTTCAATAAAATTATAATTACAGTAGAACCTCGATTATCCGAAGTAATTGGTTAGTTGGTTGTGTAGGGTTTTGTGGCGCAAAATCCCTCAGGGGACATGCTGCGCCAAAAGAATAGACTAAAAACACAATGTAAATAAAACAAAGAAAGTAGTGAGTAAAGCAATCTGGATGCGGTATCACATCCAAATGTAGTCAGGAGACTTGTAGAAGAGTAAAAAATTTTAAATCTAAAAACAGTAGCGTAAAAAAGTTAGAGTAATTCAAAGCAAGTGCAGTCTGGATGGGGTTCCCATCCAGATGTCACTAAAGTGTAAAGGATAAAACTGTGTCGCATAACCAAAGAAAGCAATAAAAATTATATTTCAAACTAAAATCCGGCATGTTTTAAAAAAGTAAACAGTGCCCCATAAGGTGTTTCCCCAATGAGGTTTGTCAAGATTGGTGATGATGAATTAGTGCCGGAGGCCCAGCAGTCAGTTAAAAAATGATGAATGGTCATGTAATCAAAATGACAATGTGGACACATGGGTGCATCCTCCCGAAGTAAAAGCTATTAATGAGTGATCCTTGAATGTCCAATTCTCAACGAGTAAGAAGAACATTTACTTTCCTTGGATAACTCGAAGGCCAGGTCATGATTGTTGGTTTGATATGGTGCAGTTTATTATTGTATTCTGAATCCAAACTTTCTTGCCAATTATTATGAATAAGGTGATTTATGAGTAGTTTAACGTATGAGAATGGAATTTTATGTTGTAACGGATTCAGAGCATGTTTTGCTGCCTCATCAGCCTTCTCATTTCCAGGAATACCCATGTGCCCAGGTACCCAGCAAAATAAAATATTATAACCACGTCTTGATAGTTTATTATGAAGATCCAGGATGGCTGAGACATAGGGGTGCTTATTAAATGATTTTATTGCATCAATAGAGCTTTTTGAGACAGTGTAAATGATGAGAATTGTGCAACATGGCTCTCTCAATTGCTATCAATTCGGCCGTAAAAACAGAAATAGAAGGGTGTAGCCGATAACTGAAAGTGGTATTATCAAAGAAAACCCCACAACCAACATTATCTCTACACTTTGATCCGTCAGTATAAATGTCTGTGTAGTTACTGTAATTAGAGCAGTGTGCAGCAAATAATTGTTGAAAGACAGTAGATGCAAAGTTCTTTTGTCATAACCTTTAAAAGGATGGAGGGTTGTAATATTAAATGTTTTCCAGGGAGAGAACTTGTGCAAGGGCATGGGCTCATCTCGATATTGCTTGGATGGCTATTGTTAATAATATTTCTCATTCTGACTGCAAATGATGGTGTGCAAGATGGTTGGTGCTGATAAAGCATATCATTGTCTGTATTTAAAATATTTGTCTGAAGTGGATGACCATTATGTGGAAGAATGCGATAGTACAACTCTAAGGATAGCTTTTCCCGAATATGATGTAATGCTTGTCCATTACAGTCAACATACAGACTTAAAACTGGGGATGTACGAAATTCACCAGAGCCGAAGTAATTGGAACCGACCATCTTTCGGAAAATCAAAATTTTCGGATAATCGAGATTGCTTCAATTTTAAGATTAAGAAGAAATATAAGAAATATTTCTTATTGTGGTAACAAGTTCTTAATAAAAATAAAGCAATAACAAAATAGAAACAAGAATAAATTAACTGAATTTTAATTTTCAAATTCATATACACAAGATCTGAAAAAAGGTTTTTGTTTGTCACAGGTTTGTTGCTGAATCACAGTTACCAGAAGACATGGAAAATTATTGGCAATGGAAGCTAACAAAAGATGTGAAGAAAAGATTGAAACCAGGTGTCATCCCTCACATTTTTAATGTCAACGAAAAAAATGTGCAGTCTCCAATAGAAAGGACAGGAGCAATGAAAAGAAAGCATATTCATCTGGTTCAGGAAGCACTATCTGACTGTGTACATAATCATGACATAATGACTTGCAACACAGACTCTGATGACCAAGAAAATACACATGTTCCTAAATGTGGCTTCTGCTTCAATTCCTCAGAGAAATGCGGGGAAAGTCTGTTCAAGTGAACATCAAAAAACCCTTTAGAAGCAAAAGTACTACCACATATAATAACACTATTTCTGTAAGCTGTTCTACCTTAGTTATGGGTATAAGTGTTGGAACTTTTATATCACCAGAAAAACTTTGCCAAGAAATTTCAGATACATTTGATTGCAATCATAATTCAAATATTGAAGATTATTTATCAAGTGATTTTTATTCATCAGAAACTAAAACAGTTTCTGGATCTTTAGATATTTTCTAATTCTTCTTTACCAATTTTCTGGATCTGAAATCTGAAGTTTTTTTCTTTCTTTTTTTTTCTAATTACTGATTTAATTACATTTTCTTATTGTGGTATCTTGACAAAATTATAAAACTAGTTGGCAAACATCAAGAACTATTTATTCTTCTAAATAAGTTGGCAAATACTGAAATTTGACTTGACAATTTAAGGTCCTCCCCTCCCAAGTAACAAGTCTTAGCGATGGCCTTGACCAGAACACAAAATGATAACTGAAAAATAATTCGTCTCATTTCAAAACATAAAAACTAAAGATGTGTTTTACGTGAAGCATGGGATACAGTGGACAGATATACACTCATCCATCAGTTATATAATTTGTGGTTATCTGCAATATTTTTTATGGTGTGAATAAACATGAAGTTGAAGACTTTAAAATTTCCAAGGAGAAGGAAATTATTACAGATCTGCTGGACTATGCTAAAGAACTTTCATGTTCAGAAGGTCATTTGTTGGATCAAAAGTCAGTGGAAGATTCAGATGACTGGCAGTGAGATTTGTGACATAATGACAAATAATACGTCTAATGGAAATCATGATGTTGACCAGCAGAATGAGGTGGGTAAAAAAATTTCAAATGAGATACTGATGTTTTCAACTGAACAACTGACTTGTGGAATGCAACAAAGGTGCCACTTCCAGGAACAATAAATCATGTCAGTATACAGAAGCAATTAGTGCAAGAGACACACTATAAGCAACTAATCTTAATAAAAATATTCTAAATATCAAAATCAAAGGATTGTGCTCTCAAGTTTTACATGTTAAAGTATTTTTTATTATTTTTTTTTTCTTTGTGTGTGTATGCAAGTTACTAAATTAATAAATTTGCAATTATATATTTACGTATAATATTCATATTTTATACTATTCTTGATATTTATAGTAAAGTTTCCCTGATTACGGAAAACCCCTTATCCAGGATATCTCAGGTCCCAAGCATTCTGGATAACAGATCCTATACTGTATAAGTTGGGAAATGACATGATTTCCTCTGGTTTTTCTTCAGTTTTCCACTGTAGGCTTGAGTTGAGTTGATTCTTTATTCTGTAAACATGATTGTTGTTTTTCTTTTTGTATTCGGGAAACATAAGGTTTTTGCATTTTATTTGCAGATGAAACAAGCATTTGATCAGGGTTTCTGTTCAGTTAACTTTATAGAGTGACTTAGGCTGGGATTACGATGTCTTGGATCTTATGATTGCTCTTAAATTATGTTTGATCTAAAGTTGGTATTACGGTGCCTCGAGTTTCGTTCAGTGTAAGTCACTAAATACATCATAGTGTTGAATTCTTGTCTCTTCAGCACAGAAGAGAAATTGCAAGCAGATTGTGTAGATTTCAGAGTCTCAAAATAAAACAACGTAGTTGAGAAGAACATAGCTTTTTGTAAATTGTGGGAAGAAATTAGTTTTTTTCATGTCGAGAACAGTTTGTTAAACAGCCACTGTACAATGAGTTCACAGCCAGCAAATTACTCTTAAACATAATGCTTTCTGCATTTAACGAAATAGAGATTTAATTACTAATGTACTAGGAAGATCTATAAAAGATAGAAAACAAGGTTGGTTGGTTGGTTGTATGGGGTTTTATGGCGCAAAATCCCTTAAGGGACATGCTGTGCCAGAAAAGTAGACCAAAACATCAAAAAAGTGAGAGATAGAAAAATGACAAAATAAAGGAACAATGAGAAGAGCAATCTGGATGGGGTATCCCATCCAGATGTAGTCGAACAAGTGTAGAAAAAACTAACTTTTAAATACTAAAAAACAGTAGAGTAAAAACATAAGAGTAAGTCAATAAAAAGTGCAGTCTGGAAGGGGTTCCCTTCCAGATATCACAAAGGTGTAAACAGAAACTTAATCGTTAAACCAAAAAAAAAAAATTAAATTTCAAAGTAAAATCCAGCATGTTTTAAAAAAGTGAATAGTGCCCTATGAGGTGTATCCCCAATAAGGTTTGTCAAGAATGGTGATGATGACTTAAAATAAATTCTATATAAGTGCCGGAGACCCGGACATTCAGTTAAAACATGATGAATGGTCAGGTAATCAAAATGACAATGTGGACACATGGGAGCATCCTCCCGAAGTAAAAGATGTTTATGAGTGATCCTTGAATGTCCAATTCTCAGACGAGTTAGTAGAACATCTGTTTTTCTTGGATAACTCGGAGGCCAGGTCATTATTAGAGGTTTGATATGGTGCAGTTTATTATTGTTTTCTAGATCCCAACTTTCTTGCCATTTATTCTGAATAAAAATATTTATAAGTAGTTTAACGTCTGAGAAAGGAACATCATGGTGTAACGGATTAAGAGCACGTTTTGCCGCCTCATCTGCTTTCTCATTGCCAGGAATACCCATGTGTCCAGGTACCCGGCAGAATAAAATATTATGACCACGCCTTGTCAATTTGTTATAAAAATCTAGGATGGATGAGACAAGAGGATGCTTGTTAAAAGATTTAATTGCGTCAATAGAACTATTTGAGTCTGTATATATAATGAAGGATGAGCTATGATGATGAGATATGTGCACCATGGCTCTCTCTATTGCAATCAGTTCAGATGTAAAGACAGAGATAGAAGGATGAAGACGATAGCTTAATGAAGTGTTGTCACAAAATACACCACAACCAACAGTATTACCACTCTTAGATCCATCTGTATAAATGTCAGTATAGCCACTAAAATTTGCTCGGTGTGCGGCAAATAACTGTTGGAAAACTACAGGGGCCAAGTTGTTTTTATCATATCCTTTAAAGGGATGGAGCGATGTAATATCAGGAGGGTTCCAAGGAGGGAGTACATGATATGGACATGGAATTACCCGGATATTACTAAGTGGGCTATTATCAGTAATTTTTCTAATTCTGACACCAAAAGATGGGATGCAAGATGGTCGATGCTGATAAAGAATATCATTGTCGGTGTTTAAAATGTATGTATGAAGAGGATGGCCAGGATGTGAAAGGAGACGATAATACAGTTCTAAAGAAAGCTTTTCACGAATGTGGTGTAATGCTGGTTCATTGCAGTCAACATAAAGACTTAAAACTGGAGAGGTACGAAATGCACCAGAGCAAACACGGAGTGCGCTATGGTGCACTGTGTCAAGTTTTTTAAGAACAGAATTACGTGCGGAACCATAGACCTGGCAGGCATAATCAATTTGGAGCGGATTATAGAGCGATAAATTTTCAAGAGAGAACCACGGTCTGCTCCCCAAGAAGTGTTTGAAAGCACCTTAATTAAATTAAGTGATTGCTCGCACTTTTTACGTAACTGCAGAACATGTGGCAAGAAAGTGAGTTTTTTATCAAAATATAGGCCGAGAAAGCGAATGCAATCAGTAACAGCAATTTGAGATGCTCCAATATAAATTTCAGGATCTGGATGCAGATCCCTACGTCTACAGAAATGCACACAAGAAGTTTTGTCTTGGGAAATAATAAAACCATTTTTATTTGTCCATTGAATAATACGGTTGATAGCAATTTGTAATTGTCTCTCAATAAAATGCATATCTTGTCCTTTACATAAAATTTTAAAATCGTCAACATATAGTGTACCCTGCACACAAGGGGGCAATTGTTGCAGTATATCATTTATCTTGATTGCAAAGAGGGTGACACTCAGAACACTGCCCTGTGGTACACCCTCTTCTTGTACATAAAAACTGGAGAGAATCCCCCCAATTCGAACTTGAAAAATTCGAATGGCGAGAAAGTTCTTAATAAAAATCGGGAGGTTCCCACGAAAGTCCAGGTTAAAAAGATCGCGAAGGATACCATACCTCCATGTCTTGTCATAGGCTTTCATCATGTCGAAAAAAAACAGTGACCAGATGGTTGCGTTTTAAAAAAGCAGTCCGTATATGGGTTTCTAAAAGAATGAGGTTATCGATAGTGGACCTACCACGCCAAAATCCGCTTTGGAAGGCTACGAGGCAATTATTTGATTCAAGAACATGCACCAGGCGACAATTAACCATTTTTTCTAAAAGTTTGCAGAGGCTGCTAGAGAGTGCGATAGGCCTGTAATTGTTTGGGTCACTGGAGTCTTTCCCTGGCTTAGGAAAAGGAAGGATAATTGCTTTAGACCAGGCATTAGAGAAAGTTTGTTCAATCCAGATTCTATTGAAAAAAAGTTATAAGTTAAGTATTCAGAGAGTAAGTAAGTTATTCAGAGAGGTGGAAGAAAGATGTTTTAGCATGGTATATGTGATGCCATCGTGTCCTGGGGCAGATAACCGGCTCTTTTGCAAGCAGCTTAAGAGTTCTGGAATAGTAAATGGGAGATTGTAATCATGAGAATGGCGAGAGTTAAAATTGATGCTGGTATTTTCTGTTTGTCTTTTGTATGATAAAAAAGGTTCTGGGTAAGAGTCAGACCTAGAATTGGAAGCGAGGGTACTAGCTATTGTCTCAGCTATATTTTTGGGAGACGCTATTGTTTGGCCGTTGTGTTTTAAGATTGAGATATGATTTTCAGAATATAATCCCATACAATTTTTTACTTTTTTCCAAAGAACTTTACTTGAGGTGTTACTGTTTATATTGGAGACGTATTGCATCCAGGATTCACGTTGGCTTTTACGCCGCACTCTTCTAGCATCAGCCTTTGCTTTTTTGTACATAATATAATTAGTATTATTGGGATACCTCCGGAAGATACCCCAAGCCTTCTGTTGATTTTTTTTTGCCTTTTTGCAGTCATCATTCCACCATGGTTTCCTGTGCTTTGGGGGATAGAAAACAAGAGGCAAGCAGTACCAATTTAATGAATGCTGTAGGCCTGGGGACAGACAGAAAAGGACAGCAAGTCCGAAATAAAATGGAATGATTTGAAATCAGATGAAAAAAACAGCAGCATATTTAAAAAATGATGTTACAAAAATTTCGGTGTAAACCTAAATATGAATTATATTAAACAGCCTCTGTACAATGAGTTCACATTCAGCGAATTACTCTTAAACATAATGCTTTCTGCATTAGAAAGAAATAGAGATTTAATTACTAATGTACTAGGAATATCTATAAAAGATAGAAAACAAGAGGCAAGCAGTACCCAATTTAATGAATGCTGTAGGCCTGGGGACAGAAAGAAAAGGTCAGCAAGTCCGAAAAAAAAATGGAATGATTTGAAATCACACGCGAAGAAAACAGCAGGATATTTAAAAGATGATGTTACAAAAATTAGAGGTGCTAAACCTAATTATGAATTATATTTAACCCCCTAGGACAAAGAATTCTTCAGCTCATTGGAAAAAGTGACTACTAGAACAATTTGTATCCAATACCTTTTTAAACACGTAGTTATAATTAACTACATTTTCTATATGGTAGTTTAATTTCATTACAAAAGTTTTCCCGACCCTTGAATATGAGTAATGTCAGCAAAATTGTGCTTTAGAAATAGTATACACTAGTTAATATTTTTTTTTAATGTTTATGTTGCTGTTTGTTTTTCGTAAAATAAAATTGTTCACATCACTTCCTAGGATATTCTCGGACCTTTACTTTTTCTAAATTTAAGTTATTACATGTTTTTTTAAATGTTAATATTACTATTTCTGAAATAAATCCATTAAAATGTACATTCAGTGAATTGAAAAGGAAATGAATAAATGAAATAAAATTAACAGTAATCCTGCTAAAGTCTTAAGTGATTATTTTATGCATTATTAATTAATCTATGTACTTTTTGTATATTTTTATGTATTTATTTAAAAGATATATTTCATTCACTGGTGCCAAAACACCTTCCCGTGCACAGCCATCGACATCTACGGCACGCCACACACCAAGGTTAGTTGCATTGGGTTTCATGGCGCAAAATCCCTTAGGGACATGCTGCGCCAAACAAAGAATAAAACACAAAAAAGTGAATTAAGCAAATGACATTAAGAAAAATAATTAAGTGAGATAAAATGGGAAGAGAAAAGCTATCTGGATGGGGTACCCATCCAGACCACACACACCAAGGAGACATGCGATTTCGGCGCACATCTCATTGAGTCACCAAAAGAGAAACTGCATTTCTACTTTTTTTCATCCACACACCAAAGCGACATCAGACATATTCACGATGCATGTGCGTAGCTTGCTTTTAATTCTTTGACAGACAGAAGAACCGTAGAGTCATGATGGCATCTGCAAACAAAGCGATTGTAGGGAAAAGTAGGGTAATGATGCTATGCGGGCAAGCCTGCTCGCTCAAATATCTCTAAACAGAATAGAATTAGAAACGTGCAATCGTTAACGGCACCTAGCAAACTTCATCGTAATATCCCAGTAAGGATATATTGACCATCGGAAGGAAACTATTCCTGTGTCCTCACGTTATTAGTTTGAAGTTGTTTTATTATAAAATTCTACAACATCTAACTTAAAGGTAAGCGGGTAATGGCGTTCGCGTGGAATTCCAGAAGAGGGTTGCCAGTGGACAACTTTTAAAAAATCCAAATTTGTTGACTGACACCACTTTTTCGAAATACTAAAATTCCCTTGTTTTCGCTTTAATCAGTACGTCATTACACAAGGATTATTTTACAATTTCAAAAAAGTGGTGAAAATCAAAAACCTAAATTTAAAAAAAGTAGCCAACTATATGTGTGCACAATATGTGTAAAGTGGTCGCAAAAAGTCTGCAGTGGTGTGAAAAACCCACACAACTACATATGTCAATTTTGTCTTACTTAAATGTTGTATTCAAACTGTGAGCGCAATGACCCTACCATGTCGGGCATTACCGCTCAATTGATGGTTATTTAAATAAAACGATAAAAAAAAATTCTGAAAACTTTCATGCAAATTAGTTGATTGCAAACTGTTCCTTACGCTTTGGAGTTATACTTCATTAATAAAATATTGATTTTTTTGTCTAAATTTGACTAGCTATTTATGTTTTCCCTTAAGTGAGCGCCATTCCCCTACTGATCGTATATTGGCTTGAATAGATGTTCAAGTTAATTTTTAGACATATTTAGCTCTCACTTGCCGCACGAACATTATTTTAATTTTATTATATGAATGAGTAATACCGGTTATAACTTAAACATAACAGTGGTCCGAACACTAGCTACCTAGAGAATATGGCGAGCCGGTATTTGACCTCTCTCGGTTTCTCTGCTTGAATGGGAGGAAAATAAATTAATTTAAATAGTTCCATAATTAACAAAATATTTTAAACAGTTCAGAAATAGTTCCAGTTTCATTTCGCAATATGAGAAAAGCAACCTTGGCCGTATTTCTTCTGTAGCGACACTGGTTACCGGATCACTTCAGAAAAAAAACACTGTTGGACACTTCAAAATTGCCTGTAATAATTGTGAAGAAAAAAGAAGAAAAATGATGGAGGAACACTGGCGAAAGGGGCAGAAATTTGATTTTTAAAAATAAAATAGAAAGATATCCAACAAAGGAAGATGATGCAATCTGTGTCTTCTGCATGGGGCTTTCTCTGCAGGAGAAAATGGGGGGGGGGGGAGGGTATTTTCTGGGTTTAATGTTAACAATACGATATGTGGGCCTATAGCAACTGCACCGACGCAGGGAGTGGTATTATGTTTGTGATTTTTTTAAGATAAAATAATTCTCACTTCAATCACTAAGCATTTTTTTTTATTTATTTACGGGTTAAAAAACATAACTAGAAACATAATGGAGAGAAGGCTGTGAGAGACGGTCGTTAAGAATTTTATAAATTTGACAAAAATGCTTGTTTATTAAAAATTATTTACTTTTTCTGTCCAAAAGAAATGTTATTAATCAATAACATGTATTAAAATAATATTCTTATTGCTTAATAATTGTCATTAGCTCTATTTGTGTCAACTTTTAGAAAAAAAAAAAAAACTTAGGTAGCCGGTATTTAGACCCCGTTTTCAAAATTTGAACGGAATTTTGCTTAATATAAAAAGAAACGCTTTTTAAACTGGTTTTTTTCTCTCTAAACAGGTGTAAAACATGTCAAGGTACCCTGCTGTCCCTTTTACTTATTTTGAAAATTGTATGATCTAGATTGAAAACAAAAGTGGTAGCCGGTATTTGGATCCTCTCCTCTAATAAAAAAAGACTTTGTATGTTTATTAGAACATAATACACACATATTAAGAGCTGCTACAATTGGAGGCCTTCAGAAGCAGCTACCATAAATAAATATAATGAAAAGTTATTACTTCTGCTAATGTTTTATTCCCACGAACTATAAAAGCTTTTAGATAATGGAAAGCTGGTAACAGGATTATCATGTTTCCAATATGCCATGAAAAAAGAGAGTAAAAGTAAGTAAAAGAAAAAGATAATGTATCTTCTAAAATAACTTTACAAATTATGTTAATTAAAAATTAACATACTCTTTCAAGATTTAAAATTGAGAATAAATGGTTTTAATCAGTTTCTAAGTTAGAATAAACTGATTAAAATTCTCCATTTAAATCCTTTAAAGTTATTGAAACATCACAAAAATTTGGCTGTTAAAAAACATATTTAAAAGTATCATTTATTGAAATATTTAATTTTTACACATAAGTAAAACTTTAACTTGATTATTATTTTTTTTATTTCAGGTATCTTGCAACAGGAAAAAGTTTTAGGACTTTTTAGCTTTTGATTATTTGAGTGGAGAAAGTACAGATGGAGAAATAATTGATGAAACATGTGCAATTACTTGGGATATTCTCTCTCCTATGGATACGCCGTACCCTTCACAAGAGGAATGGATGGAAGTTGCAAAAGACTAATAACTTATGGCAAATGCCGAACTGCATAGGGAGCATTAATGGATAACAAGTTGAAATAGAGCGTCCATCAAATACTGGCTCATTGTATTTCAATTACATGGGCCATTTTTCAATGATCCTCTTGGCAGTGTGCGATGCTCATTCAAAATTCATAATGGCTTCTGTAGGTGAATATGAGAGAAGTAGTGATGGAGGGGTGTTGAGAAATTCGCAATTTCGAAGACTTTTGCATGAAGGCAAAATAAATATCTCTTCTCCAGCATCACTGCCAAACGAACCACTCCCCTTTCCATATTGTTTTATAGGAATTGAGGCATTTTCTCTGCCTGAAAATATAATGCGTCCGTATCCTGCCAGAGTACTGACGAATGAAAAAAGAATTTTTAATGGCAGATTATCACGTGCTAGAAAGACAATCGAATGTGCATTGGGACGAATGTCTTTGAAATTCAGGGTACTGTCATCAAAAATCTCTTCTGAGCCTGAAAAAAATAATAAAAACCACATGCATATTACATTATTTTATCAAACTTCTGAAAATATTGCTAGTGGTTCTGATTCACAGCAGTGATTTGGAAGAAATCTCCAAAGTAACAAATGCTAGATGTGGAAATACTGCTCTCTATAAAAGAGAGATTGATGGAATACTTTTTAAAAAGAGAGAATGCTGTCCCATGACAGCACAAATATTGTGTCTGATAACTGGAACACCAAAAAAATTAAAATGAACAAGAAGAAAAAATGTTAAATGAGGCTTGAATTAGACTATGTGTGGAAGATATGCCCAAAGTAAAAATAAATGTATCTGTAGGTGCATGATTGGAAGTCCAGTATTTGGGAAAAAAGACAAAGAATTCATTGAAAAAATTAGTGATATTGAAGAAGATGAAACACTAATATGAAGTAAAATTGTTGGAAAAGTCCAAGATTGGTTACATTTCATGTTTTCTACGATGCTGAAGACACAGTCAATGCATTACTCGTGTGACTATTACAACAAAATTTCAGAAATGCTTCCAATTATTTTATTATTAAGATAAAAATTGATATGGTTAATTCAACTCCCCCTCCCCCCCCCCCTTTTCAACAGGTTAAACCAAATTATTTCGTGTGTTCATATTATACTAATGTTTCTGAAAAAATTTCTTTAGTTTTGAAATCATTTAACATAGGTGTTTCTTATAAACCATTAAATAAATTAAGTTCCTTCCTGAATAGCCACAAGTTCAAATATGAAAAAGAAAAATTAAGCGGCGTTGTGTACAAGATTCCATGCAATGATTGTGATAATGTTTACATAGGTGAAACCAGCAGATCCATGGAAATTCATCTTAAAGAGCACATCGGTGCATTTAAAAAAGGTAAATTAAATTCCAGGTTAGTGCAACATGCACTTGACAAGGATCACACCCCTTCCTTCACAGATTCAACAATTTTGAGAAGTAATTGCATAGACTATTATTATAGAATTTTTATGGAGGGATGGTTTACTAAATTGCATCCATTAACCCTGAATGAATCAAGTCCTGTTCCGAATGAATATTTTGTTTTCTTAAATCATTGACTTTAACTCTGACTGGGTCCGGTGTATGCACGTTGTTTTGTTGTAAGTTGATTCGAATACTGATGAGGCTATGAGGAACATAGCGAAACGTTTATTTTATAGTGTATAATTTTATATGATTTTATCTCATTTTAATTGTTTTGTATGTTTTTAGTAATTGTATTAAAGTTTGTCTACTGTTTCCTATTTAAATTGATATGACTAGATAAATATCATTGTGTTTCACTCACACAAAATATATCTAATTTGAAATCAAAAGCATTTTACTTGTCGATCTATATAATAAATCACAATTTTGTTACAAATTAGATATATTTTATGTGAGTGAACACCATGGTATTAACTGGTTATATCAAATTTATCCTAATTATATTTTATAATAAAGTAATTGGAAGTTTTCGCAAAACTTTGCTCTAATATTCACAAGAGTAATAATGAACATTCTCGCAGATTATATTTTTTAAAAAAGCAGATATAGAAACATTAAATGAACCAACATTTAATAATCTGGGTCAAAATGCTTTTGATAGACTTAACATTTAATAATGAAACAGGGTGAGAATACAACTGGGCGATTCTCAAAAGGTGGGCACTGGGCACACGTCATAACTTTAAGCCTTTCAAACATAACTTTAATTATCATTGACTTTATTTTTTTTTTTTTTTTTTACACTGAGTTTTTAATTCTATTCAGAGACAGAAAATGACATAATTTATTGTAAAAGCTTTGTATAAATATCTTAAAATTTTATTATCTTATGCTAAAGAGGCCAATATCGGACATTCATAACGTTAACTGCTCCAATGTACCATCAAGAAAAAGAGTTTTAACTTTTTTCCAAGTGGTTCAAATGGTAAACAACGAATGCATAAAGGAAACGGATGATTTTTTGATAATTTCGTTAAGAGATGGCAGGCTGATTTATTGCTTTTTTGGAGATGAAAGGACTTTTCTATAAAGAATTTTTCTGTATTTTGTTATGTCCGAAAGTAACGTACGTAACAAAGTATTTGATTTTATTATTATTATTACTGGATAACAAAAAGTTAATTATACATATATATATATATATATGTATAAAGACACATTTACTACATTCTTAGTCTTAAGAAGTTTTTAAATACTAAGAGCAACGTCCAAAATCTGTAACATACATGCGAAACAATGTCCAAAATTTGTAACGTACACAACTGCTAGTTAAATGCTTTAATAATTAATTTTCCAGAATACTTGCTGTCTTTTAATGTTTGTGTATAATTTTATAGACAAAATACTATAACTATTAAAAAAAATTGGCCTTAAATTTGAAAATTTTAAAAATTACATATAGTTACATTACGTTTAATGATTCTGCCTTTTGAGAATCTCCCGAATAAAAAAAAGATTTCATTTTCACTTAAGCTTGTATCATAGTAAAGTTTCTCATTTGTCTATTAACTTAAATTTCATTAAAAAGAAAAAAAATGGCATATTTTAAGACATATAACACTGTTTTCCATATTACTTCATTATATAATTTTTGGTAAATCTATTTATACAGTATTTATTGTTAAACTTTTATGTGCCCATTTTCACCCGCGTGAGGTAAAATGGGTATAGTAAACCTATATCTATTACAGTGTGGAACCAGTTATTCAGAATATTTGAAAGTCATTGATTTCAGAATCTTTTCAGAAAAAAAGTGCTATATAGTGCCAGTTTGACATGTGCATTGCTTAATACAATACAATACGCATAGTTTAACTTGATGCCAACTCTAGTACTTGAAATAGATGCATATTTATGAGATATCTGACATGTTCATTTTTATGCAAAGGAAACATAAGAATTTTCTTTACCAAGATATTCACATAAATTGTCTTCGTTCAAACTCCAATTAACTTTTGATCTTGTTAGGACTGAATCCGACTTTGTGTACCTAATCTAATAGTCAATTTGAAATCGGAATCAATGCCACAGCCACATATATTCTACCAATCTAATCAAATGAATGTTGCTTAGATGCCCAACCAGTTATCTGGAATACATCGGACCCCAACCATTCCGGATTTAAGTGGTTCTATACTGTATTAAGTTTTTTTCTTTTAAAGAAACAGTCATTTCTAAATGATCAAATAACTTTTTTTATAAGACTTAACTGTGATTTAGTTATTTCAGGCAAAAGAAATTCATTTTTAATTTATTTATTAAAGTAAATAGTTTAGAGCATTGCTTAATGTCAAATGTTACACGAAGAAAATGTTATCAAAGTTTCAAAAAGGTAAAAAAAATTGTTATTTGTTTGCTAAGCCTAACAGTGTAACTATTATATTCCACATAGTTTTTT
Source organism: Maratus speciosus (assembly GCA_963932465.1). NCBI lineage: Eukaryota > Metazoa > Arthropoda > Arachnida > Araneae > Salticidae > Maratus > Maratus speciosus. Next base: position 300,041 of record CAWVRF010000974.1, on the reverse strand, counting down.
TTGCTCTAAAAAAATTACATCATTTTGTAACAAAAAATGCAGAAAGTCAATCCTGAATAAATGTTTTATGTTATACAATGAATAAATAATCTGAAAATGTTTTTATTTTCTTTAAAAGAACAGTTGTTCTCTTCATTACAACCAAGTCATATTATCCAAAATTTAAAAATTGCGGTTAAGAATAAATAATATAGCAACAAATATTCTTTTATTCAATGAAAAATTATATCTGATGCCTGTAACATACTAATTTGCCAAAATAATTCCAAAAAATTACGATTTGCATGTTTTATGAATTTATTTTTGATATCTACCTATTTTACCCCTACCGAACACTATTTCTAGTTTATGGTTACATGCAAACGAAACACTTTCAAATGAACTGACTTGCAATAGGATGACGACATACTTGCAATAGGTCTGCAAATACTCATGCATTTGTAACGCTTGCAAGTCGTTACATCCATTTACAAATTGCAAAAAATGAATCTATTAATACCGATTACGATAAACGATAAACCAATAAGTAGCAAAAAATATTCATCGAGTGATGTAGATGATGTGAAATCAATGTGCTTGTTATCCAGTTAACTGCAGTGTCGTGTGCTCGTTTCTTTGCTTTTATACTTTTTCTTTTCGATTAGTTTTTTTACGTTTGATTGATTTCATTTACCATTATGTCACGAGCAATGAATTTTTTCCGACGAAGAGATACATTTAATCCTAACATGCCTTGAGCAGCAACCTGATTTAGTATCGGAGCTGTTAGGACAAGAAATTAAAACTAATGCTGATCTCCGAGCTGCATGTAACAAAATAGGAAACATGTGCTCTGCATGCAGTTTGGGAGCAGTGCAATCAGGGATCGAAATCAGAAACAAGTGATATGATTTAAAATGCCGAACCAAGAGAAAGGCGGCCATTCTGAAAGATGTATTAACAGAGACAGGCAACAAAAAAAAAAAAAAAAACAAGCCCATTGACCGATATTGAAGAACAGGCCCTTGCTCTTATAGGTGGGCACAAATCTGTGGAAGGAGTACAATATGGAACCAGTTATCCAAAATGATATTTCCAATTCATTGATTTCCGAAAAAAAGTGCCACTTTGACATGTGCATTCTTGGATACAATACAATATGCATAAGTATAACTTGATGCCAACATCTAATACTTCAAATAGAGGCATATATAGTTAGATATCTGACATTTTGATTTTTATGCAAAGGAAACATAAGGATTTTGTTTCCAAGATATTCCCATAAATTGCCTTCTTTAAAACTCCAATTAACTTTTGATCTTGTTTGAGCTGAACCTTAATTTGTGTAATCTAATAGTCAATTTGAAATCGGAATCAATGCTACAGCCACATACAGGGTGATTCATAAAAGATGGGCAGGACTTTAAGGGGTTATAGTACACTTAAAGACAAATAATATTAAATAGGAGACTAAGGGTCCCAGACGTATTCCCAAGGAGATAGGGGGCATTAAAGTTTAGGGTCCGAAATTTCAAATGATTATAAAACATGGAAAAATTGGTCGATTCGTTTGCGGTTTTTGCAAAAAATTTTCTTTATGCCAGTATTTTCTTGAAATAAAATTTTAAAGTTCAATTTCAAAAAATGCCGATAGGGGGCGCTTTAGACTTTGGAGTAACAAACAACTATTTTTTAACGTTATTTTTTGTATTTCTTTAAATGATTTCGAAAGCTTAGACTTAAACTTAAATTTTGATCTAAAAATCTGAGTCCTAACGAATAGTTAAGTAGCGTAAACTGAAATTTGAAACCCTTCTCCCCCCAGAACAAAAATCAGTTATTCCCGATCTTTGTGTCGTAGATTAGGCTCTAACTACTGCCGCGTTTTGCTAAAATTATTCTTTATGTCAGTATTTTCTTGAAAATAAATTTTAAAGAAAATTTTCAAAAAATTCCGATAGAGGGCGCTTTAGACTTTGGAGTAACGAACAACTATTTTATACCGTTATTTTTTGTGTCTCATTAAATGCTTTCTAAAGCTTAGACTTAAACTTAAATTTTCAGCTCAAAATCTGAATCGCTGAGCGTGGTTCAGTAGCGAGGGGAGGGGGTTCAAATTTCAACTTCTGAACATAGTTCAGTTTGCACTACTTAACCATGCCCAACGATTCTGTGCTGTGATACGAGGCAAAAATACAACTTTCGTCAAGGACTGCATAGTCGGAATTCACTCATAAAGGCACTGGCACAGTTGAAAACGTCGCTCATGCAAACGTTAAAGCTCCATTCCTGACGCTAGTCACCGGGTGAAGAAGGAAACAGAAAGTATGCAAATGTCAAATGGGGAAGAAGAAGAACGCGTATGCAAAATTTCGACACGATTCAGGCATAAAAACCACTGAACGGTGAGTGAAGTGTAAGTCGCTGTAGTAATGAATCGGAAGATGGTGCCCTTCACGAATAAGGAAAAGGCTGAGATGCATTTAATTTACGGAGCGGCAGATGGAAATGGTGCAGAGGCACAACGAATGTACGGAGAGCGATTTCCCAACAGGCGGTTGCCTAACCGCAAAACTTTCGAGCGCTTGCACAGACAGTTGTGTGAGACGGGATCATTTCTCGCTTCCCGGTCGAATGCAGGTCGTGCAAAAAAGGACGAATCAGTAGTTGTTGCAGAAGCCATTCTGGATGTAGTAGCGGCGCAGCCAAGTACAAGTACACGAATAGTGGCTAGGCAGGTGGATACCTCACAGTCCATGACTTGGAGGGTACTGAAGGATGAACATTTGCTCCCGTTTCATGTGCAACGAGTCCAGAAACTGTCTCCAGGGGATTATCCAAATCGTATTGAATTCGCCCGCTGGTTTCTGCAGCAGAACGCGCTAAATCCACATTTTGGACGAACTGTGCTTTTCACCGATGAATGTACCTTCACACGTGTAGGTACATTTAACACACACAATGCACATGTATGGGCGGATGTCAATCCACATGCTACGTATCCACATGCTCATCAGAGACGCTTTTCCATCAATGTTTGGGCAGGAATCCTCGGAGACCACCTAATCGGACCGTACCTTCTTCCTGAACGCCTCAACGGTAAAACATACCTCACATTTCTGCAACATGTGCTGCCAGACCTGTTAAACGTTGTTCCTCCACGCATCCGGCGGGTCATGTGGTTCCAGCACGATGGAGCGCCAGCCCATTACGTACGAGACGTCCGCAACTATCTGGACATCACATTTCCGAACAGATGGATTGGTCGAGGTGGTCCTGTTGCTTGGCCTGCTCGCTCGCCAGATCTTTCACCCCTCGATTTCTTTTTTTGGGGACGATTGAAGGCTCTTATGTATGAGACACCCATTGAATCCCCCGAGGAACTGGTCGCCAGACTTTCCGCCGCTGTAGGGGAAGTGCTCGAAAAGCCTGATGTTTTCGCGAATGTTCGCCGTTCCATTCTTCGCCGTTGTTCTGCGTGCATAACCTCTGGTGGTCACAATTTTGAACATTTATTGTAATTACATGTTAATAAATATGCTTTGGTAACATAATCCTAATTTGTGTCTTTTTACCTCGTATCACAGCACACAATGTGTGGACATGGTAAACTGAACTGTGCTCAGGAGTAGAAATTTCAAACCCCTCTCCCCAGAAATTTAACCACGTCTAACGATTCAGATTTTGGGCTGAAAATTTAAGTCTAAGCTTTAGAAAGCATTTAATGAGACACAAAAAATAACGGTATAAAATAGTTGTTCGTTACTCCAAAGTCTAAAGCGCCCTCTATCGGAATTTTTTGAAAATTTTCTTTAAAATTTATTTTCAAGAAAATACTGACATAAAGAATAATTTTAGCAAAACGCGGCAGTAGTTAGAGCCTAATCTACGACACAAAGATCGGGAATAACTGATTTTTGTTCTGGGGGGAGAAGGGTTTCAAATTTCAAATTTCAGTTTATGCTACTTAACTACTCGTTAGGACTCAGATTTTTAGATCAAAATTTAAGTTTAAGTCTAAGCTTTCGAAATCATTTAAAGAAATACAAAAAATAACGTTAAAAAATAGTTGTTTGTTACTCCAAAGTCTAAAGCGCCCCCTATCGGCATTTTTTGAAATTGAACTTTAAAATTTTATTTCAAGAAAATACTGGCATAAAGAAAATTTTTTGCAAAAACCGCAAACGAATCGACCAATTTTTCCATGTTTTATAATCATTTGAAATTTCGGACCCTAAACTTTAATGCCCCCTATCTCCTTGGGAATACGTCTGGGACCCTTAGTCTCCTATTTAATATTATTTGTCTTTAAGTGTACTATAACCCCTTAAAGTTCTGCCCATCTTTTATGAATCACCCTGTATATTCTACCAATCTGATCAAATGGATGTTTCTTTAAAGGTTGGTTGGTTGGGGTTTTATGGCACAAAATCCCTTACGAGACATGCTGTGCCAAGAAAGTAGACTAAAACATCAAAAAGTTAAAAAGAAACAATGTAAAAAAAAGAGAATGAGAAGAACAACAATCTGGATGGGGTTTCCCATCCAAATTGTTGCTTTAATGACCAACCAGTTATCGAGAATACATATGACCCCAACCTTTCCGGATAAGTGGTTCCATTCTTTAAATGTTTTCTTGCAGACATACTTTAGTAGCCTCATAGATAAAAATTGTGTATTTTCATTCCAAGAATGTTCAATGTAAAGAAAATACCAAAAAAAGTTTTAATTATTTAACATTTACCAGAAAATTTTAACTGAACATCTAAAAATAGTTAATTATATCCCACCTGACCCTAATCCTAGTACTCTAGAGTTTCGCAGTTCAATACAGATTGTTATAAGTTAATAACTTTATGAAAAATAGTAATACAAAAAATTGTGAAGATGATTTCGGCGTCAATATTCTTGATGTAAGCAAATACAGTGCACAGTCTTTAAATGTGCTATACCGAAGTTGATGTGGAAAATGAAATGGATGATGTTCTTAAAGCCGTACCATCTGTTAACGATTTACAACGAAATGTTTTAGCACATATATATATATATATCGTGTTTTCTAGATCACTTTATAAAAAGTCGCCTTGCGAACACTGCAAGAAAAAAAAAGCACTATTTAAAGCTCCAAACAATTTAATGGAGAAAATAAGAAAGGAAAAGAAGTATTAACATCATCTAATTCAGACGATGAGATTTCGAGAATGTCAAGTGACAGACTAAGGAATAAACTAGCTATTCAGATTCAAGAAAATAAAAGTTTTAAAGGCAGAACTGAGGGGCTACCCCCAGGTCGAAAAGACTCCCCCCCCCCCCCCCCAAAACTCTAAAACTAAAACCAAAACTAAATCTTCTAAAATCGATCCTATCACCTTAAAAAAGACCCTCAACTACAGTGAACTCAACTCTAAAATAGAGAATGAAATTATCTTTAAAACCACCAAAAGTGTCTTAAGAGGGGGCACCATTAAGGTTTTCCCAGATTCAATTGATGATCACAGAGCCATCAAAAAATTTCTTGAGGAGAATACCCTTGAGTTTTTCTTGATGGTTCCGAGAAACGAAAGACCGAAGAAAGTGCTTCTTCGAGGAATTCCCCCTGAAACCCCCGTTGAAACCGTAAAAAATGAATTGTCATCAAAATTCCAAATTATTCAAGGGACTACAAAAATAAAAGACCCCTTCCTCTTTATCTCGTTGATATTTTCCCAACGGAAAATTATCGCAATATTTTCGAAATTGATTCCTTTTTAGGCTACTTCATAAAAGTTGAGGCTTATAGGTCGAATGGACCCAAACAATGCTGGAATTGCCAACGTTTTAACCAGAGTAGTGAAAACTGCCACTTTCAATCCTCCTGCAGGAAGTGTGCCGGGAACCACAGGACACCTGACTGCCCCCCCCCCCCCCCCGAGAATACCACCATTAAATGCTCAAATTGCTCTGAATCACATACATCCAACTATGGCGGATGCAGATTAAACCCCCGCAATATTAAAAATAAAAGACTCACTGCTATCCGAAACGGCCAAACCAATTTTAACAGCAGATTCTTAAACCCTAATCTATCTTATTCTAAAATTGCTAAAAACGAAACCGAAACGGAAATTCCCTCCGCCAACAATCCCCCCCCCCCCCCAATCATTAACCTCGAAAATTTCCCACCTCTTCCAAATCAAACTGAAAATCCCCCCCCCCCTTGGAATTCCCTCTATCGAAAATCTTGATAAAATCATCGAAAAACTTAATATTATCTATGACCTTCTCAACAAAATTAATAATCTACCCACCAGCTCCCTTGCAGATACTTTAGCTAAACACTTAATCGGGAAAAATCCCACTAATTCTTACGCCACCATCCCCTAAACCGGTCACTTCGCCTATTCTACCGATGAGTCAACTCTCCCTAATTTCTCGCTGCATTGTTAGGGCTCTTGAAGCACTCTCTTCATTTTTTAAATCCCCTTTTTAATTTTCTTACTTTTTTACTTTCCAAAAAATTTTTACCTTTTATTTTTCTCATTTTTAAACCTTAAAAAGAAAAAATTTATATGGCCCCGACGAAGGACTTTTTGTTTTTGTAGGGCAGACATCTGTTCTGTTCCTTCCCGGCTGTTTTACCAGAGCTTCCCCCCCCCCCTCCTCTTTTCCAGACTCCTAAAGTCTTTTTTCTAAATTTCTACTCCGCTCAACAAACGAAAATGAGCACTTCACCTTAAAACAGCTACTGTTGTTGACCCCTTCCCCAACCAACCAAATTTCTCCATTCACCCGCTCCGCCTCTTTCTCCCTTCAGGCATATAACCACCCTGCGAGCACGGCGCTCGTGCATTCCTCCTTTTCCCCTCAGTGTGAACGGATCTCCTAGTCTGCAGTGAATCGTGGGCATCTCAAAGAGCCTTTTTCAAGGCTATTTTCTGTGAATGCCTGTGCAGCTGTAGTAGCCCTATCTCGCGATGAAGCGTGAGTGGGGCGTGGGTTTTCTGTTTAGCTGATCTCTCTAATATTTTTACCGCGGCTCTTCGAGTCCGCCTTAGGCAGGTTTTCGTCTCTGCCACCCCTCTTTCCCTCTACCAAACTCTGTTTTGGTTTCAAAATTTTTAAGTCTTACTTTCTATTTTGGCTTCATTTTTCACCAGAGATATGGAACCTCGTTTTCCCAGGTACTCTAAAAGCCTCCCCGTCAAAGTCACTGAGGGGCTATAAGGATTCCCAAAGCACGAAGGAAGGTACTGCAATTTTACATTTTAATACAGTTGCTGCACTGTAAATGTTTCTAATTTGTCTCATCAAACATTATTTTTATCAATTTATGTGATTTTACATCTGATATTGTCAGATTAAGGGATGATTATGTTCAAGGCTACTCCATTTTTTAAAGCGTTTCTAAGTTTCTAACTGCAAAGTTGTGTTTGACTTAATTCTGAGTAAAGATTAAAAATCTTTTTCATAAAATTGCACTTCATTATTTTCTATTGTTCATCCTGGTTATAAGTAGGGTTATTACAAACATGTATTTACTATCTTTGTAAGAATTTTGCAATCTTATGTCTAAATTTTATTGACAAAAAATGCATACTTGTTGTAAATGTACGACTATCTCGTTCATACTGGCAAATTTTCTAGTTTTCCTTATGACTGTTTCAGAAGATATACAAGGATTGTTAATGAGATTTATATTCCTAAAAATGTTGTGAAATATGGTCAAGGAATTTTATAAAAAAAATTAGGTAACTTTATTTAACTTTTTTTATATTTCCTTATCCAGAGGTTGATGCATATTTTTACAGTATCTTTTTTGTGTGTGAAAAAGCAAAACATTTCTTGGGCTTTCCTTTTCTGTGTGTGTGCAAATACTGTTATAATTACTGTGAGCAGAATTTTGTAAATGGAAAGAATAGAATTTTATGAAAGGTTTGTTTTATTTCAAAGAGTGAAATTTTGTAAAATCTTCTAAAAGAACTGAATTTTTTCTGGATTGATCCCCGATATCAAGAGATATTTTACCTATTTTATACAAATATAGCGTTATATTTTCATTATATGTTAAGCTTTCCTTTTATTTTTCCTTTAGATTCAACTTCTATTTTGAGGGAAACACAGAAAATTTTGACAGAAACACAAGAAATTTTAAAAGAAAGAAAATATCCGATGATTCAAGAAAGATAAAAAAAAGTCGACATCTGAGACTTCCAAAAGCACATTGGAAAAAAAAAAAAACTTAAGAAAAATTCCAAGATTCATTTATATTTCGCCTTGTAGCATGATTTACTTACTGTATATTTCTATGTATAAGCCGATCCATATATAAGCGGAGTATATGACTTTTCTGTGAAAAATCGTCCAAAATTGGACACCTTTATATAAGCCGATGAAAAATTCACCGAACAAAAACTAAGAATAGGAGAGATCAACAAAAAAAGTGTTATCTTGGCGCACTACCACATCTTTTTATTGGGTTCCGCTCATCCTGTTATGACTTGGTCATTCATAAAAATCAAACTTTCTATTTCTGTAAATGTTAAAATCTTTCTCTATTTCACGTGACTGCTAACTGTTACTTTGGTTTAAGAAAAGATGGCTGAACAAAAGTGCACAGCTTATAATGCAGGTTTTAAGATAAAAGTCATTAATGCTGAGCAATCGAATAACTCAGTGACTGCTCGTCATTTCACACTCAATGAAAAACGTGCAAGAATGAAGAATGAAATAAGAAGAAATTTCAAATATTCCAAACGTAATAAAAGCTACATGTGGGAGCAAAGAAGTCTTTTGAAGAAGGCGTTGATAATGACCAGTTATTCACCAACGATATTTATCCTGATGTACCAATGAAAGGAAGCGATTTTGAAGAGTTGCTTGAAAATTCTGATAACTTCTTTCGGAATGATGATTGGTGAGTTTTACATTACAAAAGACTGTCAGTATTTTTAGAAATTTTTATGTTTACCATATTTTTTATTTTAGAATATAAATTTCGGAAATTACCTCAAACAAGTTTTTCCCCCCACTTTGGAGTCATAAAAATACATAAAAATTAATTATACACAGAAACTTGGTTCCCAATGTCATATTTAAAAGCATATATTGAAAGATTTTTGTGTTTATCCAAAATAAAAGAAGAATGAAAAATCAGGCATAAAATCTGAACCACTTTCTAACACTAACAGAATATTTTTAAAAATCATTTTTATAATGTCTAAATAAGCAATTTAAGTAAAATGTGCTGCAGCTAATTTTCTTCATGGACCATAATGTAACAGAATTCTATTGTGTGTCCCTGCAAATGAACTCTAAATGCTACACACTTCTTTTTCAACAGCAAACATTCTATAGTAAACTTCATTAACATATAAAAATTAAATGTTGATTAAGGTCTAGACCACAGACAGACAAACCAAATTCATAAACACTTTTCAACTCTCTAGGAAATTATTATAAAACTTTTTGATTAAGATTGCCTGGTAAATTCATGCATTTGAGAACAAAAATGTATTCAGTAATGTGTCAGAAAGTGGGTAGTATGGACTAAGTTAGTGAATCATGAAAAAATATTTTCTGCATTTTTACAGAACATGGATGCTGTTTGGTGTTTTATTTTAATTTAATATTTTATTAAATCATTAAAAGTATTATATTATTACAGTAATTATAATTACAGTTTTAACAGAGTTCCTGCAGCTAAATCTTCAAAGATTAAGACATGCAGAGTGAAAAATTAGTTTGCTTGTAACATTTATTACTTATGGACTAAGGACATGTTGTTGGTTGCTATTCTAACGCCATAAGCTAAACTGTATTTCCAAATGTATATTTTGATTATTGGCTCATTTCCAGTAACCTCCATTTTTTTTTGGTGGCCACAAGCTGATGAAAATAGTGTTTGTTTTATATGTTGTTATAATATGTGTCATATTGTTTACTTCATTTTATGTGTAACATAAAAAATTACGATAGTATTTCTAAAAACAGTTTTTTTAACCTTGTGTTTAAAATGTGATCCTGTTGCAAAGAATTATTTTGTATTTTTTTCTTAAATTTCAGCTGTTTCTTGGTCAGCTGACAGCAGAGAAGTGAGGGGTACAACCAAGACTGACATGCCTGGGAATGAAAACCTTTGCAGTGTATGTTGAATTTTATTTTCATATAAAATTTATTATGATTAATAAATTGTTTTGCACGTATAACTAAACTTTAGATATATGGTTATGACCTAATGATCTAGCTTTTATGCAATTAAATACTTTATATTAAGAACAATAAATTTTATCAAATAAAATTTTATAATATGTAATTTTACTATTGATTTTAATGTTAATAGGACAGCTTATAACTTAAAAATTAAAAACATTTTTTCACAATTTTGGATTTATATGCCTAGTTATATTAATAATGCAATGAAATTTTTAAAATTTTCAGAAATATTTATTAGGTGCAGCCCAATATGGGTAAGCTGATGCAAAGATCCTTTGATCAGTGACTAAAAATAAGTCTAATTTTTTAAAACATATGCTAATAAATTTATTTCTTGACATTCATTTAAAATGCAAATTTTATAAACTTTACAAGATAAATTTTTTGCGAATTTATGTATGTAGTATTTATAGATTTTTTTTCCTCTCTTTCAGGTTACGTGAAGTCTAAATTTCCTAACGTAGAAGAAAATGCAATAAAAAAACTCAATGCATAACAAATTTAAGTATGAATCTGTAAAGATAAATGGAAGATATTATAAAAATACTGTAAAAAAATTGTATCAGAAACTCTTTCGACAGTCGATGAATTTAAAAATTCAGAATGTGCAACCAATACTAATATGCCTGATATTTTTGAGACAATCATCGAAGATGATTTTGTAACAGAAGAAGTTTTTGTTTGAATAAATAAGATTTATTTTGCTGCGAGATTTCTTATTTAATGTAATTTTTTTAAATTTACACAAAGAGATCCTTTCTTTACATGATTTTCTGAAACCAGCTTTTATGCAATTACAAACATCAAAATTGTAGGGAATATAATCATACTGTGCTAATTTTAAGTTTTTATTGCAAGAGTATTTAAAACATTTTTATATAATGTAAATAATTTAAAAGGTTCCAATTGATTGTTTAAAAGAAAAGGGGGGGGGGGGGGGGGGGGGGGTAAGATTGAAAATTATTATATCTTAATTATGCCTACATGAGATATTCTTTGTGTGAGCAACATTTAACCAATTAAAATGAAAATTTTCAAATTACTTTATTCTTATCTTTCTCAAACAAGTTGTTGCTCTCAATAAGTGTGAGACAGGTTTCACTGGTTTCACAGATTTATTGTTATTTTTATGTGTAATTTGCATGTACAGTAATAGTGCGAATAATGATTTTCTAACTAAATAATTGTGCAAAAAAAAAAAAAAGGAATAGATTCTTGATTATAGATTATTCTATTAGATTTTCAAAGAAGGGTTTTAAATAATAAATTGGGGGGGGGGGGGGGGGTAGGTATTGATAATTTGGTTTGAGAGAAAATAATAGCTATTTCTGTGTCGCATGGCATACTCAATTTACACTGCCTATAAAATGGAGTTAATGATTTAAAAATTCTAAGTCTGTGTGTGTGTAACATATTTTTGAAGTGTGAACTGTCTGAGGAAGAAAAAAAAGAACTCCATTAAGTATTGAAAAACAAAAATATCCATGTACCTTTATGCTTGCACTGATAGAAAAATTTAACGTCAAATCTTCACCTTTTGAAGAATGTAGTAAAAGAAGTCATCCTACAGGGTGGCTACTAAATACTGTTACACTCCAAAAAATACGCATTAATTTTAATCGTTTGGGTAAACAATTTATTTCTCTATTTTAGGGATTGGCAAGCTAACTATTAGTGCAGACGAATTTCGTTATAAAGCGAATATTTAAAATTATTTTAAACAGGGAAGCCAAAAGAATGATGATTAAACAGCTCTTTGATCGCAGGTTTTCCTCAGGTAAAACCTTTAAGCAATTAAAATACCCTGTTTTTTATGGAACATTTATATATAAAACTATAAATCGATTATTGGATACTAATAGCTATGTAAATATCGATCTAGGTCTGGTCATCTATGCTCAGTTCTCACAATAGAGCGCATCAAAAGAATTCGCGAAAAGGTGTGAAGAAATCCACAACGCTCTGCAAATGAAATGGCTGCAGAAGAGAACGTAAATTGCTGAACTATGCAAGTTATTATAAATGAAGATCTGGGTTATTGCCCTTATCGCAAAAGAAAAATTCAAAGATTGACTGCTGCACAAAGTATTAAAAAATTACAAAGGAGGAAGAAATTGATGAAGCGGCACGGTAGGAAAAGTGTTGACAGAATAATATTTTTCGATGGGAAGCTATTTTGCACTTAGCAGTGTTATAATGCTAAAAAGGATATCGTATATTTAGCAACCCTCGAGGATATACCTGAAACCTTTCAAATTGTTAAACGCTTTCAGAACAAGAATTCTGTTATGGTTTGGGCTGCAGTGTCAAACAATGGAAAATCGACTTTGAAGTTCATCGATAAAGGGATAAAAGTCGATGCGAATATTACAAACAGGACATATTGGCTACACATTTATTACCACATGCTGACAGGTTGTATCCCAAAAAGAATTGGATATTTCTGCAAGATTTTACATCTTTGTACCGAGATAAATCAACAAAGGCTTGGCTCCCTGTCACCTGTCCGAAATTTATCATGCAAGAAGATTGGCCACCTTCTTCACCAGATCTAAATCCTTTAGATTATTGCGTCTGGTGATTTTAGAGGCTAAAGTAAATAGCAACAAATACAGAAGTTTGGACTCTCTCAAAGCTTCCCTATTGCGTGAATGGTACCGACTACCTCTTAAAAGGATTCGTGCCGCAGTCGGACAGTGGCATAAGAGATTATCTTTGGTAATCGATAAAGATGGCGGTCAATTTGATTAAAATTATTTCCAGTTAAACTTTCATCTCTGATGTTCATCATGTTAGTGTAGTTATCATTTTCTATTTTATATTTGTAAAATAAAAAGACTGAATATTTGTAACAGTATTTAGTAGCCACCCTGTATATATTCATATAGAAGAGTCAGCAAATTCAAATCAATAAATTTAGCAGCAAAGTCTTTACTGAAGTTAAACAACATCAAAAGCCTCCTTGGCAAGTGCTGAAAGAATATTTTTGACATTTGCATTGATACAGTCAAAAATACGAAATAACTGAGGATTAGAAATGGTTTCAAAACTTACTGTTTATGAACACACTCGGAAAAAAAAAAAATGAAAATAAACCCCAATATGTCATGCCCAAGAATTGTGAAACTTTTTCTTAATAATTTTTATCATGGGGTGATACGTCGTCATTCAGATTGCAGTTCGGTAAATTCAAATTATTTCATAGTGCGTCGAAGAATAAGTACGTCTTCATAAATTAGTTCTAATATATATCAAATTCGTAACTTCAATAAGTAAACACACTCTACAGCTCGAATTAAACTACTTCTTTTTTAAAAAACAACTTATATGAACATTTATTTACAGATATATAGATATATTATTATTATTATTACTCTCCTTTGAGAGTTCCATTTTTTTGCCGTAATACGGTTCAAGTCAAAAGTTACATCTACACTGAAAAGAAAATTGGAAAACAATAAAAAGGGGGTTGCCACAGTGCCGACTAACAGAAAATGGCAAGCATCGCCAAGTTGGCATTCTCAACATGGAGATTAAAAAATTACTAAAGCTGAAAGATGGGTCTTCAAATCCCATACTAGGAAATGAAAAAGTAAAACAAATTATGTCACAGATTTCTTCAAATGCATAATTTTTCGCATCAATCTGGTAGTAGTAAAGAACTACCTCTAGCAGATGAAAATATCTACATGATGCAGAAAATTCATCCCTTTATGAAGGATCTTACTAAAACATTTTATACCCTATACAGATTTATCTATAGATGAAGAAATGATTAAATATACAACTCCGATTCAAAAAATTAGAATAATGTAAAAAAGAATGAGTTTGATGTTGCTAACGTGTCAATTTGCATACTGCGTCCAGGAAAAAATATATTAAAAGTATCTAATTATCTTCAGAGCATTTATAAATATAACATAAATATTTATTTTTAACTATTTAAAAAATATTAGAATAATTCAAAGAAATAGAATACCTCGATAGCATGGTTCAAAAAATTAGAATATTCAAATTTTTCTTATAAGTTGAGAGAACGGCTGCGGGATTAACATCTGTGGTACTATAAAATGTGCTCCGTTGAAAATGAAAAGTTGTTTGGCATTTGATTGTAGCGTAGTATTTGCTTAATATGGGACGAAAGAGCGATTTATCTGAGGCTGTGAAATATCGTATTGTGTACTTGCACGAAATAGGAAAAACACAACTTTTTATAGCAAAAGAAGTGAAATGCTCTCAAGCAAGTGTGAGTAGAGTTTTGAGAGAATATTCTAATAATAAGTGTTTTCAAAATAAACACTTTAAAAGTGGTCGAAAGCCAGTAACTTCAAGAAGAGATGAAAGGCAATTGAAAAAGATTGTGAAGAAACATAGTTTTCGGAGTGTGAGATATGTGCATAGAAAATGGAAAGAAATGGGTATAAATGTCTCCAAATCTACAACAACTTCGCAAATTAGGTTTTAGATCACGTGTGCCTAAGATAAAGCCATTCTTATCATCTAAGCAAAGGGCTGCTAGAGTTAAATGGTGTAAACAAAGGCTATTTTGGGATCACGACGATTGGAAAAAGATACTTTTCAGCGATGAAAGTGTGTTTTGTGTGTCTCACGGAAATCAAGGTATACGTGTCTGGAGACTCAAACATGAAGCTTATAAGAAAGAATGTTTAAAAGGTTCGGTTAAATTTGCGACCTCTGTTATGGTATGGGGCTGCATGACTGCTGAAGGCCCAGGCAGGTTGTGTATTGTTTCCACAACAGTCAATTCAGAAGTCTATAAAGAAATTCTTGAACATTTCATGATTCCTTCAGCTGAGGATTTATGTGATGACGATTTCTTGTTTCAGCAAGATTTAGCTTCTCCCCACACTTCCAAATCAACAACTAAATGGCTCAAAGATAAGGACATACCTGTACTCCCTTGGCCTGCAAACTCACCCGATCTAAATCCTATCGAGAATTTGTGGGGAATTATGAAGAAACGACTTCAAGAAGTTGCGCCTAGAGACAAAAAAGAACTTATTTCTAGTATAAAGAGCATATGGGCGAATTTGGATAAAAAACATTGTGAACCTTTAGTTAAAAACATGCCAGAACGTTTAAGAGCTGTCATTAAAGCTAAGGGTGATGCAACAGAGTACTGATTAGCAAGTAAAAATACTTAGAGTTTAAATTATGTTCAATATATTTTCATTATTCTAATTTTTTGAACCATGTTAGAAAGTATTCTAATATTTTGAATTTTTTGTTGTTAGCTGATTTAAATATATTTTCTATTTCATTATAATGTGTTTACATTTTTATAATCTGCAAAATATGCAGATTCATATTATAGTACTTTATATTTGATATTGTTGATTATTTATTTGATAAATTCGATTTTCATTTCCCTTGACCGTATTTCTTTTCATTATTCTAATTTTTTGAATCGGAGTTGTAGGGCCGATTAGGCATTGTTCAGTAAATACCTAAAAATCAATAGTTTGGATGATGTGCATGTTCCATTTTTTTGGTGGCCACAAGCTGATGAAAATAGTGTTTGTTTTATGTGTTGATATAATATGTATCATATTGTTTACTTCATTTTATGTGTAACATAAAAAATTACGACAGCATTATTTCTAAAAACTGTTTTTAAAACTTGTTTTATGTTTAAAATTTGATCCTGTTGTAAAGAATTATTTTGTATTTATTTATTTCTTAAATTTCAGCTGTTTCTTGTTCAGCTGACAGCAGAGAAGTGAGGGGTACAACTGAGACTGACATGCCTGGGAATGAAAACCTTTGCAGTGTATGTTGAATTTTATTTTCTTATTTAATTTATTATGATTAATATATTGTTTTGCACGTACAACTAAACTTTAGATATATGGTTATGACCTAATGATCTAGCTTTTATGCAATTAAATACTTTATATTAAGAACAGTATAGTTTATCAAATAAAATTTTATAGTATGTAATTTTACTATTGATTTCAATGTTAATAGGACAGCTTGTAACTTAAAAATTAAAAACATTTTTTCACTATTTTGGATTTATATGCCTAGTTTTATCATATTAATAATGCAATCAAATTTTCAAAATTTTCAGAAATATTTATTAGATGTGGGCCAATATGGGTTAAGCTGATCCAAAGATCCTTTGATCAGTGACTAAAAAATAAGTCTAATTTTTTAAGACATGTGCTAATAAATTTAATTCTTGACATTCATTTAAAATGTTCTTGTATTCAATTAAAATGCAAATTTTATAAACTTTACAAGATAAAGTAAAATTTGTGAATTTATGTATGTAGTATATACAGAATTTTTTTTTCTCCTCTTTCAGATTATGTGAAGTCTAAATTTCCTAACGTAGTAGAAAATGCAATAAAAAAATAAGTAACAAATTGAAGTATGAATCTGTAAAGATAAATGGAAGACATTATCAAAAAACTGTAAAAAAAAAATTTGTATCAGAAGCTCTTTCGACATTCGATGAAGAATTTAAAAATTCACACCAATACTAATATGCCTGATATTTCTGAGGCAATTATCAAAGATGATTTTGTAACAGAAATAGTTTTTGTTCGAATAAATAAGATTTATTTTGCTGTGAGATTTCTTATTTAATACAATTTTTTTAAATTTACTCAAAAAGATCCTTTCTTTGCATGATCACCTGAAACCAGCTTTTAAGCAATTAGAAACATCAAAATTGTAGGGAATATAAACATACTGTTCTAATTTTATGTTTTTATGGCAAGAGTATTTAAAACACTTTTATATAATGTAAATAATTGAAAAGGTTCCGATTGATTGTTTAAATAAAAGGGGGGGGGGGGGGGATCTTACTAAAACATTTTATACCCTATACAGATTTATCTATAGATGAAGCAAAGATTAAATATAGGGCCGATTAGGCATTGTTCAGTAAATACCTAAAAATCAATAGTTTGGATGATGTGCATGTTCCATTTTTTTGGTGGCCACAAGCTGATGAAAATAGTGTTTGTTTTATGTGTTGTTATAATATGTATCATATTGTTTACTTCATTTTATGTGTAACAAAAAATTACGACAGTATTATTTCTAAAAACTGTTTTTAAAACTTTTTTTATGTTTAAAATTTGATCCTGTTGTAAAGAATTATTTTGTATTTATTTCTTAAATTTCAGCTGTTTCTTGCTCAGCTGACAGCAGAGAAGTGAGGGGTACAACCAAGACTGACATGCCTGGGAATGAAAACCTTTGCAGTGTATGTTGAATTTTATTTTCTTATTTAATTTATTATGATTAATATATTGTTTTGCACGTGTAACTAAACTTTAGATATATGGTTATGACCTAATAATCTAGCTTTTATGCAATAAATACTTTATATTAAGAACAATATATTTTATCAAATAAATTTTATAGTATGTAATTTTACTATTGATTTTAATGTTAATAGGACAGCTTATAACTTAAAAACATTTTTTCACTATTTTGGATTTATATGCCTAATTATATCATATTAATAATGCAATCAAATTTTCGAAATTTTCAGAAAAATATTTATTAGGTGTGGGCCAATATAGGTTAAGCTGATGCAAAGATCCTTTGATCAGTGACTAAAAAATAAGTCTAATTTTTTGAGACATGTGCTAATAAATTTAATTCTTGACATTCATTTAAAATGTTCTTGTATTCATTTAAAATGTTCTTGTATTCATTTAAAATGTTCTTGTATTCAATTAAAATGCAAATTTTATAAACTTTACAAGATAAAGTAAAATTTGTGAATTTATGTATGTAGTAATTACAGAATTTTTTTTTCTCCTCTTTCAGATTATGTGAAGTCTAAATTTTCCTAACGTAGTAGAAAATGCAATAAAAAAATGTGTAAAAAATTGAAGTATGAATCTGTAAAGATAAATGGAAGACATTATCAAAAAACTGTTTAAAAAAAAAAAAAAATGTATCAGAAGCTCTTTCGACATTCGATGAAGAATTTAAAAATTCAGAATATGCAACCAATACTAATATGCCTGATATTTCTGAGACAATTATCAAAGATGATTTTGTAACAGAAGAAGTTTTTGTTCAAATAAATAAGATTTATTTTGCTGTGAGATTTCTTATTTAATACATTTTTTTAAAATTTACACAAAAAGATCCTTTCTTTGCATGATCACCTGAAACCAGCTTTTAAGCAATTAGAAACATCAAAATTGTAGGGAATATAAACATACTGTGCTAATTTTATGTTTTTATGGCAAGATTATTTAAAACATTTTTATATAATGTAAATAACTTAAAAGGTTCCAATTGATTGTGTAAAAAAAAAAGGGGGGGGGGTGTAAGATTGAAAATTATTATATCTTAATTATGCCTAAATGAGATATTCTTTGTGTGAGCAACATTTATCCAATTAAAAAAAAAATGAAAATTTTCAAATTACTTTATTCTTATCTTTCTCAAACAAGTTGTTGCTTTCAATAAGCATGAGACAGGTTTCACAGATTTATTTTTATGTGTAATTTGCATGTACAGTAATAGTGCGAATAATGATTTTCTAACTAAATAATTGCACAAAAAAAAAGGAATAGATTCTTGATTATAGATTATTCTATTAGATTTTCAAAGGGTTTTAAATAATAAATGGGGGGGGGGGGGGTAGGTATTGATAATTTGGTTTGAGAGAAAATAATAGCTATTTCTGTGTCGCATGTCATACTCAATTTACACTGCCTAAAAAATGGAGTTAATGATTTAAAAATTCTAAGTCTGTGTGTGTGAAACATATTTTTGAAGTGTGAACTGTCTGAGAAAGAAAAAAAAGAACTCCATTAAATATTGAAAAACAAAAATATCCATGTACCTTTATGCTTGCACTGATACAAAAATTTAACGTCAAATCTACACCTTTTGAAGAATGTAGTAAGAGAAGTCATCCTATATATTCATATAGAAGAGTCAGCAAATTCAAATCAATAAATTTAACAGCAAAGTCTTTACAGAAGTTGAACAACATCAAAAGCCTCCTCGGCAAGTGTTGAAAGAATATTTTCGACATTTGGATTGGTACAGTCAAAAATATGAAATAACTGAGGATTAGAAATGGTTTCAAAACTTACTGTTTATGAACACATAGGGGGGGGGGGGGGAATAGAAATAAAGCCCAATATGTCATGTCCAAGATTTTTGAAACTTTTTCTTAATAATTTTTATCATGGGGATTAATAAATTACTAAAGCTGAAAGACGGTCTTCAAATCCCATGCTAGGAAATGAAAAAGTATAACAGATTATGTCACAGATTTCTTCAAATGTACAATTTTTTACATGTGACCGGTAGTAGTAAAGAACTACCTCTAGCCGATGAAAATATTTACATGATGCAGAAAATTCATCCCTTTATGAAGAATCTTACTATAATATTTTATATCCTATACAGATTTATATATTGATGAAGAAATGATTAAATATAAGAGCCGATTAGGCATTGTTCAGTAAATACTCCCAAAAAATCAATCAAAAGCGGTTTGGATGATGTGCATTTTCTTTCTTGGATATATTTATAATTTTGAAATCTATTGTGGAAAGAAAAATCCAATGCAACACTCTAATTATGGTCCTGAATAATGTTGTATCACATGCAGTAACACATCTGTCTAAGACACTTGAAAGGGATTATCATTTGTATTTCGATAGGTTTTTTACCTTCACTTATCTTGTGGAGAATTTATTACATAAAGGAATAATATCATTGAGTGGCACGGTTAAAAAAAAGAAATCTAGCAAATATCAGTAAAATTAAATTAAAGAATAGTGGTGATTTTAAAGCATCAGTGCATAGAATTTCCATTTTTAACATGTACTACATTGGAAGACTAAAAAGAAATTCTCATGCTTTCAAATAATACTGAGCACCATGAGATTTATCATAAAACATAGAATAGGAAGAATTAATCACACCGTCCCTTGTCCTGTCATTATGGCAGACTACAACAAAAAAATGGGTGGCGTTGATTCTGCAGCCGAAAGAGACACTGCAAGGTAATCCAGAAAATGATTAATTTATTTGTTCTGTTTTTTGCTCAACAGTGCAATAAATAATGCTTTTATTATTTACTCCACATCAAACTTTTCTTTACAGAAAAAACTGAGAACATTGCTGGATTTTAGAATAGAATTAATTGAAAGTTTTTCTGGAACTCTCAATAAAGCTAAAAAAATTAATTATTTGAATGATTGAAGACATATAAAAGATGAAAATTGTCAGGCAAAAAAAAAAAAAAAAAAAAAAAAAACATGCATAAAAATAATGAAAAACCAGAACCATGTTTTCTTCTGGTGTGTTATTCTAAAATTGAAAAATAAATGGAATATATTTAATGAAAAGCACTATTATAATACTGTAGATATGATGGCAATGGAACAATATTTGGCGATTTATCACTTTCGCTCGACTAACATTAAATTACCAAATTGGCCGCCTGGCATATAAAAAGTGAAGCGGTTAGCCCGGAACTGTTGATGACAGTCATGCGACTTAGGCTATTAATATAGAGATGCTTTGTTGTCTGCTAAATTGGCATTTTTTCATTCAGTAGCAACTGAATTTGAAACAGTTTTAAAAGAGTATCAAACTTATGTCCTACACATACCTTTCCTCTTTGATGATTTAAATAGTTTGTTACGAGTAATGAAAAGATTCATTCTGAAAGACAAGTTAAAAAGTAATTCTTTGCAGGTTGATGTTGAGAAGATACCTAATTAAATGATATCCTGACCATATTGACTTTTAACGTCTTCAAGAGGCAATCGATTGCATCACCAAAGGCACATGTGGCTTACGGATATCAAAACTACATTGCCGATGTACACATTTTTGGTTTGTGTTTGACATGTCATTATGATTCCCAAAAAATGAATTCAGAAACAAAATTGCATTAATGTAATATTTGTAATAAATCATTTGCTATAGAAGTTGTTGGCCTAAAAATAAAAAAGGCTGAAAATAAAGTGTAAAGAAAATGGATCTTTCGCACAGTTTGCAACATTAACCAATTTTGAGAACGTTTGAGGATTTTTCAGAATTGTTACAATATAATGAAAAGAAGAATTAATGTTCAGTAATTGAGCAGGTAAGAAATAAAGCTTTTCACTATTATGTTTTAACTATACACTTTTATAGTTATTAATGTAATAATTTGCTCCAGGTCCGGGCTAAGGGTATTTTGGCACCAAGAAAATATTCTTGAATTATTCCTAATTTTTTATACATTTGTTACTTTTAGACATACTAATTACGTAAGACTGTTTTCAAATTTGAAGGAACTAATTTCTGATACAAATTTGAATTCATTTTTGTTTGAAAATACATGATGTAAAAAGCAGACGCTCTTATTCAGAAATTATGTAATCGAAGGACATTTCCATTTTTCGATATAGTCAGAAGGTCTTTGTAAAAGTCGGCATTTTGAACCAAATTCCTGCCGCTGCAGTACAAGAAACGAGAAAAATTATCACGTGAGAAGAATTGCTTACAACTCGAATGTTCCAACCCTATTGAAATTGGGCCTATAGAACCTGAAATAAGAATGCAGCCACCTGACGGAAGGTTTTTTCCTTTATCAACTAAATAGTTGCATATTAGCACACAATACACATTTTAAGTAAACTTATTTATACATTTATTTTTGTAAGATTAGGAGCTAAAGTTTTGATCTGAATTCTAAAGAGAAACTTACTTATATATAACTTTATCACTTTTTTTCCTGTAAAATATTTTACCTGGTATTGTTTTTTTCTTTCATGGAGCTGCCTTTTAATAGTAACAACATATATAAAAAAAAAAAAAAAAACCATTCTCTCTCAAAAACATTTGTACTTATTAAAATTGTTTCAGCCCAAATGGTAGTTTGGAAGAACTGAACATAGATTATCAAATGATTTAAGGTGTATCCCAGTTCATTGAGTAAGTAGCTTCTCAAATTATTTTCCCTCTTGTTTTCAAAAGTGGACTTAACAAAGGAACCATATTATCTAAGGTAAGATATATGTAAAAAAAAAAAAAATGCTGAATGATATTTTTAAATTTTACTTTCAATTTTTATGGAATGTCTCATATGTACATACACATTCATTGGCTTGCATAAAATACTTAGTGCATCACTTGTTTGTAAATTGGCTGAACAATATTGACAATTTAAATCTGACAAAGAGACAAGAATTTATACAAGATACAAGATCATTAACCAGTTGCAGATGGTGAGAAAAGGCATCATATAATAACATCAAAAGATACTGGTAAATATGTCAGTGATGAACACTGAGTGAAATTCTGGATTGAAAAAATGAAAGAACGGTATTTCATTCTTGCAGCAAAAGAGAAAAATTCTCAGAATTCTATTTTAAATTCTTTTTACGTTTCTCATTTGACATACAATTAGAAATATTGATTGATATGAAGGGGGGGGGGGGGGATTGATCAGGAGTAACCATGACTGTTTACAGCAGGAGTGGGACCCGTCGCTTTACTTTCTTTGGAAGGGCGACTGTTCCAATGCTCCCACAATGTGTCATACAGTTCTAATGCCTTGAACATTACCTACCTAGCCTCTCGTGTCCAAGTATCGGGGATACCCACTTAAAATAAGGTGGTTGCTTGTGCACTGCTGGAGGCGGCCTGAAAGGACTCTTCCACGCAAGCTGAATCTTCCGCAGGCAAATCTTCGCACTCAGGCCCAGCAAGCCAGAATGTGATTACAACTCGTCGCTACAAAAAGTAAAATGAATAAAGAGGATATTGATGAAGTCGAAGTCCTGATGAGCGATCATGTCGCTAATGAAGAAATGCAAGCTGAAAGAACCACTTGTGAATATTGTTTTAAAATCTTCCCCACATATAGGAGACTGCGTCTGCACCAAAGAAAAGTGCAACCCTCTGAATATTTTGCTAGAGCCCTCAGTAACACAGCTGCAAGCAAGAGATACACTAAATGGTCTGAATTGGAAACTTACCAAATGGCTCAACTTGTAGAATTGGCACAGATGAAGGTCTCTAACATGAATGCACAACTGACAACAGACTTCCAGGTGATAGAACCATCGAAGCTGTAAAAGGCAAGCGCCGGGCAAATTATAAGAAGCTTGTTGTTGACCTTTGTATATATTTGAATGGCAAACATAAAAAGACAGTTAGAAATATTGGTTGCTTTGGAGAGGCAGGATATGTATCGATACTAAACTTGGAGTAACAGGTTATGGATTTAAATTGGTAACATGATTGGTAATGATAATAATAGATGACTATGAAGGTGGTTTCCCAGTTCCATCACTCTGAGATATTTCTTCTAAAGTTTAAAATCTGCTCTTAAAGTACCAATTAATACAAGCATTTTTATGAGCGATGATGCACCTTTTTCTTTACCAGACATAGGAAAATATGCTAGGTCCAACCGGAAAAAGTTATGCGCTTGGTATATAGATAGATAGATCATGGGAAAAAAACCTATGAAAATGCACATACCAAAAGATAAACAAGAACAAACTTACAAACAGCTTAAATGTATACTCTATGAATTAAACATAGGTAAATTTAACAACATGTTGGCACAATTCTTAATGTAAATAAATAATTATTAGGATACTGTAGGTTTTTACGAATATTTCAATAAGTATTATATCAACAAAGTCGAGACATGGGCTTATTGGTACAAAAAAGTAGACAAAATAAACACAAACATTTTCATCAGGAACTTAAAAATATATATCTTGTTGTGGAAAAATCGATTTAATTCTTTTATTTATATTGATTTTTTTCCATCATGTTTATTTCATATTTATTTTCAGTATCAATTGAACTCCATGTTTTACTTTTTCCATTCGTAAACTCGTATTTTAGTTATTCTTATTGTTACTTCAAAATAATTACTGCTACTTTAACTTCTATGAATATTTATCCTTGTTAATCATTGGCTAAAAGAAGGCTAATATTATATTCTTTCCAACCAATCCTATGCACCCTACGATCACAGGTAAACAATTTATTTTCTTATGATTTTGATTGGAAATTTCATACCATACCAACCCCTTCAATTAATTTTTTTAAAATAAAGAAAAAAAAATCACTTTAACTTAAATTTTCAATATGTATGCAGCTAAACATGGCTAACATACAACGAACAAGCGTATAAACATATAAATTCAAGCTTTTAGTGGGGATCCAACTTTTTATTTGTCCAAATAAAAAAAGTTCAATCAATTTACAAGCTATCCAATAAAGAAACTTTGACTTTGTTCAACAGTAAATTGGCTGGCCCAGCCTTACAAATTTATCTGGATTTTTGTACAATTACTGATAAAGATTATTTAGATGTGATTAAAAAGAATTTGAAAAATTTTTTAAACAAAAAGATAGTTCAATTGAGCTACATCACATTAAAATAGAGGACAATGAATCATTAAATGATTTCCCATTTTGCTTAGATAAAGCCTTAAGGCTGAAATATCCAATTTGCATTTTCAGGCTGCAAGGCTGAATTTTCATCCTGAAAATCCAGTGAACTAAAAAAAAAATCATCAAATTGGTTCACAATGGCTATGATGAAACAACTACATGCCAAATAAAAAAACTTGACATGTACAGCAGATTTTGGAGTGAAAAATGTGAAAAAATTGTGAATGCATATGGTAATTCAGTATTCCTGGGACATGCACATGTTAAAAAAATATGCACAAGTTTGATAAACACATTAAATGGAATTAAACAGCCACTAAGTAAAGTTTTGATGCTCTTAGTATGGATGGACCAAATGTTAATTACCTGTAGCTAAAAAAAAAGAATGAAAGGCTTGCACTGGAAAATTCTCCAGAACTTGTGTATTTTGGAACCCTACATAAAGTTCATAATTCTTTTTCCAAGTCGATATCTTCCTTATCCCTAGACATTGATCAATTAGCGAATGACATTTTTAGTTTTTTTTTTTTTGTTGTTGAGTGCAGCAAGAAGAGAAGATTTGAATGAGATACAAAAATTACCAGACTGTGAGCAAAAATTTGCTTTACGAAATATTAATTAGCAATGGCTCACATTAGGGTACATTAATAATAAGGATCATCATGGTGTAATCTTCTGTTAATGAGTATTTTCTAAAAGTGTTGCCTCAGCAAAAAAAAAATCTCTTTACAGCAGAATTCACGGTATCGTAGGATTGTTACAGCATTGAAAGATCCAGCCACACTGGCAGGGCTCCCAGCAAAACATGACTGGAAAATTTCCTGACTTTCCATGACCAAATCTAAAATAATTCCATAACTTTCCCTGACCAAACAGGCATATAATGAAATTTGCTGCTTATTTTTGCAGTTATTTGTCAAAATTAGCAATTTTTTCCCAAGACTATTTGATTAATTCCACATCATTTTTCATTTTTTTCGATGAATTTTGCGTCATTTTTCATTTTTTCTCCTAGACTTTTCCATGACTTTTTGGAAAATATTTGTAAATTCCCTGACTTTTCCTATGTATTTTGAAATTTCCCTGACTACTTTGAAATTCCATGACTTTCCAGATTTTCAGACTTTCCATGACGCTGGGAACTCTGACTGGATTGACATCAATTGTACAGATAGCTCACATGTCTTGGAACAAACCGTTCAAAGGCAATGACCATAAAACGGATGGATTATATGCAGTTGGGTCTTAAGACTCCTAAAGAGAACGTGAAAAAGCCATCGAGACAGGATGTCCTAAACTGGGTGTCCTTTGCATAGAATCAAATTTCTGAAGATACAGTAATAAAATCATTCAAACGCAGTGGAATCTTATGTGCTTTAGATGGTTCTGAAATGGTGAATAAAATGAAAAGTTTGCAGAAGCTGTTGCCCCATCATTTGCTGACTTAAATGATGATACCTTGATTGATGATAAAGAAATAGCACTAAACTGTAAATTAGATCACATACAGTAAAAATTGTTGGCTCCAAAATATTATCTTTGCAGACTTGTATTACTGAAGGCTCGAAATACAGACGAATTAATGATCCTGCCAAATTACATGAGGATATAATGCTTCTAGCCACGAATTTGGAGAACATAAAAATTGTGATTCATATTTCTGCAGCGGCAATAAAGATGAAAAAAATTACATTCCAGAGTTAAAAGAGTGGCATTTTGTGCAAAGTAATGCAAGTAACAAACAATTTCTCTCTTCACTCTAAAAGCCTACTACATAATGCTGTAGAAGAATTTAATTCCGTAATTGCAAAACATATTGGAGGTAACAGGATAAATTTTTCTTTAAGAGGATCCTATGAGACCAGGTGCAAACTTTCTGTAGTTTCTTATAACAGCAAATTAAAATACAATAAAATTCATAAATTATTGACTCAAAATACCCCTGGATTCATTTTTTTTTTTTTTGCAAAAAAAGAAAAAATGGAATACATGAAACAAAGAAAAGCAGAACCAATAACAAAAACAGAATGAGAAAATTAAAAAAAAACATCTCTTCCCTGATGAATCATATGGGACTAAATTGTGAAAATGCAGAAACTTTGCTATTAATTGTTAAACTTTTGTCATTTTTATATTGTATGGTGCCTGAAATGGTCCTTTTTTGGTTGGGGAGCAGTGATCTCTTTACCTTTTCTGAGCCTTAATACTTTATGACTTGATTGATTCTACATTTATTACTTATACTGTAGGTAACAGGCCTTCGGCCAAATTGCAAAATTTGTCCTTCCAAGATCCAAGTTATGCATGATGAGGAAATAGAAGTAAAGAAATGAGCATTTTTAACTGCATTTTAAAAAACACTTGAACAAATAAAGCAACTAGGAGTGAAGACTCGAATACAAACAGAAAATCCAATTTGGCGAGAAAAGAGACGCCAGTTGTTAGCATCATAAAATTTTGGTTCAGTATGCAACAAATTATCTAGCAGTCAAAATATAGTGAACAAAAATTCTATATTCAAATATTGATGCTACAGTATGCAGTATGGGCACATACATGAAAGAAATGCCAAAAAAGAAATTGAAACTGTGAAAATATCAGAGTGTGGTCTTTTGCAGATGAAGAACTTTGGGGAAATGAAATATCTGTGATTGTGCGAAAACCTTTATCTAAATGAAGCAATATTGCAACGAAAATTTACATTTTGGAAAACAGAAATATATAAACTATATTCAAAATCAATAAAAAACATGCATACTATTTCCAAGTTCAAGGGCAACTTCACATAAAAAAAAAAAAAAAAAAAAAAAAAAAAACAATATTGCCTTTTTGCACTATGGATTCCTGAAGCCATAAAAATTGAAAGAATTGAAAAAGATGATGAATTTTTGGCAACAGAAATGGAAAGCAAATTGAAAGATTTTTATTTTGATTGCCTTTTACGGAAATATTAGACCCAAGATTTGCAAGAACTACCCAAAAAGAGATCCAAAATGTAATATACTGGAAGCAATTGAAAATCATAAAATGAGGAAAAGAAAGGAATAAAACAGGAAAAACATACGTTGCATCACTCCATAGCTCCAAATAGTTCAATCACCCATTTCTTATTATCTCTTTAATTATGGAAATTATGCCAGGTTATAGTATAATGAAATTGATAAATGTTAATCACAATGTATATAATACAAAATCAAGAAAATAATTTAGGCGACTTAGCACTGATTTTTATTTGATTTTATAATATATGTCGCTTATGTCATGTCTTATATATTTATAAATAACTTCTTTTTTTCCTATTTCCGAAGGAAATTAAAATATTTGATATGAAACTGTAAAATAAAAGTTGTATTATAAATTGGGTTTTTCAGTTGCATAAAATTCCAGATTTTATTATGTCTTATTTGAAGAGAACAGCCATGTATAAATAAATAACTCAATATTTTTTTTTTCCATTTATAAAAGAAGCAGAAATGTTAATTTGAAATGATATTTCAAAGAGCAGACTGCATTACGAGTATTAACTCTTTGGATTTTTCAATGGCGTAAAATGTGTAAATTGCGTCATGTCTTATCTAGATGCACACAGTTGCTTAGTTGCATCCTTCAGCATTATTTTCCATTCTCAAAATAAATTTGAATTCTTTATATTTCAATTTATAATTCAAATTTCATAATTTGTGAGTTTTTTTTCAAGTTAGCGTTTTTTTGTTGTTATTGTGATGGATCCTGGTGTTACAGATAACAAGAAAGATCAGCGAAAAGTCAATTTCTACTGATATATTCCCAGAAATGGCCATGCTTAAAAAGGTAGTGATGCAAAGAGCTCTGTACAGTATGCAACTCTGAATTTAATATTGCACAAGGTGGATCAGATGATTGTCGGAGGTATGTAAATAGCCCCATACATAAAAAAAAAAAGTATCGGCTCAAATCAAGATCCTTCAAGTGTTACAAAGGCAGAAACCCTTCCAAAATTGCATCCAACTATAGTGCAGGAAGGACTAAGACAACTGCAATGATTTCATTGATGGCTGCTGCTTCATCAAAATCACTATCGTTTGTCTTAAAGATTCTCCCTTTTCATTATCTACTGATGGCAGCAATGACGCAGGATCTGAAACTGTTTCCTATTGTAATACGATAGATACTCTGATGGAAGTATCTTTCTGATGGAGTACTTTCAACTTTATAGTGTATAGCGACATCAACAGGTAGTACGACATTTTTATTAGTTGATCAAAACTTGAAAAGCGAACGATATCATTTAAAAACTGTGTCGCATTTGGGTGTGATGATGCATCAGTGATGACAGGAAAGCACAAAGGTGTATCAAATATACATGGTGTCCCAAAACTCATAGTACATACAATAAGGGGTAATGGAACACCACTAGACAAGTACAAAATCACCATACAATGCATGGTCATGATGCAAGTCGTTAAGCACTAGAGGGCGCCTCCTAGCGACTGCATAAAAAGGCTGTCCACCGCAGCTATCTTCATTCGTTCTGTGGATCATCAATGAGATTGATGTGTACTCAAATCAGGAGAAGGCCGAGATGCATTAAATGTACGAAGCGGCAGACAGCAATGCAAGGGAAGCCCAAAGGTTGTACCAATCAACTGGCCTGCCCACTTACCCGATTAGTCATATCTGGACTTTCACTTCTGGGGTCACATGAAGTCTAATCTACGGTGATGGTCCCATAGATTCCGTGCAAGACCTTGTTGCTCGGATATCCACAGCTGATGACACCATAGGAGAGATGCCTGGTGTTTTCGCCAATATACGGCGATCACTCCATCGACAGTGTTAAGCCTGCGTTACTGTTCGTGGATGCAATTTTGAGCAGTTGCTGTGATAGGAGACATACGTGTTGTTTACTTTCATTTTGTTGAATAAAATGTTTTTCTTCATATTATCAGTTCCCTTTCATTCCATCATTGTATCTTCTTTTTCCTCATTTTGTGCCACAGTATGTTTTACGATCTAGTTTTTTACGACTTGCATTCCGACCATGGATTGTATGGTGATTTGTGTTTGTCTAGTTGTGTTCAATCACATAACGAAATCGATCATCAACTATAAGGAAATGATCTGTAAAGAAGAGCATAAAATTATGGAAGCAAGATTAGCTATCGAGATGTCAGAACAACATCTACGCGCAATTCTAATTAAAAAAATTAAACACCTTGTAAGTTAAGGAGTAGATTAATAAAAATGTATTTCTATTTGATTATTTATTATTTGGTTATATATTTTTTAATCCTAACCAAAAGTAGCATTATTTTTCTTATTATTTTTATAGAAGACACAGAAATAATTGCAAGGTTTGCTCAACTATAGCACATAAAAAAGGACAATTTATTTTATTTTCTATTTGAAATTTATATATTGCAACTTCTGCATGTTGTATGCATTGATTTAATGAAAAGATGCTTTATAGGGTCACATGTATATGGTCAGGGAAGGGATAAATAAGTAATGGGATAGAATAGGTAGGTTTCTAAAATTTCGTTTTTGGATGTATTATTATTTTTCTTTTTAGCTGAATTTTCAGATGACACGGTGGCTTTAATCGTTGGTAGGTTAAATTTTTCGGCATCAGATTTACGGTTTGGTTTCACAGATGGTGTTTTAGTTGTATTTTGAGAACCTCTTTTATGGAGAGTAAGTTTAGAAATAACAGATTGTGATGATTTTACAGAGGCATTTTGTGGTGGTTTAGGAGGATCAGATTTAGGTTACTTAGGAGGAGGAGATTGTGTTGATCTATTCGTCTTTTTGTTTGGTTGGCAATTAGGTTTAGTGAGCAGTTCTGTTTGAGATGCAATAGATTGATAAGTTTTATGGACAGTTTTAGAAAAGGCAGTAGAGTATGACACACCAACTTTGGGTGTCCTTGATTCAACAATTTTTCTGGCTTCAGGGTACGATATGTTGTTCTTTGTGCGTATGGTCTCTATCTCTTATTCTTTTTTCCATATTTCACAAGATTTAGCGTAAGATGGATGATTTTTTTTGCAGTTGACACAACACGGTGAAGCATTACATTGCGCACTGTCGAAGCCTACTGCACTGCACCGACCACAGGTGGCCTTACCTCGGCATGAGGTTTTTGAGCACCCAAAGCGTTGTTTTAATTGTCAACGCAGTGGGTTTGGTATGTATGTTCTGACGGAACATGATAAATATCCGGCTTTTATATATTTTGGTAAGTTGGGCGTGTTGAAGGTAAGTATAATATGCTTGGTAGGTATTTGTACTGGATTAGCTGGTATTTGTTCGTCTTTACGATAAATTATTATTCGTCTAGCTTCTATGACACTTTGTTCCCTTAAGTTTTCTAGTATTTCATCTTCAGAAACATGCAAGAGATCAGATTCTGATATCACTCTGCAAGATGTATTTAACATTCTGTCAGGAGATACAGAGACAGGAATATTTGCAAAATGTGTGCATTTTCTTAAATTGGCTGCTTGTTGGCTATTATTAACCTCCACAAGAAGTTCACCAGATCGTAGTTATTTTATATTTTTTGGTTCACCAACCAAACCATGGATAGATTTATGTATCAAGAAGGGATATGTGTGATCAAAACTCCCCTCTTGGCGTTTAACTACAAAAAACTTTTCATCTGCTTTGCGAGATTTATTAGCATTGCAGGAGACATTTGATTCTTCTACTTTTCCAGTGGCAGCTTCTGATCTATCTTCCCAAGAATTTTACACCAATTTAGTTTGGCTCTGAGCATTAGCTTCTGAACAAGAAGCTAATAAGGTACTCATCACATTAGTCATTTGTGGGGCTTCCACATCGCTTGTTTTTTACCATATAATTGTAGCCATTATAAGAGTTAAATATATGAAACGCCAGGCATCGTTCCTGGTCACCGACCCTTCTTCTTACCGTTACTTTAGGCGCAGGTCTCAAAAGGGTGAAAACTATTCACAACAAACTGCCACGTTTTTCGAACGTTGGATTAAACTCTATAGCATATCCAAACTCTAGTTCTTTCACAGTGGAACTCGGTTGTCCTAGGTAAGTCTTTACAGCTCTCTCCAACCTACGGTTGGTTGTAGGTTGTATGGGGTTTTATGGCGCAAAATCCCTTAAGGGACATGCTGCGCCAAAAAAGTAGACTAAAACATCAAAAAAGTAAGAGATAAAAAAATGACAAAATAAAGGAACAATGAGAGGAGCAATCTGGATGGGGTATCCCATCCGGATGTAGTCGAAAAAGTGTAGAAAAGACTAACTTTTAAATACTAAAAAAGAGTAGAGTAAAAACATAAGAGTAAGTCAATAAAAAGTGCAGTCTGGAAGGGGTTCCCTTCCAGATATCACAAAGGTGTGAACAGAAAACTTAATCGTTAAACCAAAGATATACAAATTAAATTTCAAAGTAAAATCCAGCATGTTTTAAAAAAGTAAATAGTGCCCTATGAGGTGTATCCCCAATAAGGTTTGTCAAGAATGGTGATGATGACTTAAAATAAATTCTATATAAGTGCCGGAGGCCCGGACAGTCAGTTAAAACATGATGAATGGTCAGGTAATCAAAATGACAATGTGGACACATGGGAGCATCCTCCCGAAATAAAAGATGTTTATGAGTGATCCTTGAATGTCCAATTCTCAGACGAGTAAGTAGAACATCTGTTTTTCTTGGATAACTCGGAGGCCAGGTCATTATTATAGGTTTGATATGGTGCAGTTTATTATTGTTTTCTAGATCCCAACTTTCTTGCCATTTATTCTGAATAAAAAAATTTATAAGTAGTTTAACGTCTGAGAAAGGAACATCATGGTGTAACGGATTAAGAGCACGTTTTGCCGCCTCATCTGCTTTCTCATTGCCAGGAATACCCATGTGTCCAGGTACCCAGCAGAATAAAATATTATGACCACGCCTTGTCAATTTGTTATAAAAATCTAGGATGGATGACACAAGAGGATGCTTGTTAAAAGATTTAATTGCGTCAATAGAACTATTTGAGTCTGTATATATAATGAAGGATGAGCTATGATGATGAGATATGTGCACCATGGCTCTCTCTATTGCAATCAGTTCAGATGTAAAGACAGAGATAGAAGGATGAAGGCGATAGCTTAATGAAGTGTTGTCACAAAATACACCACAACCAACAGTATTACCACTCTTAGATCCATCTGTATAAATGTCAGTATAGCCATTAAAATTTGCTCGGTGTGCGGCAAATAACTGTTGAAACACTGCAGGGGCCAAGTTGTTTTTATCATATCCTTTAAAGGGATGGAGCGATGTAATATCAGGAGGGTTCCAAGGAGGGAGTACATGCAGTGGACATGGACTTACCCTGATATTACTCAGTGGGCTATTATCAGTAATTTTTCTAATTCTGACACCAAAAGATGGGATGCAAGATGGTCGATGCTGATAAAGAATATCATTGTCGGTGTTTAAAATGTATGTATGAAGAGGATGGCCAGGATGTGAAAGGAGACGGTAATACAGTTCTAAAGAAAGCTTTTCACGAATGTGGTGCAATGATGGTTCATTGCAGTCAACATAAAGACTTAAAATTGGAGAAGTACGAAATGCACCAGAGCAAACACGGAGTGCGCTATGGTGCACAGTGTCAAGTTTTTTAAGAACAGAATTACGGGCAGAGCCGTAGACCTGGCAGGCATAGTCAATTTTAGAACGAATTACAGCACGATATATCTTAAGGAGAGATGTACGGTCTGCTCCCCAAGAAGTATTTGAAAGCACTTTAAGTAAATTAAGCGATTTTTCACATTTTGTCCGTAATTGTAAAACATGGGGTAAAAAAGTAAGTTTTTTGTCAAAGTATAGGCCTAGATAACGAACGTTGTCCACAGCAGGAATTTGAGATGTCCCAATAAAAATTTCAGGATCTGGATGTAGATCCCTTCGTCTACAGAAATGAACACATGAAGTTTTTTCAATAGAAATTAAGAAACCGTTTTTGTTAGTCCAGCTAAGGATAGTATTTATTGCTATTTGCAGTTGTCTCTCAATAAAACGAATATCCTGTCCCATACACATAATGCGGAAGTCATCAACGTAAAGATCTCCCTTAACAGAAGGTGGTAGTTGATTAAGGATGTCATTTATTTTAATAGCAAAGAGAGTGACACTCAGGACACTGCCTTGAGGTACACCCTCTTCTTGTACATAGAAACTGGATAAAATCCCCCCAATTCGAACTTGAAAAATTCGAATTGCGAGGAAGTTTTTAATAAAAATTGGGAGGTTCCCGCGAAAGTCCAGGTTAAAAAGGTCACGAAGAATCCCATAACGCCATGTTCTGTCATAGGCTTTCGCCATGTCAAAAAATACTGAGACCAAATGGTTGCGTTTAAGAAAAGCTCTCCGAATGTAATGTTCAAGATGGATCAGGTTATCGATGGTAGACCTACCTCGTCGAAATCCACTTTGAAATGCCGCAAGGCAATTGTTAGTTTCTAAAACATGCACGAGGCGGCGGTTGACCATTTTTTCAAGTAACTTGCAAAGGCAGCTAGAGAGTGCGATTGGCCTGTAATTATTAGGATTGCTAGCATCTTTTCCTGGTTTAGGAAAAGGGATAACAATAGCTCTGCACCAAGCGTTGGGGAATTTCTGTTCTGTCCATATTCTGTTGAAAAAGGAAAGGATATTGTTAAGAGAATGTGGTGAGAGGTGCTTAAGCATAACATATGTAATGCCATCGTGACCTGGGGCAGATAAATGACTGTCTTGCAAGCACTTTAATAGTTCTGATATGATAAATGGTTGATTGTAGGAAAATGAATTATGAGAGTTAAAATTAATCCTGGTCATTTCAGTTTGTCTTTTGTAAGTTAAAAAGGGTTCTGGATATGCGTCTGATTTAGAAATTGATGCAAGGGTGCTACCTATCGTCTCAGCTATGTTTTTGGGAGAAGTGATGGTTTGACCATTCATATTTAGAATGGAAATATTATTTTCAGAGTACAGGCCCATACATTTTTTCACTTTTTGCCAGAGTTCTTTACTTGAGGTGTTAGAGTCAATGCTCGAAATATAGTTAATCCAGGACTCCCGTTGGCTTTTGCGTCGCACTCTTCTAGCTTCAGCCTTTGCTTTTTTGTATGCCATATAGTTAATATTATTTGGATACCTACGAAATAAACCCCAAGCCTTTTGTTGTTTTTTCTTTGCTACTTGGCAATCATTGTTCCACCATGGTTTTCTGTGTTTAGGAGCAGATGACGTTTTAGGTATGCTAGCATCAGCAGCATTGATAATACAATGAATTATATTATCAAGCGCTTTGTCAATATCTATGTCAGTCTCTATCATGCTATCAGTAATGTCTGCAAGTGCAGTAAAAGTTGGCCAATGGGCTCTGTCGTAAACATATCTTCTCGGATAGTTATTAGAATCTCCACTAGTAGTCAATGATATAAAAGTAGGAAAATGATCACTGCCGTGTAAGTCATTTGAAACCCAAAAGTTCCAGAAAGGATAGAGAAATGGGGAGCAGATTATAAGATCTATTGCATGGAATGTGCGTGTTGGCTCGTGAAAATAGGTATGATCACCGTTATTGAGCAGGCATAAGCCGTTGTCAGATATAAGTTTTTCTATAATATCACCACGTGGATTAGAATCACTGTTTCCCCAGAGTTGGCTATGTGCATTAAAGTCACCAAGAATGATATATGGAGCGGGGAGTTGGAGAAGGAGATTATCCAGATCTGCTGAATGAATATTTTTGTTTGGAGGTAAATAAATCGTACATATAGTTATGAGTTGATTAATATGCACACGGACAGCAACAGCTTGTAGGTTTGTAGCTAAAGCAATATGTGTATGGGGTAAACTATTGGAGATGAATAGAGCCACTCCACCAATGGCCCTATCACTGCCGATAAAATCTTTTCTGTAGGTTGAATAGCTGCGTAATTTGGCTTTGTTATTGGGTTTTAAATGGGTTTCCTGTAGAGCTAAGCATAATGGTTGGTGGTCGGATAGAATGTTACGGATTTTGTCATGCTTATTGTGGTAACCACGGCAGTTCCACGAAATAATATTAGACATGAAAGATTTTATTTAAGTAATAAATCTGCGTTATTTTAATTGGAGATCGTAGACATACTATCTCCGTCGTTAAATATTTCATCCGGTTCTGGGTGAAGAGCTAGAGCATCATCTTCCTCCATTTTATCATTCTGCATTGAATGGGTTTTATTTTTGTATGTTCTGCTCTTTTTCCTTTTGGCTGTATTTTCAGATGATACAGTGGCTTTAATTGCTGGAAGGTTAAATTTTTCTGCATCAGATTTATGGTTTGGTTTCACAGATGATGTTTTAGTTGTATTTTGAGAACCTCTATTATGCAGTGGAAGTTTAGTAATAACAGATTGTGATGATTTTAAAGAGGCATTTTGAGTTGGTTTAGAAAGACCAGATTTTGGTAAATTAGGAGGAGCAGATTTAGGTGACTTAGGAGGGGCAGAATGCGTTGATCTATTTGTCTTACCAGAATTATTAGACAGGTTGTTTTCTTTTTGACTAGGTTGGCAATTAAGTTTAGTGGGGAGTTCAGTTTGAGTTGCAATGGTTTGATAGGTTTTATTCGCAGTTTTAGATAACGCCGTAGCATATGAAACACCAACTTTGGGTGTCCTGGATTCAACGATTTTTCTTGCTTCGGGGTATGATATATTTTCTTTTGTGCGTATGGTCTGTATCTCTTTTTCCTTTTTCCACTGATCGCATGATTTAGCATAGGATGGGTGGTCTTTTTTGCAATTTACACAAGAAGGTGGTGCGTTGCATTGTACACTTTCGTGGCCAACTGCACTACACCGACCACATGTGGTTTTACCTCGGCATGATGTTTTTGAGTGCCCAAAGCGTTGACAATTAAAGCAACGCAGTGGGTTTGGGATGTATGGTCTGACAGAACATGATAAATACCCTGCTTTTATATATTTGGGTAAGTTGGGTGTGTTAAAGGTCAATATAATATGCTTGGTAGGTATTTGTACTTGGTTAGCTGGTATTTGTTCATCTTTACGGTTTATTTTTATACGTCTAGCTCCTATGACATTTTGTTCTCTTAAATTTTCCACTAGTTCATCTTCAGTTACATGTAGGAGATCAGATTCCGATATCACTCCACGACACGAATTTAATGTTCTATGTGGCGATATGGTGACAGCAATGTTAGCGAAGTGAGTACATTTTTTTAAGTTCAGAGCTTGTTGTTTGTTGGTTACTTCAATTAGTAGTTCACCTGTACGGAGTTTTTTTATTGTTTTGGGTTCGCCAACCAGTCCTTGGATAGATTTATTAATCAAAAAGGGGGATGTTTTATCAAAACTCCCTTCTTGGCGTTTAACGATGAAGAATCTTTCTTCTGTTTTACTTTCATGAGAGTCGGGATTTTTAGATTCCGTATTGGAAACAAAATCTTCGACTCTCTTACCCCATGATTCTTTGTTATCCTGATTAATAGTAGCATTTGAGGCAGAGCTCAATGCATTATTTGTGTCATTATTAGCTTGTGGGGCTTCCACATCGCATATTTGATTTCCTGAGATTGTAGCCATATTTAGAAAAGATTGAAAAAACGCCAGGCATCGGGCCTGGTCACCGACCCTTCTTCTTACCGTTACTTTAGGCGCAGGTCTCAAAAGGGTGAAAACTATCAACAAACTTCCACGTTTTTCGAACATTGGATTAAACTCGATAGCATTTCTTAATCTCTAGTTCTTTCACTTTGGAATCAGGAAGCCAGTAGGTAAGCCTTTACAGCTCTGTCCAACCTACAGCCCCTTTCGCCGAAAGGCACCAGTCTCCCGGTGTTGGTCCTAACAGCCACCATACAAGTATGGCGTCCTCCGATCACGGAACCGAATTTCGGAAATGCCCTGCACTCTGGGACTCGAGATCAGCCTAAAAAGGTAGAAACGAGGCGATGAGATTAAAAAACCTCAACACCCAGAGTGTCTCACGTGAAAATAAAAAAAAAAACCCACTATTGTAGAAAAAAAAAGAAAAAGTAATGCGAGAGAAAACTTAGAAACAAGGTGTAATTTTTGTCTTTTTTAAAACCTTTATAATTATTTTTTTTTTTTTCAAAAGAACAAGAACAACGTTAGTAGAACAAAGAACAGTTTCAAGAAAACAGTAACAAAATCGAACAAGAACAAAGAGGGATAACAAACTGAAAAGAGAAGACTAAAAAGTGTGAAACAAAGAAAAAAGGATAGACAACCAAAAAGAGAAGAAGACAGGAAAGGAGAAAGATCGCTCGGGAACCCGGGGTCGCGAAACCCGTAAATACCTGAAGAAGGTATTCCCCTGGGGGGCTCTCCAACCTACAACGCCCTTACGCCGAAAGGTACCAGTCGCCCAGTGAATTCCTAACCGCCGCCATTCAAGTATGGCGTCCACCAATCACGGAACCGGAATTCGGAGATGCCCTGCACTCTGGGACTCGAGATCAACCTAAAAAGGTAAAAACGAGGTGATGAGATTAAAAAACCTCAACACCCAAAGTGTCTCATGTGAAAATAAAAAAATCCACTTGTATTGAGGTTGTATTGAGATCCACAGGGGAGAGATATTGAAGAGAATGAAGTTTCTCCATCCAAGTTAGAAAAAATAATTCAGACCCCAGCCGCACCACCCACTACCGAGCCTAACAAGGGGATGCACAATCATGCACCAGTGCTAACCACGGCCTATACGGTCACATGACACGATGCCAGTCTCCACCCTTAACGAGATGGCTAGTAAGTGCATGATCACTTGACCAGCCGATTGTTGCTTACAGGACCAATATGCACTTCCCGTCTACCTCATGCAGAGGCCAAAGCAGTGTGTTGGTTTCCCTCAATGCCAGGATCCCCCTTTCCAGGCACACGAGTCGCCACGATTGGCAAACATGTGGGTGGTTTACAATTCTCCATGAGTCAACATGCAGGATGATATCGGCTCATACAGAATTGCCCTCACCTCCGAAGAGGAAACCACAACGAGAGTGAAGCATAGAGGAAAGAAAGATAAGAGAAATAAGAGTAAAAGGAAAAAAGAAAGATTGCTCAGGAACCCGGGGATGCGAAGCCCGTAAATACCTAAAGAAGGTATCCCCCTGTGGCAATTTTGGAACGGATTATAGAGCGATAAATTTTCAAGATAGAACCAAGGTATGCTCCCCAAGAAGTGTTTGGAAGCACCTTAATTAAATTGATTGCTCGCACTTTTTACGTAACTGCAAAACATGTGGCAAGAAAGTGAGTTTTTTATCAAAATATAAGCCTAGAAAGCGAATGCAATCAGTAACAGCAATTTGAGATGCTCCAATATAAATTTCAGGATCTGGATGCAGATCCCTAAGTCTACAGAAATGCACACAAGAAGTTTTGTCTTGGGAAATAATAAAACCATTTTTATTTGTCCACGAATATGATTGATAGCAATTTGTAATTGTTTCTGAATAAAACGCATATCTTGTCCTTTACATAAAATTTTAAAATCGTCAACATATAGTGTACCCTGCACACAAGGGGGTAATTGTTGCAGTATATCATTTATCTTGATTGCAAAAAGGGTGACACTCAGAACACTGCTCTGTGGTACACCCTCTTCTAGTACATAAAACTGGAGAGAATCCCCCCAATTCGAACTTGAAAAATTCGAATGGCGAGGAAGTTCTTAATAAAAATCGGGAGGTTCTCACGAAAGTCCAAGTTAAAAAGGTTGCGAAGGATACCATACCTCCCTGTCTTGTCACAGGCTCAAAAACCAGATGGTTGCGTTTTAAAAAAGCAGTCCGTATATGGGTTTCTAAAAGAATGAGGTTATCGATAGTGGACCTACCACGCCGAAATCTGCTTTGAAAGGCTGCAAGGCAATTATTTGATTCAAGAACATGCACCAGGCGGGTATTAACCATTTTATCTAAATGTTTGCAGAGGCTGCTAGAGAGTGCGTTAGGCCTGTAATTGTTTAGGTCACTAGAATCTTTTCCTGGTTTGGGAAAGTGAATGATAATAGCTTTAGACCAGGCATTAGGGAAAGTTTGTTCAATCCATATTCTATTGTAGAAAGTACGTAAGTTATTGAGAGAGGTGGTGGAAAGATATTTTAGCATGGCATATGTGATACTATCGTGTCCTGGAGCAGTTAAACGGCTCTTTTGCAAACATCTTAATAGCTCTGGAATAGTAAATGGTAGATTATAACCATGAGAATTGAAAGAGTAAAATTGATGCTGGTTTTTTCCATTTGTCTTTTGTATGATAAAAATGTTCTGAGTAAGAGTCAGAGCTAGAATTGGATGCGAGGGTACTGGCTATTGTCTCAGCTATATTTTTGGGAGATGCTATGGTTTGGCCATTGTGTTTTAAAATTGAGATGTGATTTTCAGAATATAATCCCATACTATTTTTCACCTTTTTCCAAAGAACTTTACTTGAGGTATTACAGTTTATATTGGAGATGTATTGCATCCAGGATTCCCGTTGACTTTTACGGCACACTCTTCTAGCATCAGCCTTTGCTTTTTTGTATGCAATATAATTAGCATTATTGGGATAGCTCCGAAAAATGCCCCAAGCCTTCTGTTGAATTTTTTTTGCATTCATCATTCCACCATGGTTTACTGTGCTTTGGGGTAGAAAGTGATTTAGGAATACTAATATCTGCTGCATTGAAATACATTGGATGATATTATCAAGCACATCGTCAATATCACCTTCTATCATATCGCTAGTGATTTTAGCAAGGTCTGTGAAAGTTGGCCAATTGGCTCTGTCATAGACATAGCGATTAAAACAGTTATTAGAATCTCTTTGAGGAGTAGTCTGCAAGATAAAAGTTGGAAAATGGTCACTGCCGTGCAAGTCATTAGAGACCCAGAAGTTCCAATTAGGATAGATAGATGGAGAGCAGATAAAGAGATCTATGGCATGAAAGGTGCGTGTTGGTTCATGAAAATAAGTATGATCACCATTATTGAGTAGGCATAAGCCATTGTCAGAAATTAATTTCTCTATTGTATCACCACGTTGATTAGTGTCAGAATTACCCCACAGTTGGCTATGAGCATTGAAATCTCCAACAATGATGAAAGGAGTGGGGAGTGGAGAAGAAGGTCATCAAGGTGTGCTGACTGAATAGTTTGGTGCGGTGGTAAATATATGGTACAGATTGTATGAGGCGATTAACATGTACACTGACTGCAACAGCTTGTAAATTTGTGTTTAAAGTAATATGAGAATGGGGTAAACTGCGACAAATGAAAAAAGCCACTCCACCAGTAGCTCTTTCATTCCCTGTAAAATCTTTCCTGTAGGTAGCACAGTGTCGTATTTCGCATGTCATTGGGCTTTAGATGAGTTTCCTGTAGAGCAAAACATAATGGTTGATGATCAGATAAAATATTTCGGATTTCGTCATGTTTATTGTTATAGCCACGGCAGTTCCATGAAATATTTGACATGCTTTGGTTTGTTAGGTATGTTTATCTATGTCATTTTGGTCGGAGGTAGTAGACATACTACTATCGTTCAATTCTGCATCCGATTCAGGATGAAGTCAACAGCATTTTCATCCTCCATAATCCTCACATCTATTTTGAGATTCATTTTTTGCGGTTTTACTCTTTTTCTTGTTTTCACATGACACAGCGGATTTAAATGCTTGTAGGTTACGTTTTTCTGCATCAGATCTACGATTTTGAATTAAAGATTGTGATTTAGTAATATTTTGAGAGCTTCTTTTAGTGAGCGGAATTTTTGAAAAGTCAGAATGTGCTGGTTTAGAAGAGGCAATTTCTGATTGTGGTGAATTAGGAGGAACAGTATTTTGTGATTTAGAAGAAATAGATTGCGTAGATGCATTTACCTTGCTAGAACTACTGGAGAGGTTGTTTTCTTTTTGCTTTGTTTGGCAGGTAGTTTCAGCTGGGAATTCAGTTTGGGTTGCAATACTTTTATGAGTTTTTTGGACTGCTTTAGACAAGGCAGCTGCATATGATACACTAACTTTGGGTGTCCTGGATTCAACAATTTTTCTGGCTTCGGGGTATGGTATATTTTCTTTTGTGCGTATTGTTTGTATCTCTTTTTCCTTTTTCCACATTTCACAAGATTTAGCGTAAGATGGATGATCTTTTTTGCAGTTGACACAACAAGGTGGAGCATTACATTTGTGCACTGTCGTGGTCAATTGCACTGCACTGACCACAAGTGGCCTTACTTCAGCATGAGGTTTTTGAGTGACCAAAGCGCTGACAATTAAAACAACGCAGAGGGTTTGGGGTTTAAAGTATGACAGAACTGATAGGTATCCAGCAGCTATATATTTGGGTAAGTTAGGTGAGTTAAATGTGAGAATAATGTGCTTGGTAGGGATTTGTATTTGATTGGCTGGTATCCGTTCATCCCGACGAAATATTTTTATCTGTCTAGCTTCAATGACATTTTGTTCTTTTGAGTTTTCTACTATTTCATCTTCGTTAACATACAAGAGATCAGATTCTGAGATGACACTGCAAGATGTGTGGTGATACGGTGACAGCAATATTGGTAAAGTGTGTACATTTTTTAAAGTCAGCTGCTTGTTGGCTATTGTTTACCTCAATTAACAGTTCACCTGTCCGGAGTTTTTTTTATAATTTTGGTTCACCAACCAATCCTTGAATTGCTTTATTAATTAAAAAAGGAGATGTCTTGTCGAAACTCCCTTCTTGGCGCTTCACAACAAAGAATCTTTCTTCAGTTTTACTTTCATCATTGGAGGAAGAATCCTCCCCACTCTCACCCCATGATTCTTTTTTGCCCTGAATAAATGTATCTTTTGAGCCCGAGCTCAATGCATTTTTATTCTCTTTATTTGGTTGTGGGGCCTCCACATCGTATGTTTTATTCCCTGATTTTGTAGCTATAATAGATAGAAATTAAAAAACACCTCACCGACCTTACTTCTTACCGTTACTTTAGGCGCAGGTCTCAAAAGGGTGAAAACTATTCACAACAAACTTCCACGTTTTTCGAACGTTGGATTAATTCGATAGCTTCTCCAAACTCTAGTTCTTTCACAGTTGAACTCAGTTGTCGTAGGTAAGCCTTTACAGCTCTGTCCAACCTACAACGCTCTTACGCCGAAAGGTACCAGTCGCCCAGCGAATTCCTAACCGCCGCCATACAAGTATGGCGTCCACCGATCACGGAACTGGAATTCGGAGATGCCCTGCACTCTGGGACTCGAGATCAGCCTAAAAAGGTAAAAATGAGGTGATGAGATTAAAAAACCTCAACACCCAGAGTGTCTCACATGAAAATAAAAAAATCCACTATTGTAAAAAAGAAAAAGTAATGAGAGAGAGAAATCTTAGAAGAAAGGTGGATTTTTTGTCTTTTTTAAACTTTTTAAACTTTTTTTTTTTTTTTTTTTTACCAACAGAACGAGAACAATGTTAGTAGAACAAAGAACAATTTGAACAAAAAAGTAAAACATGAACTAGAACAAAGAGGGATAACAAACTGAAAAGAGAAGATTAAAAAGTGTGAAACAAAAAGTAAAATATAAGGGGTGGTCCACTGAGTACTTAGGTTCACTGTACCCCCGCTCTCCCCTATATTGTTTAATCAATGTATATTTCTAGTGTGGCCATAACATGGGCATTTAAAGCAACGGAGAGAATTAGGAATATAAGGATGGACAAGACAGTTCAAGTAAGCAACTTTAATTCATGTTGGTAAAGTAGGGATATTGAAAGTCAGAATGATGTCCTGTGTAGGAAGCACAAGTCTATTCTGATTGATAGTTATACACGAACATCTGTGATATTTTGGTCTTTCAAATTTTGTAAGTTCTTCCTCGGTAGAGAATAAAAGGTCAGGTTTGGATATTACACCACGGCTTATATTCAGATTTTTATGTGCCTGTAGAGAAACAGAAAAAGGGCCTATTGTAGAGCAATTATAGAGAAGTTCTGATTGTTTGGCTAAAGAAACCTCTACAAGTAAATCTCCAGATTGTAATTTTTTGAGTGAAAGACCCCCCTCCCCCCCAACAGTTGAAATAAGAAATGGTGAAGTTCTCTTAAAAGAACTATCAGAGAGACTATCAGTGGTGTTTGATGATAAAGAAATATGTAAATGAGGAATTCTGTACAATTTGTTGCTTAAATCCAGTGACAGCTTTCACAACTTTTAGCCAATATAATGCCATGAATAGTGTGTTTGATATTCAAGTTAAACAATGGAATGCCATTTCGTTTTTATCGAGAGTGAAACTAGCTCTGAACGTCAATTGCCTATTTTGCCTAAATGCATATTTATTTCTAGCTTTGTCATGAATTCAATCACAGGGATTTTTAAGATAAGTAATTGATATTTCTATTTTTGTTAATGTCTGCTATTATTTTACAATATCCTTTTACTTTTTAAGAAAATGAATTTGTTTTTAAATCTACTTGTACTTATTAACATCACCACATATTGTTTTATTCCTTTAATATTTATTTCAGGTTCATTTCTAAATTAGAGTAAATTGAATTTTGACAGGATATATATTTCTATTTTTCTTTTAAATAAGTTAGAGTTACATCAGCAAAATACGTTTTCCATTTCATTTGGAATGCTCTGCTAATTCTTAAGCATTACTTAGTATAATGCACTTCAGAAGTTAGCATCCCGCTGTGTCCTGCTCATTGGCGGGCGTAGCCTGTCTCTGATTGGATTCTAATTGCATACTACAAACACATTTCATTTTAGCTCAGAATTATTTTATTAGTACTTTGCTCTTTTTTGTCTGATGTTCCTAGTTTACAAATTTATTTTTTTTTTAAGTGAAAACGACTCCCAAAAAGCTAAAAAGCTAAACTCCTGTGTTCAAGCTCGCTGTAGTTAATCAGGCCAAGAGAGTCGGTAATCGTCCTGCAATGCGCGAATTTGGAGTAGATGAACGCTATGTTAGGAGATGGCGATCCGAAAATTCTGTACTGCAGCAAATGCCGAAAGCTAAGAGAGCACGAAGAAGTGATGTTGTTGCATGGCCAAATCTGTAAAGCAATTTAGCCAAGTGGGTCAAAGGACAAAGAGGAAAGGGAATCAATTTGAGTGTCAACTGACAAATACGTCTTCAAGCCAGAGTTTTGGCCTCTAACATGGGTCTAACAAATTTTAAAGGTGGTCCCAATTGGTGTTTTCGATTTATGGCAAGAAATGACTTGACTACGAGAACTCTGACAATTGTAGGGAAGAAAAAAAATCTTTCTTTTTAAATTATGTCACTGACATAATCAGGGAAAAATAATTTTCAACAGCCCAGATCATCAATATGGGCGTAGTCCCGCTAACTTTTGGTTGCCCTCCCAGTAGAACTATAAACACTATTG
Organism: Maratus speciosus; assembly: GCA_963932465.1. Lineage (NCBI taxonomy): Eukaryota > Metazoa > Arthropoda > Arachnida > Araneae > Salticidae > Maratus > Maratus speciosus. Next base: position 255,051 of record CAWVRF010000974.1, on the reverse strand, counting down.
GGGAAAAGCCTATCAGCATCATTACTACAGTTAATGAAAAATTGGATTTACCTGTGTTTTAGCTTGCGCCGCGAATGGTGACAAATTAAAACCCTTATTATATTTAGGTGCAAAACGATGCCTAAAGCAAATTATCCTTCTGACATTGTGATACCATGAAATGAGAAAGGCTGGATGTCAGAGGAAACCATCTTTGAGCAGCTGGCAGAAGTGTGGAAGAAAATGAAAAAAAAATTTTTCGACCTAGTGGGCTCTTTATTATGAATTCAATGAGAACCCACTTAGTTGACTCTGTAAAAACTGTCGCCAAAAAAGTTTCATTCCCGCTAGCGATAATCCCAGGCAGACTAACAAAAATTTGCAGCTCCTTGACTTGGCTGTTAACAAATCTTTTTAATCTGAAGTTAGAAAGCTATGGGAAACATGGATGATTGAGGGGCTGCATTCCTACTCTAAATCTGGCAAGATGCACAGAGCCAGTTATGAAGAAGTAGTAAAACAAACAAAATAATTGCAACTACGAAAATTCCCGCACGAAATATTATCCATATTCATCCTGGTCTCACATCAACTGCTCGTTCTTGTTATGAACCATTCGATTGCTTTGAGCAATTTTTTTCGGATGAAATTTTAAATATTTTGAAACATATAAATGAAGAGATTGAAAGGCAACGTTTAAGTATAAATTACAAAATAAATCTATATTATCTTCTATTTCATTGATTGAAATAAAGACACTTCTTGGTTTAATAATTTTTGCAGCTTCATTGCAGAATTAACCATTTGTCATCTGATTTATTATTCAATAATTCTTATTGCGGCAATAGATACTTAACAACAATGTCCAAAGAAAGATTTAATTTTTTGGTAAATTGTCTGAGATTAGACTGTAAAGAGACGCGAGAAGAATGTTAACTCAATGTAAATTTCCTCCTATTTCTGAAGTTTGGAAAAGATTTTTGGCAAATTGCCGAAAAAAAAATTACAAACCTGGAGCATTAGTAACAATAGACTAACAACTCGTCGGATTTAGAGAACATTGTCCATTCAGAATGTATATCCCTTCAAAACCAGATAAATATGGAATTGAATGGTGATGATGTGTTATAATATGATTGATACAATTCCTTATTTGGGTAAAGGAAACGTTCCAGATAAGCAGCCAGCTGCTGATTACTTCGTAAAACAATTAAAACTATAAATAATAGCATCAAAATGTATCTATGGACAACTGGTTTACAAATATACCGTAAGTTCAATCAATTCTAAATGATGATCAGTTGAATATAATAGGTACTATAAAAAGAAAAGAGAATTTCCAGAAGAATTCGTTGATATAAAATTTCAACAAAGAGTTACAGGTACTTCACTTTTTTTTATACCATCTATAGATATATTATGCTATCGTTTGTGGCACAAAAATCGGGATTATTTGTTAATTGTTTGATGGCAATGCCTGAATGAAATGCATCTCATTGGTTATTGAACAGTATTTAATGCATCGCCATACCTATAATGGGGGTTACCATAGGGAGGTCCCTGTTCTGTGCTGTACTTGGCGATATCTCGCCAAATTTGGCGACCAAAAATAGTCACCAAAGATGATGCTAAATTGGCAATATCACTAATATTTTGCCAAATTTACATAGACTTCCATTTAAACCAGTAGGGTTTACTTGCTTACAGAAAATGTGGATCAAACTTATCCTGAAAGACTGTTACAAATGAAATAGCTTTATTATTATGTAATATCATTAATCAAACTTATTTCACTGGCAAATCAAAAATTAATAAATGTAATTGAAAAAAAACGATAAAAATTTTTAATTTTAGGTTAATTACTCTCAAAACCTCTGGCAGAAAACACTAAAGGTGTGGATCGCTAAGCAAGATGGCGAAATAATTACTGCAAATTGCACTTGCATGTATGGACTTCGCAGATCTTGCTGTCATATCAGTGCTGTCTTATTTGCAGTTGAAACTGGCCAATGGCTTCATCTGCAGCCATGCACAAGCCAGAAAAACTAGTGGCTTCCTGCACATGTAAAAAATGCACCAGTTGTGAAAATCAAGGTTTTAGACTTTCTTTCTGCAAAGACAAAAAAAAAACTTGTTTAGATGGTGATGAAGAAGGTCATCCAACCACAACTAACAACAACAATTCAGCAGTCGAAATGAGCAATGAGCTCCAAGAGTTCTTGGAAAAAATAATTGAAACTGGCAATAATTCTGCCATTCTAGAAATAGTCTATCCTTTCAGAGTTGACTATGCTAATGGAGCTCCTCTTTCATTAGAACATTAGTTTTTTTGATGAAAAAACCATTGATATGCAGTGGCATGAGCTTTTCGCACATTCCCGGAATAAGTTTGAAAAGGATCTGCCACTTACATGCTGAATTTATTCAGACCAGCACTATAGGCCAATCTAAAAACAAAGAGTGGTACTATTATAGGGCTGGTAGAATAACAGCATTGATTATGAAAAGGGTACGATGTTCAAATATTGATAACCAATCCAGGGTTTTAAAGATATTTGCTACCCCAATATGAATAAACGTATTACCAACAGAGCCATCAACTGGGGTTGGCTGTTAATTGCATTCGGTTATATGGTACAAAATCCCTTTAGGGATATGCTGCGCCAAACAAAGAATAAAACACAAAAACTAATTTAAGGTAATGCCCTTAAAATAAAATAATTAAATGAATTAAAATGGAAATTGAAAAGATCCAAATGTAGTCATATAAAGGTAGAAAACAATGTAAATTAGAAATCCAGTAAAGCATAAAAGTAAAAAATTCTAAAAAAGTTATCTGGATGGGGGTTTCCATCCATTGCCAAACAAGAAAGTCAAACTTATGAAGGATATAAAACCTATATCTCAAAATAAAAGCCTGTGTGTTTTAAATAAACAAAGAGTGCCCCCTATGAGGTTTGTCAAAGGGGGTAAAATGAGGTATTAAAATACATTCTAAACAAGTGCTGGAGACCTGGATAATCGGTTTAAAAAAATGAATGCAGGGTTGCTACGCAACCTGGAAAAGTCGGGGAATTTCATTTTTCCACCCCAAAATCTGAAAAATTTCGCGATGGTCACCAGCCAAGCGAAAAGATGAATTTTGTGAAAAAAGAAAAGCTAAAGCCCAGATTAAGATTTTTGCAATAAAAAAACAAAAATTAAGTAGACATTTCATTGGAAGTGTCTGCAATTGACTCTCAAATAGCAGAATTAAAACAAAAAATGTAGATTTTTCTAGTTAAATTTAATTTGTATTTTTATGTTTATGTAATAAATATAGTTTTCCTCAGAAGAATCTTCAGATTTTTTACTTTTTTTAAAGACCTTTAAAAGCTGACATTAAGGGCTAAATGTGTCAGATATATACTGAAATATATTTAAGGTTTAATAAAAGGAAATATTGTTTAAGGTAATATTTAAGTTGATAATGGTAGAAATAAAGTATCATCAGCAAGTTCCATAAAACCTTATGAAATTATACAATTTTATTCTTTAGTGAATTTTATTTATTTAGTGCCTAGATGAAATAGATTCCTTTTATTTTTAAACGTTTGTGTTTATATCTCAATCTATAAGTTATATTTTGAATTGACTTTTAGAGAGTAGGAGGAGGGGGCAGCTTATCTTGACTGCTACAAATATTTTAGGTATCACAATCTCGCAATTTTTCATGAAATTAATCTGATATCTTTTGCTTATTCATGTGAATAAAAGTAAAATTTGGAGTTTTGTAATACAGTTAAGTTGAAGAAAATGGAGGCTGAGTACACAAAAATTTTATAGATTTTAATAGTCTTTAAAAACTTTATTTGATCTTGAACAAGGTTTTTGGAAAAGTAAAAAGTGAAATGTTTAGTTAATCTCATCTGTATTTAGAAAAAGTTTTTTCCTCTTTAAACTTAATTTACCATTTTATCATAAATTTTCATTTTTAAGCTTAATTTACCTTCACCGTGACCAGTATATATTACTATGCTTGACTAGAATTTTTTTTTTAAATACTCATGGAATAGTCAGGGAATTTTATTCTCTTGCTTCAGTAGCAACCATGTGAATGGTTAGGTAATCAAAATGACAATGTGGACACATGGGTGCATCCTCCCAAATTAAAAGGCATTTATGAGAGATTCTTGAATGTCAATCTTAGTCAAGAGGCAGTCTCGCGCTCATTGGATGAGTTTGTTTTATTAAAATTACATTCGAACCCCGTTAATATGCGCTCTGCTTAATACGCGAATTTTCTTTGGTCCCTTGAAAAACGCCTATATTATGCATTAAAAAAACCCTTCTGAATACGCGAACCCGCTTCAGACACTAAATTTTATCAGTCCCGTGGCAAGAAAAACCCATGTTTAATACGCGAATGAGCTTTATTTGAAACAGGGGAGGTTTTTAGAGGGAATAATGTCCCAAGCATTACATAAGACAAGTCTTTCGTCCAAATTTAATGCAACCATGAATAACTTTACTAAAAATATCAGTTTGAACCTCTGTTTTTAATCGAGAAATCTTTCCTGTCGCCAATTACATAGTATAGTCAAACAGGCCAGGAAAATAAGATAGAAAATGTATTGCTAATGAGTGCACAATAAATAAGCAAAAATTTTGTTTTCCCACTGATCAGAAAGAACCAGTGGAAATCTTATCCGATTGGAGAAACGATTTGACCCCATATCCTAACTTAGAGCAGTGCCGTTTGGTTGTTTGATCGGTGCTGTGATATCTAAAGTGGGGCGCACACTGAAGGGACTCATGCAACATGTTGCTTGACATCAGGAAAAAAAAAAAAAAAAAAAAAACAGGTTTAAAACGTGTTTGAAACAGCTTTCTTCTTTGTTTTGACATTTTTCTTCTCCGAAGTCGCACTTCATCTTCCTCCTGTCGCATCAGTGTGCGGCCTGCCTTACGAAGGAAGAGAGTCGCTTGGTCAACTACAACCACGTGTTCTTTTAAAAGTTTAGTCTAGCCTTTATCGTGGCAAAAGGAGCAAAACACATCAAAAGAAAGGCTCTCTATCACTGATAAATTAGAAATTATAAATCAGTACGATGCCCAGGCTGTCCCGAGTAAATCGGCATTCTCCAAAGAAAAAGGCATAAATAATCAACTTTAAGAACTTTGTTGAAGTTAGGAATGTCATCGTTAACCAAGCTGTTGTTGGTGGAACAAGAAAATAAAATCCGCCAAATTTAAGGACATATGGAGGGTCCATCACGAGTGGTTTGTTCAGACACGTTCTACGAATATCCCAATAAGCGGCATGCTAAATTAAGAAAAAGGTTCTGAAGTCGCAGCAAAAATGGTAGTGATAGATTTCAATGCTTCAAATGAATGGCTGGATCGATTTAAATCTCGCCACGGAATAAAATTTCAGAAAGTGTGCGGTGAATCAGCTTCTATAAACAACAAAGACGTTGCTTGTTGGAAAACAAATGTGCTTCGGCAGCTTGTAAAAAACTACTAAGTCGTAATATTTACAACATGGACGAATTTAGGCTTTTTTACAAAATGATATCCAACTAAAAAATGGCTATAAAAGGAGAAGCATGTCCTGGGGGTAAACTAAGCAAAGACAGTCTTACTCTTCTACTCGATGCCAAATCTAATGGTTCAGTAAAGATAAAGCTACTGGTTATACAAAAATCATGCAAAACGCGATATGCTTTACAAACGTCAACAATCTTCCGTTCCTGATCGAAAGTCAGCGCAGAGCGTGAATGATGGGTAACCTTTTTTCAACATGGTTTCGTAATGGGATATGGGAAAAGAATCACGCCATGTGTTATTGCTTGTGGACAATTGTTTTACAAATTCGAAAGATAAAGGAAGCTTGGGAAAGTCCAAATTGAATTTTTACCTTCAAATTCAACCAGTGTTACTCAGTAAATAACGAAAAAATCATTAACAGCACTAAGATAAATTACAAGACTCGCATAGTACGACAAAAATTTCACCAAATGGAATACGGCAGCAACCATTCTTGATAAGGGGTCGTCCTATTACAGCCCTTGACACTATACACATGCTTTCCGTAGCATGAAAGAATGTCACACCAATGACGATTGCAAATTGTTTTAGAAAAGGGGGCTGTGGAAGTAGCGAGGGCACCGTTTGTAAAGAGTGGATTTCGCACTTTGGTGTTCAAGAACACTGGCTTGGCAAACAAGAATCTGTAGAGGAAGATTGTGTCTGTTTAGACACGTTCATTAATATCGACAAAGGTCTAGTAACCTCCTAGCTCAGAAATCTGGATGACACGAACAGTGCCTGATAAACCACATGAGGAGGAAGCTGAGGATAACCTGCTCTGGACCCTCGATGAGGGAGCATTACCATCACTTAAATGTGGCTGAAAACATCATGCTAATAGCGCGGCTGCATGTCAAACAGGCCAAAATTGATAGCTACTTTGACAAAAAGTAACTTTTATGTTGTTATTGACTTTATTAATTTCAAACATTTGTTTTTTTACATCGACTTTTGAGTATTATCGACACTTTTCTCTATTTGTTCTGTATAGCTAACAAAAGAGATTATAGGATCTTTATATCCTAGTTTCTCTATAGGATATAAAGGGATAGGATTTTAATTGTGTATTTTAACACAATTTTAAAGGATTTTAATTGTGTTCACATTAGTTTTACTTTACATGGTTAGCACAAATTTTGTAGTTCATTTTGTTCAATTTTATGTGACGTACATAATAAATCTAATTTTGAAAAGACATACTATTTTTACTTAAGACAACAACTTTTATTTGAATTTCCAGGTTTTGAACGTTCCTGCTTAATAAACATATAGTAATGATTAAAAACAAATAAAATATAATAATATGTCCTAAAAATTGTCATAAAGGGCTAGTTCCATGAATACTTTTGATTAATATGCTACGATTTTTGAAAACCAATATTTTAGAACGCAAAATTTGATTTACTTTACCAGAGCTATCTCATTAATTAAATAAGGCCAAGAAAACTTTTCGAAAATAACTGTGGCCAACAAGCATAGCAGTTACCAGCTATGTGACCTACACGACAGAAACCCATGAAACTAGCCAAAGATGTGTTTTACAGGGTTCGTACGCTTCAAGCAGGGATGTAGTGGAGGGTGTACAGGGGTACACGCCGTATACGCTCTGGATTTTTTTTAAGGAACACTGTATACCATCTGTTTCTCAAGAAAGCTATAGTATATACACTAGGGTATATCCTCTGCCTTGAGCGTATTCCCTCTGCTTAGAGCGTATACCCTCTGTTTTTTTTTTACGACTACACCACTGGCTTCAAGGACTCTCAAAGCACCTTTTACCTGAATTTTCGTAAAGTAATATTTGGCTTATTTAATGAAAAACAATGATATCTTAAGATATAACGACCAGTACTTTACAAAATTTCTGGTACTAAAGCACCTAAAATCCCCTGGAATCCCCTAATACGCACGAACTCTATTTTATCCGTATAGGTTGTTATTATATAGACCACTGGACGAAAATTCACGAACATCGGTTAATATGCGAACCCATTTAATACGCGAATTTTGATCGGTCCCTTGATTTGCGTATTAATGGGGTTCGACTGTAGTTATTTTTTCATAAAAAAATTTCATCGGGGATTTCGGTTATTTCTACTGTGCCCCATATACGGCCTTTTGCCACATGTTCTCTGACACTTGATTTGGTCCCGTCGACCAAAATTTTTCAAATACCACCTTTCAAAATTAAGAGAAGCTTGGAGATCGACTCAAGGACTTTTAGCGGTCACCTTGAGCTTGTTTACCAGCAACATCTATTGTTTTGAACCACGTGGTGGCTCATTTTTGATCAATTTTGGAAATAATTGCATATTTCGATAGATCTCATCTATATGAACAATTAAAGACCAAGTTTGGAACTCTGCCATCATATCTTCACACAGATGCAAACAAATTACGTCTGTTCCCTAGAGCTTTCATTTGCAACTACAAGACTTATCGTATTAAATCAAAAAAAAATTTCACGAGTATTAGTTGCAAAAATTCTGATATTTAGGGGAAATCACTTTTTGTGATGATTCATCAATAATATTTTCCAAAATTGAAGAAAATCTTAAATTATCTCCATCTGCAACTACAAGACTGTTACAGCATTAATTCTAGAAAATTTTCTATGGATTTTAGTTTGAAAAAATCTGAAAATTAGGGGAAATCATCTGTTGTTACAACACAACAATAAAAATATCTTAAATACACAAAAATGTGTTTTTTGAAGGTTTGGTTGGAATTATCATTATTTTTTCTTCTTTGCAGTAATGGAGTAAGTGATCATAAGATGCACAAATTCACTACCTTATAAGTATGGGATCCTTGCAGTCGGAGCACGTGTTGGTAAGTTGGTCCCTTCCCCATGGTGGCGGGGCGCTTCCAGGTACAGGGTGGAGAGATCTTATTAGCGTCTCACGTCCAGTAATGGCGTGGGATCCCGTGACAGTGCCGCGTTTGTAGGTCCTTGCCACCTTCCTTTTTCTTTTTTGCCCTCAAAATTCAAGTTTAGATTGTGGGTTCAAAATTTTTTATTTGGCACACCTATTTTTCTTATCATTAAAATATTAACTTTATCTTTGCAATTTCTTCTTTTTTCGGAATTTCCCTTTCAAAATTTTGTTAGATCCATCTGGTTAGGCTTCACGCATTTGTATTGGTTGCTGCATTCAAGTAAATCAAGTATTTCTAATAATTATTCAACAACTCAAAAATTTGCAAACCTGTTGCATTCCCGTAGCCATATTCATAGAATTTCATCAAGATATGCCGATTATTACCAAATGATAAGTCTACCAGCATTCTCACCGTCAGTTGATATTTGGCTGATATCGGCTACGAGACTACCAGCGTTCGACTTACAACACGACAACACTTTGCGTAATTCTCGCCTTCTCCCTCCGTCGCCAGTTCTTCGCTCCGTCGTCATCCCACTTCGATAGATCTTTGGGCATGTTCATTAGCCCACCCTCTCTTCCAAACTTTCAGTATTATTTCATCTGCAAGGCTTTTCCTATACATTGGTAGTGCTTCCTGTGCTATTTACATTTAATATTTCAAAAATACTTCTTCAGAGGTATAATTGAGAATATTTGTAACTAACACTGACTCATTTGTGATCAACAAATATTTGTTTTTTTCCTCTGAAATATTATTATTATAACCTGCACAATTGATTTCATCGAAGTTATAAAATATATTCTACTTCAAGCTTCTTCTAATTTTGAGAAATTGGTGAATTTTGAAATCCACAATATTATCCAGTAACTCTGCCATCAGCAACGCATAGTATACATGTATACTTGCTCCGCCCAGTTTGAACACTTATTGGTTCTAATACTCTACCACCAGTAGCGCTACTTTTTTAAAGGAATCTTGTGAAACTCATAATCTACACAATCTGATTATGGATAAAAAAAAACTTCAAAATCTAAGAAGAAATCAAAATCCCAAGAGTACATTGCTCCTTTCCCAGCATTAGGGTTTTCTCCGCCTCCATCCAGCTCACAAGAAACCCCAAAGAACTATTTGGGGAAAAAAGCTAAAAAGAGGAAATTAAATCATAATTTATTCATTGATAACTCACCAGCAACTAGTGACTCTAGGTCCCAGTTCAAAAATAAAGGAAAACAATAACAACAAACATAAAAATGATAAATCTGGCAAGGTTTCTATTTCAAACAACGATTTGCCTAACAACAGGTCCATCATTGATGAGTTTATTACTCCTTCCCCTGTTGCAAACAGGACATGTTGTGGAGAATTTACCTCCAGACTCCTGCAAAAAATTAGAAACATTTGTAACGCCTCAGAAATTCCCAGTGATTTCTTGGATTCCAAAATTATAAGCAAAACATACAGTATGGCCCATGTAAAGCTCAAATTAAAACATCCCAACAATAGTACGTCACTTATAGTCTGACGCCTCCACAACAAGCATTTCTATGCAGGCCACGCCTCCCAATCTCCCTTCTGAGTCTAAAGTGGGCGGAGCCACACCCCGTTTCACTCCCTCGTTTGAAATAAACACAAATTTCAGTCAGACTCTTATTCAACAAGTCAGTCAAATTCAACATCGGATTTCCTTGGATAACTCGGAAGTCTCAGGTCTTGATTGTTGGTGTAATATGATGCAGTTTATTGTTGTACTCCGTCCCAACTTTTTTGCCTTTTATTCTGAATAAAATGATTTATAAGTACACTGGTGTCCAAAATTAAGGACCAGTCACAAAATGCTAATTTTCAAGTAAGCGAATACTCAAAAGTAAATAATATAATTCAAATAATTACTATCCTTACAGCACAGCTAGTCCATATAGCATCTCATTCATGTCACTCATGGTCACAAGTGTCACAGTCACTATGGTGAAACAAAAGAAAGGAAATTCTACTCGTTTCATTATGAGTCTCATATGATCACTATATGTGACTCCACTGAGACGTCAATGTGACTATTGCTTTGTGACGAGTCACCAGGTGACTTTACAATGTAGTTACATTGTGACTCTCATGTGACTGTCATTTTTAGGCTCAATTTCAAAGTCGTCGTGAACGTTGCATTATGATAAGTCACCAAATAATATATTATAGTCACATGGTGACTTTCCACAAAAGAGCACAATGGTGACTTCACAATAGTCTGTCATCTGAAAATCATCATGTGACTTTAATGTGACATTATTTGGTAACTTATCACAATGCAACGCTCCCAATGACTTTGAAATTGAGTCTGCAGATGACAGTCACATGAGAGTCACACTGTAACTATAGTGTAAAGTCACATGGTGACTTGTCACAAAGCAACAGTCACAGTGACGTCTCAGTGGAGTCACATATAGTGATCATTTGAGACTCATAATGAAATGTATGGAATTTCCTATTTTTTGCCTCAACTTAGTGACTGTGACTCTCGTGACCATGTGTGACATGAATGAGATGTTATATGGACTAGCTGTCTGTAAGGATAGTAATTATTCGAATTTATTATTTCCTTTGGAGTATTCGCGTACTTGAAAATTGGCATTTTGTGATTTGTCCTTAATTTTGGACACCAGTGTAGTTTAACGTCTGAGAATGTAATTTTATGTTGTAATCGAATACGAGCACGTTTTGCCACCTCATCAGCCTTTTCATTTTAAGGAACACCCATATATCCAGGTACTCTGCAAAATAACCAACTGGGGAAGCATGAGTGGAAAGTCATCGCTGACTATAAAAAGCAGCAACTATCATTTCACCAAGGTCTGAAAATGGAATCTTGTGGAATGTTTTTAAATCCACAATTTTCATTCATTGATGCTTCCCCTGATGCAGTTGTATCATGTGCTTGTTGTGGTACTGGTGTTTGAAAAGTTAAATGCCCATATAATTTATGCAATACCATTCTCACTGAGATTCTATACTTACAAGCACTAGATAGAAGTAAGCTTCTGTGCTCAAAACATTTCGGTAATAAAGAATGCAAATGAGTGCAGGTGGTTGGGGAAGGAAATAATACTTAGGCTTTGATTTGTCAAAAGTGTTGTTCCTCTGGGTTCCACAGCACAGTATTTTAGAGCTCTGGTGAATTCCTACCAATATTTGAATTTTCAGTATGGAGATGAGGTCCAGCTATCTTAATATATACATGACGTACAAGGAGTTCTGGAGCTGCCTTATTTAAATGATTTAAATTTTAAATGTGAATTAAAATTAAACGTGTTTCTTTTCCTTCTCTAGATAAAATAAGATCTTAACCACTAGAGTTGTTGTATGAAGAACTGTGGAGTCCTTGTAAGACTGAAGGAAGGAAAGGCGAGCTATATTTCCTGTCATTGATTGATGGCTACTCAACGTGTGTCCCTGTATCCGATGAGATTAAAATCTAATGTTTTATAATTTGTTACGGCTCACATAGCTCGAGCTGAGAATTTTCTAGGAAACAAGTAAAAAGCATTCGTACGGATAATGGGGGAGAGTTTAACGAGCACTTCAGGGAATTCGTTTAAGAAAAGAAGATAAGGCATCCAATTGTCCAATCCTTTTACGTCAGAACATAACAACATGGTTGAGTTATTTATGCAGACTGTTGTAAGCAACGCAAGTACAACTTTATGCGAGTCAAGCTATATCCAAAATTTTGGCTAGAGCCCATGAAATACTATGTATATATCTGGAATCACATTTGTCCCAAGCTTTGGACAAGACTCCGTTTGAACTGATGATGACACAAAACCACCAGTCCGACATTTAAACCTTTTGGGACAGTGGTTTATGTAGGAGTACCTAGTCAGAAAAGGCCCAAATCGGATGCTAAAATAAGAAAGGGGTTCTCGTGGGCAATGACTTCAAGACTAAAGGCCATCGTGTCTGGTTACCTGGATCTGATAAAACTGTGGAATCTATAAATGTTTCTTTTAATGAGAATTCTAGTAATGCTTTTGAGTGCAGAAAAGCACTGATGGGCCCGAATGACTACATACTTTCTTTACTGATACTGGTGTACATCGAGATGAAATTGTTGAGGTAGACTCAGGAATGCATCCAAGTCCCTCCAATATTCCACAAAATACCCAAGTCAGAAAAGACAAAGAAGTTGAACCCAAGTCCGATAGCGATGACTCCAATTATATTTTCCCACCTCAAGATGTTCGGTGGGAGTGTCGTCCTGTTCCATGGAAAACCGGGAACAAAACAGATATATCCTGTTGTTTAAGGTCTTTGCCATAAGTAGAAAGGGATTGTAACAGAATGAATATTCTGTTATTATCCTAATCTTTATTTCAAATTGTCTAAACCCAATTCAAGTATAGTTCCTAGGGTACAGTTTCGTACAATGATGATTAATCGATCCAGGTTCATGTCATTTACAACCATGTGCATGACTAGACAGCCAAGAGATACCTAGAATGTATAGGCAAGCGATAAGTTGCAACAACATGAGATGTGGCAGTGAACGTGTTAATACAGGGAAGCAGTGCAGGCTCTAAAGCTTCAACAAGTTTCTGCCTCACTGCATTTGGGTCTTAAAAATTTGAACTCATTAGTTCAAGGATGGGTTCTGAAGAATATAGTAATATTTTATTTTCCCATGGCTGAAGAGTGCAGAAGTGGTGTCACGACCACTTGAAGCATGAAGAACAAGGATATTTTGTGCAAATTACTGCTCAATCGATGGTCATTTAAATAAAACGATAAAAAAAATTCCTAAAACTTTTATGAAAATTAGTTGATTGCAAACAGTTCCTTATGCTTTGAAGCTATACTTCGTTAATAAAATATTGATTTTTTGTCCAAATTTGACTAGCTATTCATGTTTTCCCTTAAGTGAGCACCATTCCCCTACTTTCCCCTACATAGAAGTTTTGAAACATGGGTCATTGGGATTACCTAAAAAAGAAAATATTAAAAGAGTCTTCTGTTCCAAGCATGAATATGTGCCCTCCTGTATGAATGTTGATGATGTCACACTTCAATCCAAGAGACAGAGGGAAAAAAAAATATTTTGCAAAATGCTCATGACAGACTAAAATGTTTAAGCTCGGTAAAAATGGTTTATGATGAGAATAATCTTGATAGTGATAATATCGCAACCTGCAATATTAATAAAGTGAATGAAATTGAAGCATACAATGGAAACTGCCAAAACTGTGAAAATTTACATAAAGAAATAGAAGATCTGAAACAAATGAATAAAACAAGAAAAATGTTAGTAATTTAAAAAAAAAAAAAAAGGATACAAATCAAAGAGAGAATACTTACTCAAAAACTGAAATGAAATCTACTCTTTAAAACAACCTCAATAACAAAACTGAATCAGCAAAAGATAATGTTTGATTCTTTATCTAAAGAGAATACAAAGCTGATAAAATTTAAAGAGTAAGTAGTATTTTTATTGATAATCAATTAAATTCTTTAATAGAGAAAAATAGGATTAAAGTCTTCAGAAGAAATATTACAAGCTGTTGTTTTGAGAGCCTTATCAACAGTCATATGATTTTTTGAAGAATAAGATAGGATTCCTCCTTTTGAGTGACAGTACATTAAAAAGATATGGGCTAAATTTATGTGTTGTCCAGGTATCTTGCATCAAGCTTTGCTTTTGATGAAAAAGAACTGTTAAAGCTCAAATTCCAGAAATAAATTATGTGCTTTGAGTTCCAATGAAATGCACATTGACTCAAAATTATGTTACAATTCTAAATTATGTGAAATATTGGAGCCTTTTAAAAAAGTTTATTTTGTTTTGAGAAGAGGTATTCACAATAGAAGCAACCCATTTATTTAGACTTTGATAAAAAGTAAACAAGAGATTTTTGTTGTTTATTATCAAAAGCATTGAGAATATAAGCATTAAAATTAGTAACAATTGTTTCAAATTAGGGTGGAAGTCTGAGATTATGGAAAGAATTAGAAAATCTGAAACAAATTCATGTTTTGATAGTCCATTCTATCTCATTAGTCATCTAAAATATGGAATTTTGCTGATTTACCTCATTATTTAAAAATCATTCTTTGGATAAAGGATTAGTTAGTGATGGTACATTCCTTGACTCATCCATTATTCATCAAACTTTGGAAACATGCAATGGTGAAATTAAACTTTGCCACATATTTAAACCCTTATTCCTTTTGTGAAAGAGTTGCATAGAGATGGATTTATTAAAACAAAATGTAGAAGATTGTTCCTGGTGTGTCGTTGCTGCCTCCTATATTGATAAAATAAATGACTTTCCTGACTGTTTCACCCTATATTTCATCTTCATTTTTTTATGATTAAATTTTTTATTTCCATTCAGATGGCATATGCCACCTCAGAAAATGATTTGCTTGAACAGTATAACACACTTTTATCATTTCCTGCAGAATATCCAACATCTACAAACTAAAAAAGTTTTTTGAGTGTCAAGCAAAGTGGACTCTCTATGATCAACAGTAACACATCATAAGAGGTCATAACCAATAATTCTGCAGAACCTTCTATACGGATAATCAAAAAGTACAGTTTTGTGCCAAACAAAAGCATTTAATGTTGCCACTTCCATTGTAAACATATGGAAGAACTTCTTGCGTTTAAAATTGCTCGAGTTTACCAACAGTCCATGAATTACTGTTCTTTGGTCAATATTTAATAAAACACATGATGTAACCATTGATAAGTGTATCCAAATTTCAACTAACTTTTCTCTTCCCAGATTGTCAAAGCAAAATATCATGCATGAAGTGAATGTTGATGTTGGATACTGCACTTGTCAAGGAGGTAGAACAGGTGCAAGGACAAATGTTTTTTTTTATTATTATTATTTAGAAAATTACAAATACAGTTTACTAATACTCCTGTTTTGAGCACAAGTGACAGGTTACAGCTATCTCTATAAAAGCTAGCTGTAAAAAAACCCTCAATGAGGAATTTTACTGAAACTTAAATGAAACTGTTCTACCTATGATTTATTTGGATGGCTAATGAGCAGTAAGTTTTTGAAAATTGAAGTTATTAGAGTAGACACTGAAGAAGTTAATAGAATAGACACTGAAGAAACAATGAGGTCAGAAGATAATGAAGTTATTACAGAAGCCAGTAGTCAAGAAGTGACGAGTACTAGGAGCAGAAAACGGATTTAAATGAAACTGCAAGTAAATCTTTATTCATACCTACGGGCACTGCATGCTATGAAATCACTATTGCAGCATTACCTGCTTTAAAAAGGAAAGCAACAGTAAACATTTTAGAACTGGATGACTATATAAGAAAGGAGTATCATGCCAATATTACAAAACTGCACAAGATGTTAAACATAGCAATAAAAGGTTGAGCTGTTGAAAAAGTGAAGGATGTTAAGAAACGAATTGGCTAGAAGATAAAAAATTGAAATTAAAGCTGTTGAAGAAACATAAGAAGAATTAGATGTAACATACAGCGAAAGCCCTGTGAAAGCAACCTTCACTTTTTAACGACGAACAGGCATTCGTAAAGATAAGAAAGAGAAGACATTGAATTTGGAAGCTCTACAACGAGTGAATAACCTCTAAGGTGAGAGCTTCGGGAAGAGATCCAAATTTAGCTGTTTTTGAGTATAATAACACTCCAAAATTTAAATTGCCTTCTCCGGCAGAGATGCTGATGGGAAGATCTTAGAGAACCGTCGTCCCTCTTAAGGTGAAGTAGTTAAGACCTAGATTTCCAATTAAGAATACTTCATCATCAATTACAGTAAAATCAGAGAATACAGAAATATTATTATAACCAATCGACCAAAAGAACTGAATATTCAAGATCCTGTCTATCTTCAAACTAGTCATCGAGAATGGACAGCAGGAACTATTGTCCAAAACACAGTCCAATATCTTACATTGTGAAATCTTCATAAAGATCCACTCTTCACCGGAACAGAATTCATTTAAGACCAAGGAAGTTAGCAATTGAAGTTCCTGTAAATTCACAAGGAAATGCTAATGTAACACAAACTTGCACAATGTCATTTCTCTATTGTAGTTTATCGGTTTTTCAGGTGGTTGTTTTTCTTTTGCCATTTTAGTTTCAGATTTTTATAGTTTTGGATATATATATATATATATATATATCTTTTTAAAGCTGCTGTATATTTTTGCCAAAATAATTCATGTTCACAAACATCCATTTTATTTTTATTGCACTTCAATTCATTATACATGAGGCCTCATGATTTTTGTTTACCAGTTTTTTTTAACTAAAAAAAAAAAAAAAAAGCGCAAATATTTTTATTATAGTTTTTCAGAATATCACTCTCTGAGCATTGAAACAAGTCGAGCTAAATAATGGTATAATTTAAAATTTATTACCACGCAAGTCGCAACAATTAGACTAGTTACATATTCACAAATTAAATAAAAATCACAATTTAAGTTATAACTTATTTAAAGTGATAATTCTATTAAAAAAGAAAGCTTAAGATTTTTACTTGGTAACTCATATTAGTAAAATATGTAACACATATGTGGTTCAGTAAAGTCAAAAATTTGGGACATCTCTGATATAATTATTTAATAAACATTTTATGACTAAATAAATTATTTCATCGACTTTCTTTTTAAGGTTCATCATACATTACTTCTGAAGAATAGGCATTACTTATTGATAATGCATAGAGATTTATAGGCTTAAGAGTAAATCCGTCTATTAAAGATCCAGTTAAAGCTTTAGCAATGCTGTTTACTACATTTTATAATTCCAACATTAAGTATATTAAAGAAATCCAGTTGACTTTGGAATTTTTTCAAAGGTAAAGGTTTTTTTATATATATAATGCTTATAAATTTAGAATGAATAACTATAGTGCATAGTTTAAAGACTTTTTTAAATGTTGCTTAAATATTCAGTTGTACTAACAAATGGAATCTGTCCAGTTAACATTTGGATATGTAAAGGTTGGTTGGTTGGTTGTATGGCACAAAGTCCCATTAGGGACATGCTGCGCCAAGACAATGTCAGAATGGAAAAAATATATAACTCAAAAATTTGAGTAAAAGAAAACACTTAAGAAAAGGTGAGCAAAACAAAAAAGTTAATGAAAACAGTTACACATAAAAATAAAATCATTTAAAAGAGTTATTAGTTCATAGTAAAAAGACAAGCGTATAATTAAATACTGTGGAGTTATAAAGTAATAACTTAAAATATATATAAAGTTTAAAATGATGCACGAACATTACATAAAAAAAAGTGTTAAAATCAGATGAGTACAAAACAATGTAAAATCACTTAGGTAAAAATTCTTTGAAAACTGTATTTTCATCCTCAACACTTGAGTCATCAGATGCCATTTCCATTGCTTCATCAACATATTTCTTCAACTGTTTCGGATCCTTTACATTAGTAACAGATGATTTTAGCCCGTTCTTTTTCTTCACAGTGTTCCACTGTGAAGAACCCCGGATTGTCTTTGTTTCTTTCTGAGCGCAAGTTTTTTTGCTTGGATTGTCAGTTTGACTAGTATCAGGTCTATGTGATGTTTTTGCAGATGTAGCAGACTTAATCTTAGTCTGGAGTTCAGAAGACTTTTTGGATTGACTTGGGGATTTTTGAGACTGATTGATTTGGTATACTATTTTTACAGGTTCTGAGGACGGTTGCCAGCGTTCTAATAATGGGGTTGCATAGCATTTACTACCACAACAAACATCACGGGTTTCTTTATTTGAAGTGGTGATTGATTGGGTTTTAGCTGAATTACTTGCAAGAAAGGAAGTGTCGGTCTGGGTGCCCATGTGCCTTACAGGTTTTGATTGTTCTTTAAGTATACTAGAGTAGGAAACCCCAACAGACGGGGTCCTAGATTCAACTACTTTACGGGCTTCAGGATACGAAAGTTTCTGAGTAATCTTAACAGCAATAATTTCATGAATCCAATTAGGACAGGAACGAGAATATGATGTATGATCACCTTTACAATTTGCACAGCGTTCTGGTTTATCGCAATTTTTACCGTCATGGCCGACTTCTGCACAACGTGCACAGGTAACAGTACCATGACAATTAGTATTTGTATGGCCATAACGCTGGCACTTAAAACAACGGAGAGGATTAGGGATATAAGGCCTGACTGGGCAGTTTAGATAGCCAGCTTTAATTCTAGTAGGTAAGGTATGACTATTGAAAGTTAGAATAATGTGTTTAGTAGGAAGTATTTGCCCATTGCGACGAATAGTGATACGGCGTACATCTATAATATTTTGATCGCTTAAATTAGATAGAAGTTCTTCTTTTGTGGAGAATAAAAGATCTGGTTCAGATATTACACCACGGCAAGTATTCAGAGTTTGATGTGCGGTAACAGAGACAGAAAAAGTACCGATAGTATTTGAATTTGACAGAAGTTGAGACTGCTTGGCCGAAGAAACCTCAACCAGTAAGTCCCCAGATTGCAGTTTTTTGAGAGAATGACCATCTCCCAAGACAGACTGGAAAGTTTTTGCAATAAGAAATGGAGAAGTTTTCTTGAAAGAGCTATCAGAGAGACTATCAGTGCGTTTAATTACAAAAAAACGAGTAAATGCAGACTGTACACTTTGTTGCTCTTCACATGGGAGAGAAATAGAAGGAACATTAGTATTTCCATCCATAATTGAAAATATAAGAGTTCAGACCCCGGCCGCACCACCCACTACCGAGCCCAACAAGGGGATGCACAATCGTACACCAGTGCTAACCAGGGCCCATACGGTCACAGACACTCCTATGCCAGTCTCCACCCTTAGCGAGATGGCTAGTAAGTACTCGCTCACTTGATCCCCAGCCAGTGACAAGTCAGCTGACCAGCCGATTGATGCATACAGGACCAATATGCACCACCCGTCTACCTGAAGCAGAGGCCAAAGCAGTGTGTTGGTTTCCCTCAACTGCCAGGATCCCCCTTTCCAGGGACACGGGTCACCACGCACGGCAAACACGTGGGTGGTTTACAATTCCCCATGAGTCAACATGCAGGATGATAACGGCTCATACAGAATTGCCCTCACCTCCGAAGAGGAAACCACAACGAGAGTGAAACATAGAGGAAAGAGAAATAAGAGGAAAAGGAAAAAAGAAAGATCGCTCAGGAACCCGGGGTTGCGAAGCCCGTGAATACCTAAAGAAGGTATCCCCCTGGGGGGTTGGATATGTAAAGATCATTTAACTATTCCTGTGATTAAATATAAATATTCCTGTTTGGAATTTAAAAAAACATTCCGTAAGTAATAAAATGGTCATGGTTCGTCCGAAAGACTCGATTTATTAAAATTGTCTTTTCTCATATATATACACTGCTGACCATCCAAAATGCAACACCAAGAAAGACAAGAGCTATCAAAGCCAAATTTATTTTAGAGATTACATATACAGTACAGGACCTATTATCCGGAATCGTCGGGACCGGAGGCTTTCCGGATTTTGGAATTTTCCGGATTTCGGGTCCGTCCGATAATCGGACGCCCCCCCCCCCCCCCAAAAAAAACCGAAAATTTTCAAAAACATAAAAATTAAAAAAATAAACAACCCCATGTAGAATATTAATAAAACTTATGTTTTGAATGTTTTTAAATTATGTAAGCAAAAATTCCTGCATTACTCAATGATAACAATGAATAAATAAAATGGGTAACTAATATTTTATCTAAAAGCTATACCCCATTTTTCTTTACAACCACGTACATAATTTACATAAAAAATTGATAGATTATTTTCAATAAATCTTACTTCTTAAATAAATTGCCCCCTCCCCTCCTTCCGAAATTCGGAATTCCGTTGATATTTTTAAACAACATAAAAATAAGAGCAATGAAAAAAAAGTCACATGCAAGATAAAAAGAAAAAACAGAAGGTAAGTTTTTATTCATAACTAAACATAAATTATTGCACTTATCAATCAATGATAACAATGAATAAATAACAAAATAATATCGGCAAACTTATATTATTTAATCTACAATTTCTACACTTTTTTTTAATTACATAAAAAAATGATCAATATTTTCAATATATGTTATTTTTTAAACAAATCGGTCAATTTTGTTTGTTTTAAGCGCTTTTGTCTTTCTGAAACAAAGAGTTCTTGAATTTTGTACATGTACATAATATGAGTTTCGTTAACGAATTTTTTTTGCTCCATTCCGCGAATTAACTCTTGCGTAAGAGCAATGCACCTTTCATTGGAAATTTCGTCATTAGTATTGCCATCGTTATCAGACTCGTCATCCTCATCCTCTTTCTCATTTTCGTTATACAAAACCGTATCGATAATTTCAGAGTCCGTCAATTGCAGCACGACTGGAGCATTATTATCCACATTAAAACAATCTTGAATTGCTTCTTCGTCGAAAAAGTCTCTCCCGATATTTTGAGTTTTGGCATACTCCAAAAGTTCATTCATCAGGATCTTTTCTTCGGACATCTTAAATCCCTCAAAGATTTCATTATCATCTTCATCGTCCAAAAACACTGTGTTTGGCAGTAGGTTGCGCCACGCATGTTTCAAAGTTTCGCTTGTCACTTCGTTGCAAGCTTTTGCCGCGTTCCAAATGGCATCTTTAATGGAAAATTCCTTTCTAAATGCTTCGACTCCAAAGCTATTGTTGCTATTGCAAGCATTCAACATTTTCTCTAAGAAGAGCTTTTTATACTTGCACTTGAACGAACGCAAAACACCTTGATCCATGGGTTGAATTAACGCAGTGCAGTTAGGCGGCAAAAAACATACGATCATATTCTCCTTGCGTAACACTTTAGGATGCGTGGAACAATTATCGAGCAAAAGCAAAACTTTGCTTTTTTCTGGTAACCCTACTGAACGGCAATGTGTTGTAGCCTCCAGAACAAAATGGTTTTCGAACCAGTCTTTAAACAGTTCCTTAGTTACCCAGGCACATTTATTGGATCTGTAAACGACTGGAAATACTTTGACGTTTTTAAACGCCCTTGGATTGCGACTTTTCCCAATTATTACTAACTTACACTTATGATTGCCCGCAGCATTAGCACACGCTAAAACAGTCACTCTTTGTTTGATATCTTTATGGCCTGATGGATGCGTTTCGTCAGATGTGCTGTAAGTTTTTTTTGGCATGTAACGCCAAAAGAGCGACGTTTCATCTACATTATAAATCTGATCCATTGTCAAATTTTCTTCTTTAATTAATTGCGATATTTCGTCGCAAAAAGCTTCGGCTCCTTCAATATCTGCGGAAGCTTTTTCTCCGCAGAGTTTAAGCAGTCGTAATCCATGGCGCCGTTTGAACTTTGTAAACCACCGGGTGGAATACTCGCATGGTGCCGTGCAACCTATTTCCGAGTGGAATTTTCTTGCTTGAGCCATTATTAAAGCTCTATCCAAAGGGAAGTTTTCTGTGCGCCGCTGCCGAATCCACTCAAGTAAAACTTTATCCACGTCCGTGTTTTTGGCTTGGTGCACAGTTTTCCTTGAGTCCATTAATTCTGGAACATCAGAATCTGCATAAAACGATAAAATTTTATCCTTTTGTTGTTTGATATCATAGATAGTTGACAAACCTATATTGAATTGTTCACTCAATCTCTTTGCTGATGAACCTTTGTCCAACATTCTAAGAATTTCGACTTTTTTTTTAATAGAGAGCGTTAAATGTTTGCGTTTATTGCTGCTGCTAGAACCATCGGCGGATCTTTTTGACATTTTTGTGAGTTAAAATGTCACCAACTTTAATTAAAAACGGAATAAAAACAAGTGTATTGACTCGAAAAAAAAGAACGTGCGAAAACAGTAAAGAATAACGATAAACTGATGTGAGCACGTGAACAGATTCTAAAAGGAAACACTGTTGCCAGATTTAAAAATTATTACTAGGGTGGGACATCAGTTGAAAATAATAGTGATAACATACTGAACTACAACTTTGACTCTTGCGCTATCTACCAAAATAAGTAAATTCGTTGTGTTTAATTATCATAACATTAAACAGGACTATAAATTCTTTGAAAAAAATATATAAGAATTATTTGAACATTTAACTTACATTATCGATATTCCTCTTACTTTCGCATGTCCATGGGGGTAAACAAACAGCAAAACGTTTTGTTGCATTGTTCTTTCAAATTGGCAACACTTGCATTTTGTTTTGTATTACTTACCTTTGTTTATGTCACGTTATTTGACAACTGGGAACAACTTACGAATTCGCCCGGAGTCCGCCATCTTGTTTCTTTGATGGTCATTTATAACTACTTTATGCTTAATTTAACAACATAAACAACAACAAAAATAAATAACAACAACAAAAATAAAGAAAGAAATTTAAAATCGGCGATGATCAACAAAGAAATCCAAATAAAGAAATTTAAAATCGGCGATGATCAACAAAGAAACAAGATGGCGGATTCCGGGCGAATCCGCAAATAGTACTGAAAAAGAATTTTTCCGAATTTCGAGGGGGGGGGGGGGGGGAGGATTCGTGTTCCACACGCCACTGAAATAACTTATTTTAATTGTTGCACATTGAAACACTGGACTGAAAAAAAAATTAGAAATCTAAAATTTTCGAAAAATTTTTGAAATTACAAAATTTTAGTAAAAATTTACAAAAGTTTTGAATATTTTTCTTTTCCGGATTTCGGGTCCTTCCGGATTTCGGAATTCCGGATAATAGGTCCTGTACTGTAGTATCAGTGTTAATTGATTCCAAAGACAACCTTCTTTGAAGTGAGGTAGACAGGAAAAGCAGTAAGAACTGTTACTTCCATGTCTGTCAATCACCGCAGCTACACACTGTGGCATAGAGTGAAGAGGCTTTGGATGTGTTGTTGGGGAATGGCATCCCACGCTGACTTCACACATAGCCAAAGTTCATCTTGTGTACAAGCAGATGCGGCATTCTGGGATAAGCATTCTCCAATCATTGACCAGAGATGCTCGATGGGTGATAGATATGGAGAACAGCCAGGCCAGGGTAACAATGGAATATGGTGAGCTAAGAAGAAAGCTTGGACATAGCGTGCAACATGTGTATGTGCATTGTCCTGTTGAAATGTGGCCGCAGGCAAGTCCTGAAGGTAAGGGAGGGCAACAGGCTGCAAAATCTCAGAGATATAGCGCTGGCTGGTAAGTGTACCGTTAATGCGTACTAGGCGGGTGCAGGAGTTGAATCCAATACCACCCCACACCTTAACAGCGAGCGCAGCCTCTCCCCACAGTGTCTCCAAACACTAATTCGACAATCATGATACTGCAGGCAGAAGCGTGATTCGTCCGAAAACACAATGCTATGCCACTTGAATGTCCATCTCTGCCGTTCAGCGGACCAACGCAAACGCCTGTGGTTTAATGCCAAATGTATGCAAAGAAATGGACGCCTAGCGGACAATCAACTGTACTTCAAACGACTTCGAACATTCGTGCAGATGCCCATTGTTGCGGATGTGGCAGTGCTTTCCATCAGTGCCATGCACACAATATCCCTGTCTTCCAGTGGAGTAGTGTGTTGAGGTGGTTGCAATCACTCTTGTCGGTCTGTCGTTCCCTCCTGCATCCACCGATTCCATATTCTCATGACTGTTGCTTGGCTACGTCCGATATGATAACCAATTTCTCAGAAGGATAATCTGCAATCTCTGTATGCAACGATATTTCCGTGCCCGAATGGTGGTCGTGTTTTTCTACGTGGCATACTGAATCTGTGCACACAAAAAAAATCGCACAAGAAAGCAATTCACGTTCTTTAAAACAACAATCTTTCTTCCATTTATAAACAGATTGTAAGGGGCACTGCAGTCGCCCGCAATGTGTGCGAATGCTGAATTTGTAATCATTTGCATATCCTACCGAGGTGTATACATGGTGTAAATTTTACGCTATTTTGTTGATCCCTTCATGGTGTTGCATTTTGGATGGCCAGCAGTGTAATAACCTTTCTTAAATGTCAATGGAATAGCTAGTTTTCAATAGATTTTGTAAAAGAATTTTAGGTACACAGTTCAGCAATATTTAAAAAAATTAACTAGAAAAATAATTTCATGCAGTGAATAAATTTTTTCACTCTAATTAAAATATTTGATTAAAAAAGAAAAAAACTCCTAAAATTGAACAGTCTTGATTATATGAGGAAAGATATGCAAAAATTTTCTTTAATTATAATGCAAATGTACGGCAATATACATACAGTAAAACCTCTGAACAGCGGCCAGCACTGGGAGTACGATAAACTGACCGACCGTACTTCGTAGGTTGCCGTTATTCAGAGGTTACACATTTTAAAAGCTCAAACTTACATTACATCAAAATCAAAAACTGATTAAAATTCTTTTATTTTTACAGTTAAAAAATACATACTATTATACACACAATTATTTTACACTAAAGAAATCACTTAGAGGAAAGTAGGGGAAACCCCCGCTCACTCAAATATCTCTAAACAGAATAGAATTGGAAATGTGTGATCGTTACCGGCACCTACTCAACTTCATCGTAAGTTCCAAGAAGGATATAGGTACTGTCGGAAGGAAAGTATTTTTGTGTAATCAGGTTATTAGTTTGCAATTGCTTAATTATAAAATTCTACAACATCTAACTTGAAGGTAAGTGTACATTCTTATTTTCAAATGTTAATTCACTCACTATGTCAACAAAATATATACATTTAGTTGTACGTTCATGCTTTTATTTATTTTTGTAGTGTGTTGTTATGCCAACTATAATGCACTAAAACCCAACATGACGATAACGGGTAATGGCAATCGAGTGGAATTCCAGAAGAATTGTTGCCAGTGGGCAACTTTTTTAAAATTCAAATTTGTTGATTGACACCACTTTTTTGAAATGGTAAAATTCCCATGTTTTTGCCTATATTAATATGTCATTAAACAAGGAGAATTTTATGATTTCAAAAAAGTGGTGAAAATCAAAAAACCTAACCCACTATATGTGTGCACAATATTTACACATTATAGTGCTCGCAAAAAGTCTGCAGTGGTGTGAACAGCCCACACAACTACATATGTGACTTTTGTCTTACTTAAATGTTGTATTCAAACTCTGAGCACAATTACCCTACCATGTTGGGCATTAACTTTCAAACGATGGTCATTTAAATAAAACGATAACAGAAAATTCCTAAAACTTTTATGCAAATTAGTTGATTGCAAATTGTTCCTTATGCTTTGGAGTTATACTTCATTAATAAAATAGATTTTTTGTGTAAATTTGACTAGCTATTGATGTTTTCCCTTAAGTGAACGCCATTCCATACTGGCAGTTTATTTTTTTAAAGCATATCTCTTTCTCTAAATGCATAATCATTTCCACAAATTTGTTGTTGAATCATTTTAAGTGAGCACAAAATTTTTATTTGCAGTTCCTCTGCAATTTCTGGGGCACTTTCCTGCAACACAGGTCC
Organism: Maratus speciosus; assembly: GCA_963932465.1. Classification (NCBI taxonomy): domain Eukaryota; kingdom Metazoa; phylum Arthropoda; class Arachnida; order Araneae; family Salticidae; genus Maratus; species Maratus speciosus. Next base: position 229,161 of record CAWVRF010000974.1, on the reverse strand, counting down.
AGAAATTGGGAGAATTTTCTCTCAACAGTTTGAAAGCCCTAACAAAAGTAGGTTGGTTGATTGGAGTTTTATGGCACAAAGTCCCTGTAGGGACATGCTGCACCAAGAAAAAGTTAAGGGGTAGAACATAGTTAAAGTTTAAAAGTTACATTAAAAAACTGCCAGAGATATATAAGTTAAAGAACAAAATAAAATTAAGAAAGCAGTGTGATGATACATGTAATTTAGATAATGTACAAGGAAATTGGCAATACACAAGGTTATAAAAACCAAAATACAGTTAAAAGACACAGAAAATATTTAATTAAAAATCTCTAAAAGCTCTAAAGTTATGAAAAGTTATAATTAGCCCAAAATCAAAGCATAAAGCGTTATAGTAATACTGCTTTTTAAAAACAAATTTATAATTCAAAATTTTAAAACAATATAAAATCATGTAGGTTGATTGGTTGAATGAGGTTTTATGACGCAAAGTCCCTATAGGGACATGCTGCGCCAGGACAATCTCAAAATGAGAACAGAGTAAAATCATGTAGGATTAAATTCTTCGAAAACAATATTATTTTCATCATTATCAGAGTCATAACTCCAAGAGGCCATAGCCTCTTCTGCATAGTTAAGCAACTGTTTGATATCATTTACATTATTGATTGCTGGGCTAAGGCATGATTTATTGCCTTTTCTCTTCACAGTTTTCGACTGTGAAGAGACTCGAGTTAGAGGTTTCCTCTTTCTGTGCACAAGCTTTTTCGTTTGCTTTCTGAGTTGGACAAACAATAGGTTTCGCCAATTTGCTTTTATCTAAAACTGGTGTTTGTTTAGTCTTGTTTCAGTTGATATTTTTGATTGAACTGATGATTTTTGTGACCAACTATGGATGTATTAAATTTTCATAGGTTCTCTTGAGGTGGCCAGAGTTCCAATTTTGGCATAAATCTTGTACTTGCAGTAGAGTATACATTACAGGTTTTTCTTTTTAGAGTACTAGATGATGAGTTCTCAGGTGAACAACTTGGTGGAATGGAGGATTCAGTTTGGGTGTTTATGTGTCTTACTGATTTTGAATTATGCTTGAGTAAACTAGAGTAAGAAACTCCAACAGATGGGGTTCTGGTTTCAACAAGTTTTCGAGCATCAAAGTAAGAAAGTTTGATTAATTTTAACCATAAGTTTCTTTTTCATGAATCCAATTAGGACAAGAGCGAAGAATATGCTGTATGATCAACTTTACAGTTTGCAGTGTTCAGGTTTTAAACAGGATTTATCGTCATGGCCGACTTTTGCACAACATGCACAGGTAACAGATCCACGACACGCAGTGTTAGTATGGCCATAATGCTGGCATTTATAAAAATGGAGAGGGTGTGGGATATATAAGGCCAGACTGGACAGCTTAGATAGTCAGCTTTAACTCTAATTGGTAAAATAGGGTTATTGAAAGTTAACATAATGTGATTTGTCATAAGCACTTGTCCATTCCAGCGAATTGTAATAAGGCACACATCTATGATATTTTGTTTTTTTAAATTTGCTAGAAGTTCTTCCTTCGTAGTAAATAGAAGTTCTGGTACTGATATTACTCCACGGACTATATTCAGTGTTTGATGGGCTTGAACAGAAACTAAAAAGAAACCTATAGTTGTGTAATTTAAGAGAAATTCTGAATTTTTGGCTGAAGTGACCTCCACCAGCAAATCCCCAGACTGCATCTTTTTAAGTTTACAATTATCTCCGAATGCAGATTGAAATATTTTAGCAATTAGAAAAGGCGAAGTTCTCTTAAAAGAACTATCAGTGCATTTTATTATAAAGAAACCTGTAAATAATTCTTTCTGTACAGTTTGAAGCTCTCCACAAGGGAGAGAGATATGGATGGAAAATCTTAATTTCCTTCTATTAGAAAAAATATTTCAGACCCCTGCCGCACCACCCACTACAGAGTCCAACAAGGGTATGCACATTCGTGCACCAGTGCTAACCAGGGCCCATACGTTCACAAGACAACCCTATATCAGTCTGCACCCTTAAAGAGATGACTAGTAATTGCTCGATCATTTGATCCCTTAGCCAGTGACAAGTCAGCTGACCAGCCGATTAATGCATATGGAACCAATATGCACCTCCTGTCCTACCTGAAGCAGAGGTCAAAGCAGTGTGTTGGTTTCCCTCAACAGCCAGGATCCCCATTTCCAGGGACACGGGTCGCCACGCACGGCATACACGTGGGTGGTTTACAATTCTCCATAAGTCGATATAGACAGGATGATATCGGCTCATGCAGAATTGTCCTCACCTCCGAGGAGGAAACTACACCGAGAGTGAAACAAAAAGGAAAGGAAAGGAGAAAGATCGCTCAGGTGCCAGGTTGCAAAACCCTTGAATACCTAAAGAAGATCCCTGGGGGATAATACGTCAAGGAGTTTATATGACTGGACAAAAAAAAAAAAAAAAAACTATGAAGTATCAAAATACCAGTATAATGTATAGAAAATTTAATTAAGCTTCTCAAGGTTTCCTTTCAAAGGACCAAAACAATGAACCAGCTCCAGTGTTATGTAAGTAACATAAATTGGAGCTACTGGTATTATAATAAATTTTTAGAAGCTATTAAAGAATTAAATAAGATATTTCCTTGATTAACTCTAGGTTTTTTTTTTTTTTTTTACTTTTCTATTTTTGAGTAAACTCATTCCATTTTTCAACCTTTTTCTATTTTCTTCATTTCTGTTGGCAACAATGACAACTTGATTGTTTCCGCCAAAAGTGTAGCGTCATCACGTGACATCACAGCCACGTGTATGATCTGAAATTTTAAAAATATAAGAAAATATCAGTAAAACAGCCTTCATAATTCACGGATAATAAAGTCTGACATTCTTGTGCCTTGCAGTAATGGTCACAGCATTTTACAAGTTTAACAATAGATTTTTATATGCACAATTTTGTTAATGTAGAGTGTTAACTTGGGCTGAGATATGATGTCACTGCATTTTGGTGGTAGATTTCATTTTTTTTTGGCTGATGTGAAGAAGTGAGTAAGGTTTTTTTCCAGTAGGAGCTGGAGTTTTACACAGTCATGGAGGCTCCCTTTGCAGTACTCACGATCAGTATTCTATGAGGATTCTTCTCTCAATTTTCTACTTATTTTAACTATTGCATGCCTTCTAAAATTATTCATAATTAAATTTTTATATGGTTTTTAACACCATAATTTCACATTGTGTAATGGTTTGTGAAATGCTGTTTTTTTTTTTTTTTTTTTTTTTTTTTTTTGTAATCAACTCCAGTAGCTCCATTATCAAATAAATAAAAATAGGATGAATGTTTTTTATTTCCCTATGAATCTCATAAATATTAATTTTGTATTACTTCATTAGTAACAAAATTATGTCTACAGTTTAAGAAGGATGAATCAAGCATATAAGATGTGCAGAATATGTGTCCTTATTGGAGGATGATTAAATTATAATGACCTTTAGAATTAATGATACTGTTATATTTAAATAAATCTAATTCTGTATTTGTCAGAACTTGAATTATAAGTAATATTAGGTCCACAAGGACTAATTGCGTGAACATTAATCATAAATTCCATTTGTTAGTAACAATAAAAGAACTATGTCATCCTTAAATTAGATTTTTTATTTTCTGCTGTGCCTATTTTTCCATTAAGAGTATTTATTTTCATTTTTATATCCTATCAGAGACAGTCAAATATATAATTCTTAATATGTTGATTTGAATTGAAATTAATTATACTTGCTATTTGTTAGCAATATTAATATGTTAAAAATTTTGAGTTAGTCTGCCTTATTGTTGTTTAATTTTGACTGTGTCTGATCTTAGCCAGCAATCTAATGATATTCTAAAGGATGAGCAAACATTTAAGAGATTAATTTTATTCGGGAAGGGAATTTTAAGGAATCATGTGGAGTACATGGTTCGGGCTTTTTTAATTATATTTATCTTTGATTCACTTAACTCTAAAAGTAAAAATTAAATATGCAATTAACCTAAAGTGGCCTGAACACAACAACCTCCTAATTAAATTAATTGTTTATAAGTATTTCAGAATTAATTGTAATGTCTAATAAATTTTAATAGATAACTCTTAATTCATTTTATTAAATGCAAAGTGTGATCATTTATTAACTAATAAGTTTTTAAATAAATTGCAGGAATTTCAATATTTTTTCATTTAAGTTTTGATTGCTAAATAATTTCACTAAATGGTAGGATTAAATTAAGAGATAGCTTTGTAAATTATAGCAGTTTAATTTTCTATTTTTTATATCTTGAGTTTTGTTGTAAAACACAACAAAAACTTTTTGCTGCCATGCTTTCATTTAAATGAGGTGGCAACATACCTTTTGATGCTGCCTTATTGGTCAAGTGAATCTTTAAACAATTTATGAAATTTTTTTTTTTTTTTTTTTTTTTTGCAATGCAGAAAAGGTACAATAATGTATTTTTGTTAACAATTGAGTTGTATTATTTTGGTGGACAGGGCAATTTATATTTTAATATTTATTTATGTGTATACTCTGTTGATAAATTATTGTATTTAAACTGAAATATGGCTGAAGAGAAAAATCAAACTGGGGAGCAAGTAGACAGCAATGTACCGATAGATAAGTCACCAGTGACACCTGCGGCTACAATACAGCATTCGGGTGAATCACAGCATAAGACTTCAAGCAAGTTAGGAGGGACTAGTGGCAGTGGAGTTCCAAGGAAAGTAGATATTCCTATCCAAGCACAGTTATTGGATTTAAAACTTAACAGTTTTACAAAATTTTTTGTGTTGCTGCCTTCATTTTCAGGAAGCGATGATGGGACAGGAATTGAAGATTTTTTTGGGCAAATCGAACAACTGGGCCGTTATCCTTATGGGATGACAAACACAAATTAATTGCGGCCAAACTAAAATTAAGTGGGGATGCAGCAACATTTACGAAGTTTCACCCTAAATGAAAGTAATTTAAAAAAGAATTGCGGAACAGGTTTAGCAAAGTGGGGGATAGTCAAAACTAAATCTTGCAGTTTACCCAAGCCATTCAAAGGCATTTGGCGTCTACTAGGGGATTTTTGTCACAATTGTCGGGACTTGCGTATATATGTTTTCCAAATGAGGAGGAAGTCAGAAAGAAGTTACTTTTTAATCAAGCATTAAAGGGGTTAAGCATACCATCTTGTAGATTTATTATGGGACAATCTCCCAAAACATTTGACAATATTAAGCAAGCTGCCCTACAGGAAGAGAAATGTCTCGCATATGATCAACATAACGCAGAATTAAACGTGGCCACCACGTTATCTGAAACAAAGTAAAAGGAAGGCAAATATGGAGCTTTCGGAGATAAAAGAATTATTTAAGCAAAACATGGCAGAATCAGACAAGAAGATTTTAGAACTCCAACAAGTGCAACAATTAACACTTTTTGTCAATAAACCTGTTACACACCCACCATTTTGCCCTTAACCACCCCCTTTTGCACAATTTCCACATCCACAACCACCACAAGGATTTCAACAACAATTTCCGAGACATAGGCATCCAGTGACTTGCTATTCATGAGGGGAAATTAGCCACATTAGTAGATTTTTCCAAAGTAAGGGAGCTGCATAGCAGCCAAAGGATTTAAACAGGTAGAGGGGCAAACGGAAAGTGCACAATCCAATTTGATTAAAAATTCCATGTGCGTGAGATCAGACTCTGCTACTAGCTTAGGACATTCCTTACCTTTAATTGATTTTAAGGTGGGTGAAAGGGATTTGAAAGGGTTAATTAATTAAGGAGCAACAGTAAATTTGTTGAGGATATAGAGGATTGTTTTATGAAAATTACCAGTGCAACAGCATAATGCAATAATTACTAATTATGTTACTATTGCTTTATCAAGTGTAATTGTAAATGTTTACAAAATGTAACAACAGATTTTTTTTTAGGTGTCTTGTTGGTATTAATCCAGTGTCTGGAACAAAATATGAAAAGCAAGGCACTCGAATTTATCATGGAGTAAATCCAAAGATTTATTAGTTGGTCAATAGAATTGAAAGCCACAATAGTTGGCTAACTAACATAAGAGAATGACTGGTTTAATTTTGTTTATTAGGGACTTGGTTATGTTTACATCGACCTGATGTAAGAGAATGACTTGTTTTAATTTTGTTTATATAGACTTGGTTTTGTTTATTGTATATAAAATGTCTAACAAATATTTCTGAAACTTATTAACTCATGTATTATTTAGTTTATTGGTACATAATGCATGTTGGGGAAATGGGTCAGTCTATTATTCGTTGGAGTGTGTATATGAAATTGGTATGTCCTGATGCTGAAGAGCTTTAAATTTTCAAAATGTTAAACCAAATCTTAGGTATGTCATAGGTCGGTTGTATAGGATTTTATGGCACAAATTCCCTGGAGGGATATGCTACACCAAAAAGATAATCAAAATCCACAAAAAGTGAGGATAAAGAATTGACATTAAAATATAAAGTATAAAATATAGTGTTATGTAATAACATCCTTTCCAATTAAAATTAATTTAAAAAGCTATTTTAAAATATTTAAATTAAATCAAAAAACTTCTTTACTTTTAAAATTTAAATTCTACCTTTAAATATTCATTAATTTTCGTTAAGTTCGTTTTTCAGTTAAATTTCACTTTAAAACATTTTTAATTTAATCGCCATAAAAGATCGTCAAAAATTATCAATAATAAAATAATAAATCTTAAAATTAATACATTCTACCGTAATAGAATATTTTTATAATAATTTTCAAATCTAAAATTTAAATTCATCATTTAACGTTATTTTATTCAAACACTTCTATAACTCTGAGTGGCATCGTTTTTAAATCAACCAATCAAAATCTTTGGCGCCGAACGCACGTTCGTTGATAGCGTCATCTCGCTCTCTCGGGCCACAGACTTCAACGTGTGAACAAGTGCGCGCTGATGCTCCGTGAAAGGATTTATTTTAACCGTTGGATCGGATGGATTCCTCAGACAAATCCTTTTCTTATATTTATGCCCTCAAATCATACCTTATTTTATAGTGTATTACATATTTCATCTATGACAAAATTGTGGTTCCGAAGTGGTTCGTAGGAATGCTGGAGATTCAAGACCTTAGAATACTAATATATAACGGGTACCATCGATCTCCTTTGTGATCAAGAAATCCGTTCTAAATAAATTATCCATTTGAAAATGTGGGTGATAATAAAAGGAGAAATGGATGTCTCAAGAAAAGTACCCATATTAATATACAGATGTTCACGATTCTCATATCTATTTTCGATATATCGTTATGGCGAAAATCAATTTGAGTAAGTACGATGAAAATGCATCTATTGCTTTCCATACAGTGATGACATCGCGGTGGTAAGATGCCTATTTTATTTTTGCTTTGGAGCATATTACAAATCTCAGGATTTGAACAGCTGCTCAGATTGATAATCATTAACTCTCCGGTATGCACTTTTCCTATAAATAAACTTTGATAAAGACTATGAACTGCATTTTTTGAATGTACCGATGTTTCATTAATTAAATTAAGATTCTTAATATAAACATATTAATGTTCAAGCTCTCAACATCATTATTTCAATCTTCTATAAAAGAAATGTCAGTTTTGTTAAAAATGAAATTTAAATCTATGAAACTCATGTAAGAATTAATATTGATAAAATTTGTATAATTAGTGCACTAAATTATTTCTCCCTCCCCTTTCCCCATTTAATTACATCATCATTTAAATAAAAATATTTTGTTTTATTAAGTGTATATGTATCATTTATGTGTTTGATATTTTTATTATTGAGTGCCAAATTAATTTATTATTGATGTATTAAAGAATAATTAATTATAAACGTTCTAATGTAAATATTTAACACTAGGCACAATTTAAGATATGCTCAACATATACAATTTTCAGGCAAGAAATATTTTCTTAGCTCAGGTGAGTCTAAGATTTATTATTCATATGTTACCATGAAGTTACCAAGTTATATTTGTTTACCTCTCTCACATGCAATGTTTATCATTAACCACTAACGATCATTTGGCCATATTTAATAGTAAACTTTCTCCTTTCTAATTGAAATTAAAATCACATAATATATTTATTACTCCTAATTTTAATTAATCTAAAATCATTTTATCTTTTCCCTTTATTTTCTTTTTTTCTACCTAACATATAGAAAGAGTAATGATAAAAGAAACCTGGATGGGATAGGTATCCCATCTATATGTAGTCAGGTAAGTATAGACAACTAAGAGTTAATCCCAAAAACAGTAAAAATACATCAATAAAAAGTGAAACCTGGATAGGGTTCTCATCCAGATGTCAAAACTGTCAAGAATAACCTTGAGTGTTAAATTAATTAAGCAAATAAACAGTTAAATGTCAAAGTAAAGGCCTGCATGTTTTAAAAAAGTAAAGAGCACCCCATGAGGTTTGTCAGTGTGGGTGAAGATGAAATAAATTATATCCTGTACAAGTGCCGAGGTCCCAGGCAGTCAGTTAAAAGATGGTGGATGGTTAGGACTTTTTCTTTGAATTTAGTGAATTGTTAGTGAATTTCTTCCACTGCTCACAGGTTTTTGAGTAGGAAGGATGTTCTTTTTTGCAATTAACACAACGTGCTGGGGCATCACATTGTCTAATTTCGTGGCCCAATTCACTGCACAGCCCACAGGTGATATTATCACAACATGCCGTTATTGAATGTCCAAAACACTGACATTTAAAACAGTGCAGTGGATTTGGAATGTATGGAACAGGCAGGGGCGTAGTCACAGATATTTTTTCGGGGGGGGGAGGGGATTCGAAAATTTCCCAACTTGAAACAAATTGCTCCAATTTTCGACTAAAATGATATGCACAACGTGCGTAATAATTATAATGATACTTTTGCATAAAAAATTTCCTTTCCAAAGAAAAATTCTGAAACTGAAAACATAAAAATTCTAATTATGGGTTTGTTTACTAAAAAAAATAAATAAGCTATTTACTTTCTTCTATCTTTACAAGAAGACAGTATTGGATTCGTGAAAAATTCGACTTCTGGTTTTAGACTGATTTATACGTTTTAGTAAGTCCTGAACACGATTCGACTGTTTTTAGAAAATATCTGTCTGTCTATATGTGATACAAATTTTGTGGACGCTCTAACATAAGAACTAATGCACGAAATTTAATAAAACTTTAGAGATTCACTTATACAGTCGAACCTCGTTAACGCGAACACTCAAGGGGAAACTCTTTTTGTTCGTATTAAAAGTAGTTCGATATCGGAAGTTAACTGCATTACGTACAACTGGACGAGGCAATCGGAAACAGTTCGTGTTAACGAGATTTGACTGTACCTTGATAAAAATTGGTGCTGATTTGTTTTTGGTGTAAATCGTCCAACAGGTGGCACTGCTATGCGGCATTTTTCACGATTTACATATTTTTAGCGATAATTATATCTCAAAAACTACTGCATGGAATTTGATCAAACGTCATATTCTGTTGAACCTTGACATAATTTGATGCAGATTAGCTTTTTATGTATATCATATAGCATGTGGCACTGCTATGCAGCATTTTTCACGATTTTGCGATAGCTGTATCTCAAAAACTAATGCACGGAATTTAGTCAAACTTCATATTCCACATAAGTGATAGATCCTTATTAGGCTTGGGTCTATACTGCCCAAAGCTATCGCTATTGTACACTTTGAGTAAGGAATTTTGGTTGCATACATCTAAGAGGCTGGGTGCCAAAATTCAATGATTTGTTTGAAAAATGCTCCTTTTTAAATGTACACAATTCAACAAATCTATACCTTTAGAGTTTGTTATTATAGGCAAAGAATTGTCATTTAATTTTGGCACTGTGATTGCAAATTTTGAGGCTTTAACATGTATGGAGTAGAAGAAAATTTTGGGATTGACACATCTGACTAGTTTTCACTTAATATTAATTCTTGTGGTCTTCAAAGAAGCCCACCTGTTAACAACATCGCTTAGTTTAATAAAATTCTCTATTTCACTGTCATATTTTAAAAGCATTAGGCTGTCACGTCTGTCATCCCTCATTGTAGCTTGCAATATATATTTTTTAAATTTTTATTTGACTAAAGATTCTTTCATAAGATGCAACGCCATAAAGATAAGCTGCTGTGAATGTTAAGGTACGAGTATATAGTTTGACGGCGTGACCCAAATAGTCTTTGAATTTCATGGCATGAGTAATGAGGGATGAGTAAAAGGTTTGTTAAGTGAGTTGGGATTTGGTTTATTTCTATTTGACTCTGCAAGCCATGTACATCTGGTTTCTCATATCCAGGTAAAAACATTAATTTTCCCTTGCACATTTGTAATTTAAATATGGAATGCATTGTTGCAATATTCTCTTGATATAGGGAACATTGTCATTTAAGCCCATTACTAAATTCCTGAAATTTTCTTGTATTTCTTACGATTCTTTACTGTAAAACTTATGTGTATCAATGTCCATTGCTGTGCTATTATTTTTATCTATTGCCTTTGGTGAAACCGTTTTCCTACAGTGCTTTCGGAACTCAGCTTCTCCAGTCACATCCTAATATTCATAATTGTTTGTGAGCTTGTCTGTAAGGAAATCTTTATTTCTTCAAAATTTTATTCAAGTGCAACGTGTCAGTGTTACTGTGCATGTCGATTTTTTCTTCAGTTGATGGACTGCTTTCATGGTCATATTTCTCTTCCAAATTAAAATAGTCCATTTTTTTACCTTTTTCATCCTCTAATGGATTTTTAGATGCTCCAAAATCTTGCACGAAAACTCTTTTCCTATTATGAAGGGTTTCTTCATCCTGAGATTTATAGTAACTTTTTAGAACAGCTTTAAACACAGAACACTGGACTTTTGGTTTAAAATTTTATAAACACCTATAAATATAAACGAACAGGACCGATATATATTTCCGCACAGAAATAAAAGTAAAATGTGACAAATTTATTTAAACTAATGACTTCTTATATCCGCATTTGCTCATATAACGCTTTTTACTTGACAGCGAAGGGTTAACTAATTTTTGCGGCAAAAAAATCATGAGAATGAGTAAAATATTGTCCAAAAATCACAAAATTATTCAAAAAAGTTGTGAAAACTCATTAAATCTTCTTGCCCATAGTTGTGTTTCAAGTAGGTTACTGCATTCCTTTCTGTTGTGCTACAAGTGATCTCCAATTTTCAAAAGAAGCTGCAATCCCTTTGTATTAAAATAGCTGGATTCCCTTTTGAGAGGAGAAGGGGAGGTAGGGTGAAATTTTTGAGAAAGGAACAAAGTTTTGGAGGAAATAAAGGAACTGGTTAGTCAGTTATTGATGGACAGGAGTAGAGAATGTTAGGTCTGGTAGATGTACAATATTTTTGTAGAACTGAAAAATACAATGATATATTGAGTGTGGCTGATTGCTTTTTGTATTTCTTTTGATAATTTTACTTGTTTACTGTTGCAGTACTCAAAATATTCACCAAAACAATAAAAATGTAGTAATTTTTTACTATTTAATAAAAAAATGTCTCAAAAATCTAGAATTTCTCAACTGTAAGCTCAAATTTCCCAACTTCACATATATTGGGGGGGGGGGAGGCTCCTCCCCCATGGTGACGCCCCTGGGAACAGGATGAATACCTGATGGAACAGGATAAATAACCAGCTTTTATAGACTTGAGTAGATTAGGTAAGTTAAAGGTAAGTATTATGTGTATAGTAGGTATTTGTACTTGATTAGATGGTATTTGAGTATTACGGCAGTAAATTTTTATTCTTCTAGCTTGGGTCACTACTTGTTCCTTAAGGTATTCAGCTATTTCTTCTGCTGAGGCATGTAGGAGATCAGATTCAGAAATAACTCCATGCGATGTATTTAGAGTTAGTTCTATGTGGACTCACAGAGACAGGAATATTTGAAAAATAAGTGCATTTCTTTAAGTTTACTGCTTGTTGGCAATTGTTCACCACCAATCAAACCTTGTATAGCTTTATGTATAAAAAAAGGGGAATATTTTGTCAAAACTCCCTTCTTCGCACTTCACAACAAAGAAAACCTTTCCCCTACCTTATTTTCACTACAGTTGCCATTTTTGCATTCCATATAAGAAGCAAAATCCTCAACTCTCTCACCCCCCATGACTTTTTTTTGTCTTTATTAGAAGTGGGTCTTCCACAAAGCATTTCTTCTTTCCTGATTTTGTAGCCATATTAATCAAAGTTGAGGACACTAAGGTAATTGCACAGCAGATATCTACAGAAAGATTGATGTGCGATGACCAATGCACACAACTTCGAACAATTCCTATAAAAATGCCTTGTCTTGTCCTTTCTGATATCGAACTGTTATGCACTGTAATCCTAGTTAGGTCAAATAAATGTGCTCATACTTATTTGTTTCACTCTACGCCACATACACACTTCATAACTATTTTTGCGATATTCCTCACTCAACGTGGCTTGCAACCATTCCATCTTCTATGGCAATTTCCTTCCTCTTGTTGCCTACAATCACCCCTCTGAATTTGTCAATCGAATTTGGCAATACCTTGTATATTTTACGGTCATATATTCTAAATCCATAATATAATCAAATAACCGTACGTACATATTTTACAGTCATATGTTAATAAAATCATATTCGGTTAAATAACCATATTTTAAAAATATGATGAAAAGACCATATCATGTATATTTCACTGTCAAAGGCAAGTTTATTCATAATATGGTTATATCACCGTTTTCTAAAAATGTGATCAAATGACTATATGTGTATATATATATATTGTACAGTCAAATAACCATTTTATACAATTACGTATAATTAATTTTATACTACTTTTGAAGGTAATGTATGATGAACAATGGCAAAATCAACTTGATGTCTTCAAATGGTACAACCACATTATCCATGATTTACCAGCCTGCAATGAAGAAGAGGGGGAAGTGTGTCTAGATGAAGATATTGGTTTTAAAATTTGAAGTGGATTTCTGGCAAACGAGTATTTATTTAGTAAATATTTAATGAATACTACTAGGTACCATAATCTGTCATTTTATCAATAATCAACTGAAGTTCGGTATTTATTCAAATAAAATAATGCTTTTGTATTATTTGCGAGTTAGAACTTATTTCATTCAAAAAGTGTTTTATCCACTTGTTAAACAATCAAAACATGTTTCCTCCTCGGAATTTGGTCAAAATGTGATTTCTCCAAATATTAAATGCATTTTATTAATGTTTTATTTTTAATATCTTAGGTATGCTTGGAATTCTTTCTAATAACCAGTAATAAAAATACACAACAAAAATTAGAATTAAATACAAGTTATTTTCTAATTTATCAGTTTTTTGTGTTTTCTGAAAATTTGTATCTAAAGGAGAAAGCATGGTTTGAATGTTTGCTCCATATATATGTGCATATATATATATATATATATAAGATCTGATGGTATATTCTTCAGGCTTCTTAGGATGCTTTTCTGATGGACTTGACAGGGAAATTGACCTCTTAGGGATAAAATGTCCATTTTCAAAATACAATTTTGACATTTTGAAGAAAGTGGACTCAATGGCATGTAAAGTCCACTTCTAGCATGGCCAATGCTGATTTATATATATATATGTCTGGCAAGATCTCTCTTAATGGTTTGTTGCCCCTCCTAGGTTCTTCTCTAGTGGAAAACTGAATAAACTTTATATTTAAAAATTGAGATTGTAAAATATGCTTTATGAAAATTTAGGTTTAGCAAAAAAAATAAATTAACGGGAGTATAAAATATTTTGAAGTAAAAAACTAATTATTGAATATTTTCTTGGTTCGAAAAATGGATTTAATTTAAGGAGATAACTTTATTCAAGAATAACTGTAGATTCTTATTGATATATAGTAGATTCAACAAGTTTTGAATTTAAGAGTTCTACTGTATTTTATTTGAGTGAAGTAAATCATTGTAATGATACGTTATTTAATATGTCAAACTTTATCAATAATTGTTAACATGTTCACTAACTTGATTATAAGGAAACATCATAGCCTCTGACCACACCTAAGATGGATGGTGGAGTTCTTTCAAAAATTCTTCTATTTAAAAAGAAAAGCATTGGTAGGCAGACTAAACAAACAAGGACACCCACCCTCTCCCTCACATAGGGAAAAAAAAAGAAGACTGATTTTCGGTCTGCAACGCGATATTTATTTTAGAGATTTTATTATTCTTAAATTGCAATTCATTGATTGTTATGCTGGAGAAACCAGACAAAATCATGATGCACATATTTTTGCACAATCAGAGATAGGTCAGCACCCAACAAATTTTATTCACAAGAATTTCCATCTATTAAGCGACTGTGTGTATTCCCCCTGCATGTAAATTTAACTACTTCATTCAGGGATAACGGCAATCCTACTATGTAACAAATTATACATAACAAAAAAATATTGAAGACAAACAGCACAGTCAAAAGAGCCTTTGCATTGTTGAAGAGACGATTCTGTAGATAAAAAAACTCATAGATAAGATTCCAACTACTGTGATGGCCTACTTATGTATCAGTGAATAAATCATTTAAGTATGAAGTGAGACCAAAACATATAATTATTATCACACTGATCCTGATGATGCACCTTTCATTTTTTTTTTTAAGGCCACAAATGATGTTTAGCCAGTCATTGATAAGAAAAGGAATAAGATGGGCAAAATGGACCTAACTGTCCAACCACTTATCTTTAGTTCAGAAACTTTGAGCCACTGTCGCAAATGTTATATATATATAGATCAAATACTATATTATATTTCACTGCCATTAAAAGCTGTAGATATCTGTTTTAAAGCCATGTGTGCTCTTAATGCCTTGTTTGCCCCTGTAGTATACAAAATTGTGGATGCTGCTTCAAAGAGGGATCTATAGCATTTCTATAAAGTTTGATAAGCAACTATTCAACGTCAACAATATATTGTCAACTTCAAAAAAAAGTTTTGAAATCTCAGTGATACAATGTGCTAAATTTTCATGAAACTGTATATATAACTTTTCATAGATTTTCATAATTATTATTTACGTGTAGTATGTAGTAGCTGTTTCACCGTAATTATTTACTTGTAATATTCAATAGCTGTTTCATGGTAATTAACTAGTCTTATCTGTGACAATGTATATTTGCTTTAATTGGGAAAGGCAGGCCCCTACAATCAAAATTTAATAAATGCATTTTAACATGCTGCATTATTTCAATGCATTGAGCAAATACAACTGCCGACAAAGCAGTTGCATGAGGAATTTTCAATAATCCAAATTTTTTTTTAGACATTTATCTGTTACCCATGAAATTGCTTTGAATTCTTAGCAAATAACAATTTTCCAACTGTCAGTGATAATGCAAATATAGATTTGGTCAATTCAAATGCAATGGAAATCTTAGCAAATTCTGATGAAATAATTTCAGGGTATCAAAAGTGCCTCCTGATGAATTTCAGAGAGATGTGCAAGAAGGAGCTATTTATGATTTTGGTGGCGATTACTGTGTTCTACGAATCATTGTCACAATGAAGAAAAAAATTTTAGAATTCAAAGTGTTATGTTTACACTCAGTGTACAATTGCACCTGCAAATGTGTACAATAGAACCAAATGTTGACCATATTTCAGGTTATGGATTTGGTTGGTTGGGGTTTAATGGTGCAAAATCCCATTGGGGACATACTGTGCTAAAATAAGAATTCACAGATATAAAAAAAAAAACAATAAAAAGTAATGCTTCCACAAAGCCTTGGATGGGGTACCCCATCCAGATGTAGTCATGCAAATGTAGAGAACAAAATTGTCAACTGCTAAATAAAGCTAAATGGTAACTATATCAGAATAAGAAATGTTCCCCACCCCCCATCCCGATGTAGTCAAACAAGTGTAAAGAATAAAGTAAAGCAATTCTAAAAACAGTAAAGCAGATAGAAAAAATTATATTTCATATAAGCCAGAATGATATAAAAAAGTGACCCATGAGAAGTTTCCCCAGTGCAGTTTGTCAATGTAGGTGGTGATGAATTAAAATACATTCTATACAAGTGCCAGAGCCCTGCACAGTCACTTATAATATGATGAATGGTCAGATAATAAAATGACAATGTGGACACAGGGTGCATCCTCCTGAAGTAAAAAATGTGTACAACTGATTCTTGAACGGCTTCTCAGAGGTGTCAGAAGAACATCTATTTTTCTTGGATAACTCGAAGGCCAGGTCGTGATTGTTGGTTTGATAAGGAGCAGTTTATTATTGTATTCAGAGTCC
The DNA here is from genome assembly GCA_963932465.1 of Maratus speciosus. Taxonomy (NCBI): domain Eukaryota; kingdom Metazoa; phylum Arthropoda; class Arachnida; order Araneae; family Salticidae; genus Maratus; species Maratus speciosus. The sequence goes on along the minus strand of CAWVRF010000974.1, from coordinate 212,832 downwards.
CAATTTTCTTGCTAATTATTATGAATAAAGTGCTTCATTAGTAATTAATGTCTGAGAATGAAATTTTATGGTATAACTAATTAAGAGCATGTTTGCTGCCTCATTAGCTTTCTCATTTCAAGGAATACCCATACGCAAGGTTATTCAGCAAAATAAAATATTATAACCTCGTCTATTAAGTTTATTATAAAAATTCAGGATGGCTGAGATATAGGGATGCTTATTAAATGAATTTATTGCATCAATAGAACTATTCGGGGCAGAAAAATGTTGAAGGATGTGTTACGATAAGATATATTCAACATGGATCTCTCTATAAATGATAGAAGATGCATGATGATGATGTGATATAAATGACATACCTTTTTCTATTGCAATTAATTCTGAAATAAACACCGAGACAGATAAGTATAAGCAATAACTGAAAACATTATCATAAACGGTTCCACAACCAACATTATCTCAACAGTTTGATCCATATGTGTATATATCTATACAGTTGTTGAAATATACACGGTGTGCAGCAAAAAAGTTGTTGAAATACAACAGGAGCCAAACTGTTTCTGTCAAAAGTAACATAACATTATGAGATTCCCAAGGAAGATATAACTGTTCAGGACATGGGCTTACTTCAATGTTTTTAAGAGGGCTGTTCTTAATAATACGTCTGATTCTAGTCCCAAAAGGTGGAATGCATGGCGGGCAGTGCTCATAAAGAAGATCATTGTGAGTATTGAATAAGGGAAAATGTAGAGGATGGTCATAACGTGAGCGGATTCAATTGCATAAATCCAGGGAAAACCTATTCCAAATGCATTGCAATGCAGGATCGTTGCAATCACCATAGTAGTTTAGCACTGGGGACGTAAGAAATCCATCAGAGCAAACATGGAGTGTACTGGTGCACAGTGTCCAGCTATTTAAGAACCATGTTGCATAAAGGTATAGTCAATTTTGGAACAGATTATAGCACGATATATTTTAAGGACAGAACCATGGTCTGCTCCCCAATAAGTGTTCGAAAGCACCTTAACTAAATTAAATGATTGCTCACGCTTTATATGCAATTTTAAAACATGTGGCAAGAAAGTGAGTTTGTCAAAATAGAATCCTGTTAATGTTACAGATATTGAGCATGTATTACAAACACATCTGGACACATAAGAATTTATAACAGCCTATACAGCAACTGATCCTCAACACAAATCTATTACTTGAGTAAACTTATTCCACTCATATGAGAAAGTGAAATAATATTTTACCTGACGTACAAAAACAAACACTATTGTTGTGAATTATACGCTACTGCATTTGCCACTTTTATTGCATTAGACAGACTTATGATGCTGCTGTGCATCGTGTTTTACATTAGAAATGTAGGTTAGACATGAAGAACAATTATGTGATGTTGCTGCATACCTTGTTCATGCATTAATCCTGTACAGGCAGCAAGAACAGGTATGACAAAGATTTTCATCGTATTAAGAGACAGAATCCTGAATATTGTAACTCACGAATATGAATCTCAGAATTTAAGAGAAAATAACTGAACTCATTGAAACAAAGTAAAATAGTAATTTTCAATAATATTTTGCAAGCTACTCAAATATTTGTCTGTGCTGTGGTTGACTATGGCACAAAAATTTTCGTAAGGTTTAACAAAAAGATCAACTACCTACATTTTCAAACAAAACTTTAAAACATTTTTGCAGTCAAGTCCTCTAATGATTTCGGTACATTTTGTTATATGGGAAGATACTGTAATTCGCTACAAATAACAAATCAATGTTTCCTGATATTCCCCATGTCTTACAACAACTAGAATAGTTTCACCCAAAAAGTAAGCGTCCTATCTTAAATGGGAGAGGTAACCGCAAGATTAAAGGCGGGGTCACGTCAACCAAGGTCATGCGCCACCCAACGGACGGAGTGAACTACAAGAGGATTATCAATTTCTTTCCCCTTTGTGGATGATCTATAAGTTCAATAACTATGAAATAACTATGCGCACGGGCCGCCATGATTTTATTCGTTTGTCGTCTGCAGTACTTAATTGTTGGAAGTCTAGATATAATTCGATTTATTTATTCACCATTATTTAATTTATTAATTGAAGTTAGTTATTTAAACAAAATCAGTTCTTTTAAGAACTTATATTATTTGGGAAAATACCGCGTTGGCGTTCTAATTAATGCAGTTTTCAAAACTGCAAAAGTTACTCTATCTGAGAGAACTCATTTTTTTCGATTCCCAAAAGACAAAAACAGGTTAGTTTTGTGTTTTATTATAATTTATAAAAAAGTTAAAATATTATTTAATATATATTATTAAATGTCAGTGATTTTAATACGTTCTATTTGAATTATGTTTTTGTAATGCAATGAACAAGGACTTATAAAAATTAGTTAATGTATGTTAAGATAGAATTTTACAGCAGCTTTTTAAATTCAATTCCTGATAAGATAAAGTTATAAAAATTACATAAACATGTGTATTTCCAATGAGAATTAAACGTTTAATTACGCTTAGAGTTTAAGTATAAATTATTTAATTAATTTTAAGGCACATTTTTTATTTACCGGGCGCAGGCGATAAATTGCCAAATATTCTCTTGATCGAATTGTATTTATAATATTTAAAATAGAAGCATTTCATTCATTCCATTTAAAACTCATTTAATTTTACATTAGGATCCACTTTAATTTAAAATGCAAGCATTAATTCTTGTACTATTAAACCAGCAATAATTGATTATTTATAGTTTTAAATATTTTGAGAACAGCTTTAATAGAAATCCTAAAATCGACAAATTACTTTTTTTTTTTTTTAAATCTAGAAATATGTTGGTCATATCCGGGAAAAATAGTTTTCATGGGATACCTGCACTTCGCACAGGTGAATAACATTGCAGAAAGCATACAAAGTATAGAAAAAACTTCAAAAATTGGAATAAAATATAAAATATTTATAAATAGTACATGGTATGCTCAATTAAACATTTATTATCTTACACTGGTTCTTCGTAGGGGTAAAATGAATAACTTTCCATAATCTGGCCGATAGCCATGATTGGCGTCAAGTGAGAAAACAGTATACAATTGTAACTGTATAAAAGTTAAATAATGGTTAGAAAATGAAAGTAACTTTTATCGAAATGACCCAATTGCGGAACATTCTCCAAATTTGAAAAAGGCTTATGAAACACACAACAATTGCCAATAACTGAAAATTATAGACTAATAATAAGCTCGACGTAGCAGTTGTTGCGTGGTAGCCAATAATTTCAAATTTCCCTTTTAATTTTGTCCGGTTCAATTTTTGAATTTTTTTTTTTTTTTTCAATCTGGCTTCTGCAAAAGAGTCGGAATAAGTAGTAGAAAAAAAGGATGCGGACGGAGATGGGCCAATTGAACGTATAAAAATCACTGACATTTAATAATATATATTAAATAATATTTTAACTTTTTTATAAGAAAAAATTATAGGGCTGAAAATCACGTTTAAGATGCTTAAAGATTTTAAATATTTCTCTTTTGCAATTTCCCAACCAACTGGTATATTTTAGAAACCGTAGTTTGTTACATAACTTACTCAATTGTTGTACTTGTATATACAGTTGTAACAACCATAAAGAATGTTTAAGGATTTATCAGCTACGTTTAGATAACGTAAAATTAATTTGCTAATTTATAATCAAGTTGTAAAAATACTAAAATGTTGTATTGTTACTAGAAACACATCCATGTACATAATTTTTATTTTTCTAGCATATCTGGGAGGGAAAAAACGATTAAAATTTTTTATCTTTTCATATATATGAACAGGGTTAGATTAAATAAACAGTGTAAAAAAGTACTTTTATGTTAGCCGGCCGCAGTTCATAAACCGTCAAATATTTTCCCCCATCACCAGCGTTTATGTTGCATTCATTTCATTCAAAACATAAAATCCTCATTTTAAAAATATACTCGTCATTTGAAAAACAACTTTATTTAAAATACATACATACTGGTATATTACATCAATTTAAACACATGCTTTTCGCTCATTATATTTAAAATACATTTTTTATTCTAATAAATAATAACAAACCCAAGGTGGGCAAGTTTCTTCCAATGTGGAAAAAAAACCTGGAAAACCATGGAATTAAAAGTTACCCCCATAACTTTTATTAACAAAAATGGTTTTCTTTTAGCCTGAATAGCTTGCATAAAATTCAGGTCTATTTGAAGATATTTAGAATTTAAGAGTTATAGGCGGAAAAGCAGACAAAGTCATTTTAGAGAATACCTGTTAAAATTTTAATCGTGAATTTCAAATATTTACTCACTCATGGAAGATTAAGCTTGTTTACCAGATTTATTGCAAAATATTTTTGTTACAGCTTGTTTCGATAAAAATATATGTATTTAAAAAATAGTTTCAATGTCAGTTTAGTTTCGGGGCAAAAGGCAATACTGTTTACGTAGCATTAGTGTTTTTTCTCCCGAAATTAAAATGACATTGCGATTTTTTTTTTTTTAAATACACATATTTTCAGCAAAACAAACTGTCACAAAAATATTTTGCAATAAATCTGGTAAACAAGGTTCATCTTCCATGAGTGAGTAAATATTTGAAATTCATGATTAAAATTTTAACAGATATTCTCTAAAGTAGCTTTGTCTGCTTTTCCGCCTATAACTCTTAAATTGTAAATATCTTCAAATAGACCTGCGCACGAGATGCGTAGATGGTAGAAAGTCTGTCATATATGACGTCATACAAAAAACCTGCGTATTTGCGTTATTCACTCCATCCACAAGATGGCGCAGATGTGTCAATTTACGGCAGATTCCAGCATTAACTTTGTACGCTTACTTATAGCGCTTTGAGTTTCACCTCAACATATATTTCTAAGAAAAGTAGTAGCAAGAGATGCTTTATCACGATGTATGCAATTCCATCATGACCTGGCGCTGATAAATGACTATCACACAAACACATCAACTCTAAGATAATAAAAGGTTTATTGTATGAAAATAAGTTATGAGAATAGAATTAAAATTGATCCTGGTCATTTCAGTTTGTCTTTTGTAAGTTAAAAATGGTTGTGGACGTGCACCTATTTTGAAATAGACGCTGAAGTATTCCCTATTGGCTCAGCTATGTTATTAAGAGATCTGATGGTTTGACCATTATGTTTTAAAATAGAAATATTTTCAGAGTAAAAAAAAAAAAAAAGCCCATACATTTTTCATGTTTCCAGAGTTCTGTTATAGTTTATGTTGACATAGCTAATCCAGAATCCCCATTAAGCCGCTATCAGATTCACCAACTTTTCGAGCAATTTTTGAGCCAACTCTTGATTTCCTCCAACTTTTCGCGAAATGTTGTCTCGACACCCAGTGTGATAGGAAACAGCAATATCCCCAACTTTTTATCCGCATCTCAAAAAAGTCTGTCCTAGCCGCAACTTTTCCTCCCACCTTTCAACATTTCAGCGAATCAGAGATAAGCGATTGATACGAAAATGCGATAAATATTGATGGCTGGTACTAGTAGTACTGGTTTCCCCGGGTTTTCCTCCAACTTTAGCAAAGACAATTGTAACCTTTTTCTCCCTTTCAACTGAAAAAAGTTGTGGTTAAAATCGGCTGTAAAGTTGGTTGCTCGAAAAGTCGGTGAATCTGATAGCGGCTTTAGCTTCTGCATCGTACTCTTCTAGCTTCAGCCCTTTCTTTTTTATACGCCATACAGTTAGTATTATTTGGGTACCTTTGAAATATGACACTAAACTTTCCGTTTATTTCTTTGCTATTTGGCAAACACTATTCCACCATGGTTTTCTATGCTTATGAGTAAATGATGTTTTTGGAATGCTAGAATCAACAGCCTTCATAATACATTGAGATATGTTATCAGGTGCACTGTCAATATTCCCCTCTATTATGTTAGCTGTGATGTTCACAAGTGCTGTAAAAGTTCGCCAGTTAGTTCTGTCAAATATGTTACCGTCCAAACCAGATTTCAGGCCAAACTAGTTTATCCTAACGTGCATCAGATGAACTAGTTTATCCTAACGTCCATAAGATAAATTAGTTTTTCCTAGGCCAAACTAGTTTATCCTGATGCCTATAGGATAAACTAGTTTTTCCTAGGCCAAACTATGTTGGCCTAATGCTCGTAGGATACACTAGTTTAGCCTTCTATTCATTGGTCTGAACTAGTTTATCCTAGGCCAATTGAATTTGGCGTGATTTTATTGATCCCAAAGACTGCTTTTGCGCCAACCTTCTAGTTTATCTTAGACCAATTTAATTTGGCATGCTTTAATTGATGCCAACCAATGTTGTGCATGCTACCCCCCCACCCCCTCCCTCAAAAAAAAAAAAAGGAAAAGAAAAAAAAGGCTAACTAATTGAACTTAAATTAATTTTCTCAAAAATGAGTCAAGTTCACGCTTTAATTCAAAACTTTTCAAACGAATCCGCTCAACTCAAACACATCTATGGAAGCAGCGAAGTTCACTAAAAACTAGTCTTTATTTATTTTAAATATAACAGAAGTTTAGCATCCAAACTTACAAAATTTTGTGAGCTAGTCTTGGTTATTCTACATAAGGGTCTTTACGGGCTCGTCCAATTTTTCTTCCCAACACCCGTTCCAGCTTGGTTTGGGGACTACTTTTTTCGAGGGTTTCGGACCGAGATGGGCCGGGACTCAATTTTTTTCCGGCTTAAGTTGTAACCAGACTGCATTCTTCTTGAGGTCTGCACAAACAGACATTTTCAGTCCAATTTCCAACCCAGCCATATGAAAATCATTCGGACAGGCTGGATCTCTGATCTGTTCAGTAGAAATATCAGTAACATTGGTCCGGCCCAACTTTTTTTTTTTTTTTTTTGTAATGCACGTATTTTTAAATTGCCATTATTTCACAATTAAAATTTATATATTTATTATTTTTTCTAAGATGAGTAGATGCATTTTTTAGGTACTAAAATTAACATATGGTAAAAGCTGAGAAAAATAACCTGCCCATGTTTAACAAAAAGAATATGTTGATATATGCAAAATGAGAATACTAGTTCTTGTAAAAAGAATATAATGCCTTTCAACAGACGATGAACCTTCTAATAAGGGAACCTGCATATAATGAATTTTTTTCTTTCATATGCAATTCAGTCTTAGGAGATTTTATTGTATAGAATTTTTTAAATCTCCAAGCCATGGAATGTGGATTAGCGATATTAATGATTCTAAAGTAAACTATACTGATTTTTTAATGAATCTCAATTTGTATGTAAATATCTGAATACTTACTAATACCATTAATTTTTTACCACTAGGAGACTTGGAAATCGGAAAAATTTTATATAGAAAAACCTTCTAAGAGGGAATCACATAGGAGAGGGAAAAAAGTTTGTTATAGTTAAGTTCCTTTTTTAGCAGGTCCGTCGTCTCTAGCAATTGTATTATGTTTTTTTTAAATGGATTATTATATCCAATTTACACCGATTAAAAAAAAAATTCCACTTAAAACAGGATTTCGTCATACACTTATTCTTCTAACAGGTTTAGTACTGTATTCCCATCCATATAAATATATATGTACTATTCTTTAAAGAGAATTTTAATTGTGGAATAATGGTAGCTTAAAAATATATGCAAAGGTGGCCATAAAAAAACTTTCACGACATGTACAGCTAGCGACCTAATCGCTTAACCAATTGAAAGGAAATTTCAGATTTAGTTATTTGAAGGTATGCACTCGGGATCATGATGATGTAAAACAATAAAGCTCCCCGGTTATGGTAAAAAATTTTGAAATTTTCGAATGGAAACACCCCTTTTTTCCATGTGCAAATTCATCAGTGCATTGAAAAATCATAAATGGTTGGTTGGTGGTTTATGGTGCAAAGTCCCTTTAGGGACATGCTGCACCAAGAAAAAGATAAGGAATAAGACATATCTTTTTCTTGGCACAGAATGTCCCTAAATAAGGAATAAAACAGTTAAATTTTAAAAGTTACATTAAAAGACTGTCAGAGATGTATAAGTTTAAAAACACAGTAAAATGAAGAAAGCCATGTGATGATACATGTAATTAAAATAATGGACATTTTAAAAAACAGAATATAGTTAGAAGACAAAGAAAGTATTTAAAATAAATAACTCTAAAAGCTCTAAATTATGAAAAATATAATTAATCCAAAAAACAAAGTATAAAATGTTATAGTAAAATTGCTTAAAAACAAATTTATAATTCAAATAAACATTGTAATATCATGTAGGAGTAAATTCTTCAAAAACAGTATTATTTTCATCGTCATCTGAGTTACAACTGTTAGAGTCCATAGCCTCTTCAGCATAATTGAGCAGCTGTTTTGTATCCTTTACATTAGTGAGGGCTGGTCTAAGACAGGATTTCTTGCTTTTTCTTTTCACAGTTTTTCACTGTGAAGAGACTTGAGTTGGAGGTTTCTTTTTTTCTTTTTTTGTACAAGCTTTTTCGTTTGCTTTCCGAGTTGGTTGGTTGGTTGTATTGGGTTTTATGGCGCAAAATCCCTATAGGAACATGCTGCGCCAAACAAAAAGAGAGTCAAGAAAAAATAATGAAATGAGATAAAATGTAAACTGAAAGGCCATCTGATTGGGTACCCATCCAGATGTAGTCGTCAAACAAGGGTAAAAAAAAAAAAAAGTAAAAATAGAAAAGCCAGTAAAGCAAAGTAAATGGAAGTTAAGTAAAAGCAAAGCGATCTGGATGGGGTTTCCATCCAGATGTCAATAAAGTCAAACTTATGAAACTTATAAAAACTAAATCTCAAAATAAAAACCAGTGTTTTAAAAAGGTAAAGAGTGCCCCATGAGGTGTTTCCTCAATGAGGTTTGTCAAGATTGGTGATGATGTGTTAAAATACATTCTATATAAATGCCGGAGGCTCGGACAATCAGTTAAAACATGATGAATGGTCAGGTAATCAAAATGGCAATGTGGACACATGGGTGCATCATCCCGAAGTAAAAGAAGTTTATGAGTGATTCTTGAATGTCCAATTCTCAGAATAACATCAGTTTTTCTTGGATAAATCGGAAACCAGGTCATTATTGTTGGTTTGGTATGGTGCGGTTTATTATTGTATTCCAAATCCCAACTCTCTTGCCATTTATTACGAATAAAGTGTTTTATAAGTAGTTTAACGTCTGAGAATGGAATTCTATGGTAAAAAGGATTAAGAGCCAGTTTTGCCGCCTCATTTGCCTTTTCATTTCCAGGAATAGCCATGTGTCCAGGTACCCAGCAAAATAAAATTCGATAACCACGTCTTGTCAATTTATTGTAAAAATCCAGGATAGCTGAAACATAAGGATGCTTTTTAAAAGATCTAATTGCGTCAATAGAACTATTTGAGTCAGTATATATGATGAAGGATGCGTTATGGTGATGAGAAATGTGCAACATCGCTCTCTCTCTATCGCAATCAACTCAGCTGTAAAGACAGACATTGATGTGTGAAGCCGATAACTAAAACTAGTATTGTCGATAAAAACCCCGCAGCCAACGATATTCCCACTCTTAGAACCATCTGTATAAATATCAGTGTAGGTATAAAAATTTGCACGATGTGCAGCAAATAATTGTTGAAAAACTGCAGGAGCCAAATCGTTTTTGTCGTATCCTTTAAAAGGATGAAGCGAAGTAATATCGGGAGGTTTCCAAGGAGGGATTACATGCAATGGACATGGGCTCACCTAAATATTACTCAGAGGGCCATTGTCAATAATATTCCTAATTCGGACACCGAAAGATGGGATGCAAGAGGGTCGATGCTGATAAAGAATATCATTGTTGGTATTTAAAATATAGGTGTGAAGAGGATGGCCAGGATGAGAAAGGACACAGTAATACAAATCTAATGATAGTTTTTCACGAGTACGGTATAATGCTGGTTCATTACAGTCAACATAAAGACTTAAAATTGGAGATGTACGAAATGCACCAGAGCAAACACGGAGTGCATTACGGTGCACAGTGTCAAGTTTTTTAAGAACAGAATTACGGGCAGAACCATAGACCTGGCAGGCATAGTCGATTTTTGTACGAATTACAGCTCTATAGATTTTAAGAAGAGAAGTGCGGTCTGCTCCCCAAGATGTATTAGAAAGTACTTTAAGTAAATTAAGCGATTATTCACATTTTGTCCGTAATTGTAAAACATGTGGTAAAGAAGTAAGTTTTTTGTCGAAATATAGGCCGAGATAACGAACGTTCTCCACAACAGGAATTTGAGATGAACCGATAAAAATTTCAGGATCTGGATGCAGATCCCTCCTTCTACAGAAATGCACACAAGAAGTTTTGTCAACAGAAATTAAAAAACCATTTTTGTTAGTCCAACTAAGAATACTTTTTATTGCACTCTGCAGTTGTCTCTCAATAAAACGAATGTCTTGTCCCATACACATAATGCAGAAGTCAACATATAAATCTCCCTTGACAGAAGGGGGTAATTGATTAAGAATGTCATTTATTTTAATAGCAAAGAGGGTGACACTCAGGACACTACCCTGAGGTACACTCTCTTCTTGTACATGGAAACTGGATAAAATCCTCCCAATTCGAACTTGAAATGTTCGAATGTCAAGGAAGTTTTTAATAAAAATTGGGAGGTTCCCACGAAAGTCCAGGTTAAAAAGATCACGAAGAATCCCATAACGCCATGTTCTGTCATAGGCTTTTGCCATGTCAAAAAATACTGACACCAAATGGTTGCGTTTAAGAAAAGCTGTCCAAATGTAATGTTCAAGGTGTATCAGGTTATCGATAGTTGACCTACCACGTCGAAACCCACTTTGAAATGCGGCAAGGCAATTGTTAGTCTCTAAAATATGCACAAGGCGGCGATTGACCATTTTTTCTAATAGTTTGCAAAGGCAGCTAGAAAGTGCGATCGGCCTGTAATTATTCGGATTGCTAGCATCTTTACCTGTTTTAGGAAAGGGAATAACAACCGCTCTGCTCCAAGATCGGGAGAAAGTATGTTCCACCCAAATCCTGTTGAAAAAGGAAAGGAGATTGTTAAGAGAGAGGTGCTTGAGCATGATGTATGTGATGCCATCATGACCTGGGGCAGATAAGTGACTGTCTCGCAAACAATCTATCAGCTCTGATATAGTGAAAGGTTGATTATATGAAAATGAATTATGAGTATTAAAATTAATCCTGGTCAATTCAGTTTGTCTTTTGTACGTTAAAAACGGTTCTGGATATGAATCTGAGTTTGAAATAGATACTAGGGTATTCCCTATTGTCTCAGCTATGTTTTTAGAAGTAATGATATGACCGTTATGTTTTAAAATGGAAATATAACTTTCAGAGTACAGGCCCATGCATTTTTTTACTTTTTGCCAGAGCTCTTTACTTGATGTGTTAGAATTTATGCTTGAGACGTATTTAACCCAGGATTCACGTTGGCTTTTACGTCGCACTCTTCTAACTTCTGCCTTTGCCTTTTTATATGCTATATAGTTAATATTATTAGGGTACATGCAAAATAGACCCCACGCTTTCTGTTGTTTTTTTTGCTACTTGGCAATCACTATTCCACCATGGTTTTCTGTGTTTATGAGCAGATGAAGTTTTGGGAATGTTAGCGTCAGCAGCAATGATAATACAGTGAGTTACGTTATCAACTGCTTTGTCAATATTTCCCTCAATCATGCTAACTGTAATGTTTGAAAGTGCAGTAAAAGTTGGCCAATTGGCTAGGTCATATATATATCTTTCGGGAGAGTTATTACAATCTCTATCGGGAGAATTCATAGAAATAAAAGTTGGAAAGTGGTCACTGCCGTGTAAGTCATTTGAAACCCAGAAGTTCCAAAAGGGATAGAGTGACGGGAAGCAGATTATAAGATCTATTGCATGGAATGTACGTGTTGACTCGTGAAAATAGGTATGATCACCGTTATTGAGCAGGCATAAGACGTTGTCAGAAATAATTTTTTCTAAAATATTGCCACGGTGATTAGAATCACTGTTTCCCCAGAGTGGGGTGTGTGCATTTAAATCTCCAACAATGATATATGGAGTGGGGAGTTGGAGATTATCCAGATCTGCTAATTGAGTTTTATGGTTCGGAGGTAAATAAATGGTACATATTGTTACGAGTTGCTTTATATGTACACGGACTGCAACAGCTTGTAAATTTGAGTTTAAATTAATGTGAGTATGGGGTAAATTGCGAGAGATGAAAAGAGCTACTCCACCAGTGGCACTTTCATTACCAGTAAAATCTTTTCGGTAGCTAGCATTATGTCGTAATTTACTTTGTCATTGGGTTTTAAATGAGTTTCCTGTAGAGCTAAACATAATGGTTGCTGGTCAGAGAGAAGATTATGGATTTTGTCATGTTTATTGTGATACCCACGGCAGTTCCACGAGATAATATTAGTCATGACTGGGGTTTTTTTTTTTGATAAATTTATCTGCAGTCTTTTATCCGGAGATAGTAGACATACTACCTCTATCGTTAAATTCTTCATCCGGTTCTGGGTGAAGAGCAACAGCATCGTCCTCCTCCATTTTTTTCTTTCATTTTTGGATATTTTATTCTTTATCTTTTTGGCTGGATTTTCAGATGAAACAGTGGCTTTAATTATTGGTAGATTGAATTTATCTGCAACAGATCTATGGTTGGTTTTTAGATGTCCTCTTTTGGTGGTATTTTGAGAGCCTCTTTTAGGAATATGAGATTGTGATGATTTTGAAGAGGCATTTTGTGATGGTGTAGGAGGAACAGATTTTGGTGACTTAGTCGGAAGAGAGTTTGGAGACTTAGAAGGAAAAGATTTCGGCGGCTTAGGAAGGTTAGATTGCGTTGAACTATTTGTTTTACCAGAATTAGTAGACAGGTTGATTTCTTTTTGACTTCCTTGGGAATTATTTTCAATTGGGAATTCGGTTTGTGTTGCAATACTTTGATATGTTTTATGAACGGTTTTAGCTAACGCAGCAGCATATGACACACCAACTTTGTGCGTATGGTCTCTATCTCTTTTTCTTTTTTCCATTGTTCACATGATTTAGCGTAAGATGGATGATTTTTTTTACAGTTGACACAACAAGGTGGAACATTGCATTGTGCACTTTGGTGGCCAACTGCACTGCACCGACCACAGGTTTCCTTACCTCGGCAATTTGTTTTTGAATGCCCAAAGCGTTGACAATTAAAGCAACGCAGTGGGTTTGGTATGTATGGTCTGACAGAACATGATAAATAACCAGCTTTTATATATTTTGGTAGCTTGGGTGTGTTAAAAGTAAGTATAATGTGCTTTGTAGGTATTTGAATTTGGTTAGAGGGTATCTGTTCATCTCGACGGTAGATTTTGATTCTTCTAAATTCTGTGACATTTTGTTCTTTTAAGTTTTCCAGTAATTCATCTTCACTAACATACAAGAGGTCAGGCTCGGAGATCACTCCGCGAGATGAGTTTAAAGTACGATGTGGCGATATTGTGACAGCAATGTTAGCAAAATGTGTACATTTTTTTAAGTTAGCTGCCTCTTGACTACAGGCAAAGTTCTTTAATCCGCACAAGTTGGGACCAAAGGTTGTGCAGATTATGGAATATTGCGGATTATGGAGTATTATGGATTACATCTCATTTTCTTATTTCTGGACACTATTCAATATTCAGTATAACATGAAAAGAAAAATATGAAATATAATAATTAATTTTTCTGGACACTATTTTAATTCCATATTCAGTGTAACATGAAAAGAAAAATGTGAAATATAATAATTAATTTAATATGCTATCTCAAAAAATGCATTTTTCAAATTCTTGTATTAAAAAATTGATTATATTCACTTTTATATTTAAAAATTTCAGATATTTCTTTTAAAAAATCATTTTTGGATCAAGAATTTGTAAATTTGTTTAATTGTTTACATTCATTAAGCAATGCGAATTATAGAAAATTGCGGATTATGGGTGTGCGGATTATAGATCCTTGACTGTATTGTTTACTTCAATTAGCAGTTCACCTGTACAGAGTTTTCTTATTGTTTTGGGTTCGCCAACCAGCCCTTGAATAGATTAATTAATCAAAAAGGGTGATGTTCTATCAAAACTCCTATCTTGGCGTTTGACGATGAATTTCTTCAATTTTTACTTTCGTGAGAGTCGGGATTTTTAGATTCCGTTGTGGAAACATAATCCTCGACTCTCTCACTCCATGATACTTTATTGCCTTGATTGACAGTAGCCTTTGAGCTAGAGCTCGATGCATCAAAATTCTCTTTATTAGCTTGTGGGGCCTCGTAGGTAAGCCTTTACAGCTCTGTCCAACCTACATCGCCCTTACATCGAAAGGAGACCAGTCGCCCAGTGGATTCCCAACCACCGCCATACAAGTATGGCGTCCACTGATCACGGAACCGGAATTCGGAGATGCCCTGCACTCTGGGACTCGAGATCAGCCTAAAAAGGTAGAAACGAGGCGAGGAGATTAAAAAACCTCAACACCCAGAGTGTCTCATGTGAAAATAAAAAATCCACTATTGTAAAAAAGAAAAAGTAATGTCAGAGAGAACTTAGAAAAAAGGTGTATTTTTGTCTTTTTTAAAACTTTTTAAACTTTTTTTTCTTTATTTTATTTTTTTTTTTTTTCACAGAACGAGAACAATGTTAGTAGAACAAAGAACAATTTGAACAAGTAAGTTAGTAAAACACTAGATCAAAGAGGGATAACCAACTAAAAAGAGAAGATTAAAAAGTGTGAAACAAAGAAAAAGGATAGACAACCAAAAAGAGAAGAAGACAGGAAAGGAGAAAGATCGCTCAGGAATCCGGGGTCGCGAAACCCGTAAATACCTAAAGAAGGTATTCCCCTGGTGGGCTTTCTGAGTTGGACAAACAATAGATTTCACAATTTTGCTCTTTTCTGAAACAGATGTTTGTTTAGTCTTATGTTCGGTTGATATTTTAGATTGGACTGAAGATTTTTGTGAAGGACTATGGATGTATTAAATTTTCACAGATTCTGATAATGGTGGCCAGAGTTCCAATTTTAGCATAAATCTTGTATTACCGGTAGAACATACATCACAGGTTTTTCTCTTTAAAATGCTAGATGATAGTTTTTCAGGTGAACAACTTGGTGGAAAGGAGGATTCAGTTTGGATGCTGATGTGTCTTACCGATTTTGGTGAATGCTTGAGCATGCTAGAGTAAGAAACTCCAACAGACGGGGTTCTAGTTTCAACTAGTTTCCGAGCCTCAGGGTATGAAAGTTTGAGTAATTTTAACAGTAACAATTTCTTTCTGACGGATCCAGTTAGGACAAGAGCGAGAGTATGCTGCATGATCACCTTTCCAATTTGTGCAATGTTCAGGTCTTTCACACGACTTATCGTCACGGCCCACCTATGCACAACACATATATGTAACAAATCCATGGCACGCAGTGTTAGCAGAATATGGCCAAAACACTGGCAATTAACACAACGGAGGGGGTTAGGGATATATGGCCAGGCTGGACAGCTCAGGTATCCAGCTTTAATTCTAGTTGGTAAATTAGGGCTATTGAATGTTAGTATAATGTGCTTTGTCGGAAGCACTTGCCCATTCTGACGAATAGTAATATGGCGTACATCTATGATATCTTGTTCTTTTAAATGTGTTAAAAGTACTTTTGTAGTGAACAGAAGTTCTGGTTCTGATATAACACCACAGGTTGTATTTAAGATTTGATGGGCCTGAACAGAAACTGAAAAGGAACCTATTGTAGAATAATATGAGATTAGCTGTGATCGTTGGCCGTAGAGACCTCAACAAGTAAATCTCCAGATTGTAATTTTTTGAGTGAATGGCCATCTCCCAAAACAGATTGGAATGTTTTCGCAATAAGGAAAGGAGAAGTTCTCTTAAAAGAGCTATCACAGAGAGCTATCACACGTCAAAGAAGCGAGTGATAGAGAAAGAATTGAATTTTTTCCATCCATATTAGAATAAACTAGAATTCAGACCCCGGCCACACCACCCACCCTAACAAGGGGATGCACAATTGTGCACCAGTGCTAACCAGGGCCCATACGATCACAAGACACTCCTATGCCAGTCTCCACCCTTAACGAGATGGCTAGTAAGTACTCGCTCACTTGATCCCCAGCCAGTGACAAGTCAGCTGACCAGCCGATTGATGCATATAGGACCAATATGCACCTCTCGTCTACCTGAAGCAGAGGCCAAAGCAGTGTGTTGATTTTCCTTAATTGCCAGGATCCTCCCTTCCAGGGACACGGGTCGCCATACACGGCCAACGTGGGTAGTTTACAATTCTCCATGAGTCGATATACAGGATGAAATCGGCTCATACAGAATTGCCCTCACCTCCATAGAGGAAACCGCAACAAGAGTGAAACAAAGAGGAAAGAGAGACAAGAGAAAAAGGAAAAGAGAAAGATCGATCAGGAATGGGCGTTGCAAAGCCCGACAATACCTAAAGAAGGTATCCCCCTGGGGGAAAACCATAAATGACGTTGAAACGATACACGTATGACTAAAATTGCCGGTGTAATATCATGGCACTCAATCCTAATCAGTTCCTATGTAACATAATATTCAGCACTCGAAAACAAATTATTACATTTTTATTTTCTTTATGTGTATAAAAACACAACTCGAAAACACATTTTAAAACAAACTTCACAACATTACTCATTTCAGAAGTGAAAAAAAGAAATCAGCTAATGAAAGAAAAATATGTATTGTAGTCACACCTTCGTTCCTCGCAATGGTCTTTTTTTGCAAGTGTTTTACGCCGGCAATTTCAATCATACGTGTACCAATAGTTTTCAATGCACTGATGAATTTGCTCATGAAAAAATTGGGTATTGCCTTTCGAAAATTTCTCACTGTAACCGTAACCGTGAGAGCCCTATTGTTGTAAATCATCATGATCTCGAGCGCATACCTTCAAATAAGTATATCAAAAATTTCATTTTGAATTGGTTTAGCAGTTAGGACGCTAGCGGTTCATGTATCGGGGAAGTTTTCTAATGATCACACTGTATTTTAGGTCAAACTGGGACCGGGACTCGCCGGATTTTTGAAAATTCCGGAATTCTGAAAGAACATCAAATGTAATTCTGATATTCTTAATGGTGTGTTTAGTCATAATTAATTCAAAGCAAAGATTTAATTTTCTTTCAGAAATCTGTAATTTTTGAAAATCCGGTGAAGTCCAGGTCCCGACGATGCCGGATTTTCGAGGTTATACTGTATGTTATTAATCAATCCTCTCATATCTTCCTCTCCTAAATTTTACGATATCCTCTCATTACATTCTTTGATCCTCCAGCACACAATTTGTCATATGGAACATATTTTGTAACAACGTGCAGCAGTGAAGTGGGGAAGATAGGGGACAGTATCCCACTCCCCATCAAACAAAATATATTATACAGGGGTGATGGCAATACTACTTTGCACAATGTTGGTGCCGGAGTGGTAACTGGGATCACTAAAAACAGTCTAATTGCATTGGCCTAGGATAAACTAGATGGTTGGTGCCTGGGCGGTCTTTGGGATCAATAAAAACACGCCAAATTGAATTGACCTAGGTTAAACTAGTTCGGACCAATGAATAGCAGGCTAAATTAATTTATCCTATGAGCATTAGACCAAACTAGTTTTTCCTAGGAAAAAATAGTTTATCCTATGGGTGTTAGGATAAACTAGTTTGGTTTAAAATTGGGTTTGGACGGTAACATACATAATGTTTGATATAGGTATAGCAATCCCTAATAGGGGTCAGTGTGATAAATGTTGAAAAGTCATCACTGTTGTGCAGGTCATTAGAAATAGAGACGTTCCAGAAAGGGTAGTAGTATACTGGGGAGAAAATATCAAGGTCTATTGCATGGAAAGTATGGGTTGGCTCATGAAAATAAGTATGATCACCATTATTGAGCATAATATATTAATCATAATGGCATAAGCTGTTGTCAGAAATAAAATTTTCTATAATATCCCCACGTTGATTAGTATCACGGTTGCCCCAGATTTGGATGTGTGCATTAAAATCTCCAACAATTATGTAGGGAGTAGAAGGAGATTATCCAAATGTGATGGCTGAATATAGTTTAGTTTGGAGGGAAATAAACGGTACATATTGTTATGAGTTGTTAAGTGTTATGTGTACGCAGAGTCCAACAGCTTGTATGTAAAGTGATACGAGTATGGGGTAAATGATTGGAAATGAAAAGAGCCACTGCAGCAATGGCCTTTCATTACCGGTAAAATATTTTCTGTATGTAGCGTAGGTGTGCAATTTTGCTTTGCCATTGGGTTTAAGATAGGTTTCTTGCAAAGCTAAACATAGTGGTTGATGGTCATGAAGAATATTTTGGATATAGTCATATTTATTAAGATAGAAACGGCAGTTCCATAAAATAATAATAGTCATAATTGGGTTTATTAGATATGTTTATCTATGTCATTTTCTTCAGAGGTAGTAGACATACTATCCCCATCATAATCTTCTAAGTTCGATCCAGAATGAAGTTCTACAACGTCTTAATTGTCAATAGATGTCTCATCTATTTTGTTTTGTTTTTTAGCGGGGGAGCCATTCCTTTTTGGGTCAGTTGGTTGACGACTGAATGTTTAATGGCACAAACTCCTTTTAGGGACATGCTGCGCCAAGAACAGAATAAAATAAAAACAGAAACAGGGTACATACTGATTTTCCAAGAAAAAAATCCCCTGATGTATTTTTTGGAATATACAATTTTTTCGTGTCCGCAATTAATGACATTTTTTAAACCAGTATTGTGACACCCCCACTCCTCAAAATAAAATCAAGGTAATCTTAAAATAAATTTATACATCAATATAAACAATATGAATAGAACTTGAAAAACAATTTTTGTAAAACAGAGATGAAATCTGTATGGCTGTCCTTAAAAATTTGGTAGCTTGCTGCAAGAACTAAATTAACCTCTTTGAAAAGGAATTTTAATATGATGGCTGCAAGGCCAATATCAATTAAAAAAAGTTTTTTTTTCGCTCAAGTTCCTCTTGAACTGTTGTCAAACCTCACCATGTTCGAAGATACGTCTAGTGACTGAATGGATGTCGACATTTGTGACATCATTAAGCACGCGAACAAAAGCAATTGCCCTCAATTTCCTAGAGTAGCCAGTCGTTTTGACAGATTTGAAAAATTTTTTGAACTATCCCCTCAGATTTATCTGATTTTATCCCCAATGATTGTGAACCCTGAGAAATGTATTTCAAAAAGTGGCATTAAAAATGTGTGATAGTAAGGAGCACAAAACACTTGACTTCTGAGTTGGACAAACACCAGGTTTCAGTGACTTGCTTTTTTCTGAAATTGAAGTTTGCTCAGTAGATTTTTAGATCGAATTGGTGATTTTTGTGACCAACTATAAATGTATTCTATTTTCACAGTTCTATTTTTGGCATAAGTCTTGTACTAGCAGACTATACATCACAGGTTTTTTTCTTTAAAGTGCTAGATGATGGTGTCTCAGTTGGTTGGTTGGTTGATTGGAGTTTTATGGCGCAAAGTCCCTTTAGGGACATGCTGCGCCAAGACAATGTCAACATGAAAAACATATTTATAACCAAATAGTTGAGTAAAAAATCACTAACAAAAAGATAATAAAACCAGAAGTATTAAATGAAAAGAGTAATATGTATAGTTTAAAAACATTTAAAAGAATCAAAAGTATTATAATAAAAAACTGTGAAGTTAAAATGTAATATCGTTAAAATATAAACAAAGTTTAAGATTATGTACAAATACCACGTAAAAACAAGTTTACTTTGTTTTTTACTTTTGTGATTTTTAAACTTAATTAGGTAAAAATTCATCGAAAACTACATTATCTTCGTCATCACTTGAGTCATATGATTCAGAATCCATTGCTTCATCTACATAATTTTGTAGGTTTTTTGGATCCTTTATATTATTAACTGAAGGGTTGTTTTGACATTTTTCCTTGCCCTTTTTCTTCACAGTTTTCCACTGTGAAGAACCCCGAATTATCTTTTTGTATGCAAGATTTTTTGCTTGGATTGTCAGTTTGACTAGCATCAGGTCTATGTGATGTTTTTACAGATGTAGCAGCCTTAGTCTTAGACTGGAGTTCGGAAGCCTTATTGGAATCACTTCTGCCTTTCTGAATACAGGATTTTTGGCCTGGTTTCTCAGTCCGGGAAATATTAGGTTTCTGCAAATTGCATGCAGATGGTATAGAAGTTTGTTCAGTCTGATGATCGGATGACTTTTTTGGTAGATTCGAAAAGTTTTGAGACTGATTGATTTGGTATACTATTTTAACAGGTTTTGAGGAGGGTTGAAAGCGTTCTAATAATGGGGTAGCATAGCATTTAGAACCACAACTGACATCACGGGTTTCTTTATTTGAAGTGGTTGTTGATTGCGTTTTAGCTGAGTTAGTTGGAGGAAAAGGGGTGTCAGTCTGGGTGCTTATGTGCCTTACAGGTTTTGATTGTTCTTTAAGTATACTGGAGTAAGATACCCCAACAGAGGGGGTCCTGGATTCAACAAGTTTACGGGCTTCAGGGTAGGAAATTTTTTGAGTAATCTTAACTGCAAGAATTTCCTTTTCACAGATCCAATTAGGACAAGAGCGAGAGTACGATGTATGGTCACCTTTACAATTAGCGCAGCGTTCTGGTTTTTCGCAAGTTTTGCCGTCATGGCCGACTTCTGCACAACGTGCACAAGTAACAGATCCACGACAGGTAGTATTAGTATGCCCATACCGCTGGAACTTAAAACAACGCAGAGGATTAGGGATATAAGGGCTAACTGGACAGTTTAGATAACCAGCTTTAATTGTAGAAGGTAAAATATGGCTATTGAAAGTTAGAATAATGTGTTTAGGAGGAAGTATTTGCCCATTTTGACGGATAGTGATACGGCGTACATCTATGATATTTTGATCATTTAAATTAGCTAGAAGTTCTTCTTTTGTAGAAAATAAAACATCTGATTCAGATATTACACCACGGCAAGTATTAAGAGTTTGATGTGCTTTAACAGAGACAGAAAATGTACCTATAGTATTGCAATTTGACAGAAGTTGTGACTGCCTGGCTGAAGAAACCTCAACCAGTAAGTCCCCAGACTGCAATTTTTTGAGCGAGTGACCATCACCAAAAACAGACTGAAATGTCTTTGCTATAAGAAATGGTGAAGTTTTTTTAAAGAACTATCTGAGAGACTATCAGTGTGTTTAATTACAAAAAAACGAGTGAATAAAGTCTGTACACTTTGTTGCTCACCACTTGGGAAGGAATGTTAGTATTTCCATCCATAATTGAAAAAAAGAAATAGAATTCAGACCCCAGCCACACCACCCACTACCGGCCCAACAAGAGGATGCACATTCGTGCACCAGTGCTAGCCAGGTGCCCTAAGGTCACAAGACATTCCTATGCCAGTCTCTTAACAAGATGGCTAGTAAATGCTCGCTCACTTGATCCACAGCCAGTGACAAGTCAGCTGACCAGTCGATTGATGCATACGGGACCAATATGAATCTCCCATCTACCTGAAGCAGAGGCCAAAGCAGTATGTTGGTTTCCCTCAACTGCCAGGATTCCCCTTTCCAGGGACACGGGTCGCCACGTAGGCAAACACGTGGGTGGTTTACAATTCTCCATGAGTCGACATGCAGGATGATATCGGCTCATACAGAATTGCCCTCACCTACGAAGAGGAAACCACAACGAGAGTGAAACATGGAGGAAAGAAAGATAAGAGATGGAAAAGGAAAAAAGAAAGATCGCTCAGGAACCCGGGGTTGCGAAGCCCGTGAATACCTAAAGAAGGTATCCCCCTGGGGGTGATGATGTCTCAGGTGAACAACTTGGTGGAAAGGCAGATTCAATTTGGGTGCTTATGTGCCTTACGGATTTTGTTCGATGCTTGAGTAAACTGGAATAAACTCTGGTGGATGGGGCTCTGGATTCAAAAAGTTTGCGAGTATCAGGATAAGAAAGTTTTAGTCATTTTTATAGTGAAACTGTTTATGTATGCATTGTGAAATATGTTTCTCCAATTCATAATCCCCGAGAATCCAAAAGAGGAGAAAAGAAAAACCTAGTTAAGAAGATTTGCTTCAAGCAATGGCACGTGCTACGATGACGTCGCAAGATCATTGACCGAAGCCCAGATGACTGGGGACTCTGAGAGAAAAGAAAAAAAAAGAACCACGCAATAAACTTTTTCTCTCGTCAGATCATCTGTAAAACTCTAATCTATGTGTAACTTGTTTTCTGCTCGCTCCTAAAGCGACATACTTAATTGTGATATGTGAATCCAATATTACTACACAAATTAAAAAGGATTCAACTTGAAAGACCGTCCCATTTCTGATTTAAGTGTGACTTAATTATTTAACTAATAATATATATTTTTTTCTACATAGCAGCATGAAGTGCAAATGACACACGGCAGAATCGGCTGTGAAAAACTTAAGCAACAGGTTTGTTGATTTTACGATATTACCCTACAAATAAGAGAAAAGGTAAGATCTTTTGCCTTATTCCTGTATAACAAACTAAATGTGTACAACTGTATATTAGAGCATAAATAGTTACATAGACAGAAATTGCTCAGAAAAATATTTAAGTAGATATGTTGTAGTCATTACCTAGTATGATAAAGATTCAATATCGTCTATTTAATATCTAACAATTTTAAGTTAGAATTTCTTTTTCACAGACCCAATTAGGAGAAAAGCGAGAGTATGCTGTATGATCGCCTTTACAGTTTGCACAGGGATTCAGCTTTAATTCTAGTAGGTAAATTAGGGCTATTTAATGTTTGTATAATGTGCTTTGTCAGAAGCACTTGCCCATTCCGACAGATAGTAATACGTTGTGCAACTATGATATCTTTATCTTTTGAATGTGTTAGAATTCTTTTGTAGTGAATAAGAGTTCTGGTTTAGATGTAACACTAGTATGATAAAGATTCAATATCGTCTATTTAATATCTAACAATTTTAAGTTAGAATTTCTTTTTCACAGACCCAATTAGGAGAAAAGCGAGAGTATGCTGTATGATCGCCTTTACAGTTTGCACAGGGATTCAGCTTTAATTCTAGTAGGTAAATTAGGGCTATTTAATGTTTGTATAATGTGCTTTGTCAGAAGCACTTGCCCATTCCGACAGATAGTAATACGTCGTGCAACTATGATATCTTTATCTTTTGAATGTGTTAGAATTCTTTTGTAGTGAATAAGAGTTCTGGTTTAGATGTAACACTACAAGGTGTGTCTAAGGTTTGATGTGGTTTAACAGAAAACGAAAAGGAACCTATGGTTATGCAAATTATGAGAAATTGTGAATGTTTGGCTGTAGAGCCCTCTACCAGCAAATCCGGACTGATTTTTTTAAAGTTTACAACCATCTCTGAAAACAGATTGTAAAGTTTTTGCGATTGAAAAGGTGAAGTTCTTTTAATAGAACTATCAGATAAACTATCAGTTCATTTAATTATAAAGAAACAAGTAAATGTTTCATTCTGCACAGTTTGTTGCTCTATGCATGGGAGAGAAATTGAAACAATTGAATTTTTTCCATCCATATTAGAAAAAAAAAAAAAAAAAAAAATCAGACATCCGCAGCACCATCCACTACCGAGCACAACAAGGGGATGCACATCCATGCAACAGTGCTAACCGTAGCCCATGCAGTCACATGACAATCCTATGTCAGCCCCCATCCTTAACGAGATGACTAGCAGTTGTCTGCTCACTTAATCTCTTCAGCCAGTAACACAAGTCAGTTGACCAGGTGATTGATACATATGGGGCCAATATGCACCTCCCATCTACCTGAAGCAGGGGCCAAAGCAGTGTGTTGGTTTCCCTCGACTGCGAAGATCCTCCTTTCCAGAGACATGTGTCACCATGTATGGCAAACACATGGGTGGTTCATGATTATCCATAAGTCGATATTGGCTTATACAAAATTGCCTTCACCTCCAAAGAGGAAACCATGTGAGAGCGAAGCAAAGAGGAAAGATTAGACAAGAAGACAGAGACGAACGTTTTTTCACTGTTCACAAGATTTAGCGTAAGATGGGTGGTCTTTTTAACAATTTACTCAACAAAGTGGAGCACTGCAATGTACACATTTGTGGCCTAATGCACTGCAATAATTACATGTGATTTTACCTCGGCATGATGTTTTTGAATGTCCAAAGCATTTAAAGGCAATGCAGAGGATAGAGATGTACAATTTGACAGAACATGGTATTTGATCATCCCGAGGATAGATTTTTATTCTAACTTCAATGACATTTTGTTCTTTTAAATTATCTGCTATTTCTTCTTCAGAGGCATGCAAGAGGTCAGATTAAGAATATACTACACAAAATATATTTAGAATCGTGTGGAGATATGCTGACTATAATGTTTGCAAACTGAGTACATTTTCTAAAATTAACTGCCCGAATATTATTGCTTACTTCAATTAAAAGTTCACCTGACTGCAGTTTTTTGAGTCTTGGGTCCACCAAAACATTGGATTGCTTTATTAATCAGATATACGATCCCTTTTTGGTGTTCCACAATGAAAAACGTTTCATCAGTTTTACCAGAATTAGTCTGTATTTTTGCATTCCATATTGGAGCAAAAACCTTAACACACTCTGCCCATGATTTAATCTGGCCCTGATCAACTGCATTTGAGATAGAAGTCAAAGTGTTACTCCTTTGATTTGGTTGTAGGGCTTCCACTTTGCATATTTTATTTTCTTAAGTTGTAGCCATAGTCAACAGAAAATATAAACAACACCAGGCATTGGGTCTGGTCACCAACACTTCTTCTTACCCTTACTTTAGATGCAGGCCTCAAAAGGTGAAAACTATTTCCAACAAACTTCCACATTTTCGAATTTTGGTTGGTGGTCCAAGATTTTACGCCACAAACTCCATTAAGGGACATAATGCACCAAAATAGACTAAAAATACCAAAAAGTGAGAGAAAACAATGTCAAAATAAGATAAAGAATATAAAATAGGAAGACCAATGACAAAAATATGTAGTCAGATAAAAGAAAAAGTATTTCAATAAAAAGTGCACTCTGGATGGGATCATAAAAGTGTAAAGGAAGAGCAAAAAATGTTAAATCATTAAGCAAATGAACAGTTAAATGAAATCTCAAACTAAAATCCTGCATGCTTTAAAAAAAACTAAAAAGTGCCCCATGAGGTGTTTCCACCAAATGAGTTTTTTTTTGCGAATGTTGGATTAAACTCAATAGTATTTCCTAGTCTCTAGTTCTTTCACTTTGGAGTCAGGTAGTCAGTAGGTAAGCCTTTACAGCTCTGTCCAACCTACAACTCTTTTCACCGAAAGACACCAGTCTCACGGTGCTGGTCCTAACAGTCACTACACAAAGTATAGTGTCCTCCGTCACAGAACCAAATTTTGAAAATGCCCTGCACTCTGGGACTCAAGATCAGCTTAAGCAAAACCGAGGCGATGAAATTAAAAAAAAAAAAAGCCAGTGGTCTCACATGAAAATTAAAAGGACAGACAACTAAAAAGAGATGAAATCAGAAAGGTTTGGTTGGCTGTATGCGGTTTTATGGTGTAAAATCCCTTAAGGGACAGGCTACGCCAAAATAAGTATATTAAAAATACCAAGAAGTATTAAGAAAAGCAATCTGGATGGTGTATCCCATCCAGATGCAGTCAGACAAGTGTAAAAAATTAAATTTAAAACCTAAAAATAGTAGAGTCTAAAAGTAAAAGCAATTGAATAAAGAGTGAGGTCTCAATGGGGTTTCCATCCGGATGTCATAAAAGTGTGAAAGCAAATTCTGACTTGTTAACCAATGATAGAGATCAAAATTATGTTTCAAAATAAAATCCTGCATGTTTTAAAAAAGTAAAGAGTGCCCCATGAGGTGTATCTCCAAGAGGTTTGTCAAGATTGGTTATGATGAATTAAAGTACATTCTATAGAAGTGCCAGAGACCCGGACAGTCATGATATAAAAATGACAGTGAGGACACATGGGTGCATTCTGCCGTAGTAAAAGATGTTTGTGGGTGATTCTAGAATGTCCAATTCTCAGATGAGTCAGAATAACATCAGTTTTCCTTGGATAATTCGGAAGCCATGTCATGAGTGTTGGTTTAAGATGATGCAGTTTATAATTATTTTCTTTAAACCTAACTTTCTTGCCAATTATTTTGAATAAAATTATTTATAAGTACTTTAACGTCTG
This sequence comes from Maratus speciosus, assembly GCA_963932465.1. Taxonomy (NCBI): domain Eukaryota; kingdom Metazoa; phylum Arthropoda; class Arachnida; order Araneae; family Salticidae; genus Maratus; species Maratus speciosus. The sequence goes on along the minus strand of CAWVRF010000974.1, from coordinate 186,529 downwards.
AGAATGGAATTTCATGGTGTAACGGATTAAGAGCATGTTTTGCCGCCTCATCAGCTTTCTCATTACCAGGAATACCCATGTGTCCAGGTACCCAGCAAAATAAAATCTTGTTACCACGTCTAGTCAGAAGGGCAGTCACATGAAAGGCTACAAAACCCTGCAGTATTAAAGGTGTAAAATCATCACCCGTGATGTACGAGTCAAGCAAAAGGCACAGATTACCACAGCCTTATTCCAGAAATGAGTCAAGTAACTCGTTAGATAATTTGAAAGAGAAGGACAAAATGCATGTTTGTACATGTCAATTGCAACGCTCATTGCATCATTTCTCAACTTATAGCAATCTATGTAGCGTTTTTACCTCCAAACACAACTGCAAAAATACAACCATGTTATCAAGGGATTATTAAATGCATAAAAGGATACTACAGAATAGAAATGCTCTTTCAAACAACTTGTTTCGATCAAGAAACATCTTCGATCAATTTGTTGGATGCATTAAATATAGTCCGATCAGCCTGGAAAGAATTTTATGCCAGTATTAACAAACATTGTTTCTGAAATCTGGGATTTTCTACCCAAAAAACTCCTTCACAAACAGAAGAAACAATAAAATTTTATTCTTCAGAAGTACAAGCACGTGGTATACTATACTTCCAGAAAATGTCACACTTGAGGAATATGTATCAATGGATGATGAAATAATGACATCGGATACTGTTACAGTTGAAGAAATAGTTAAGGAAATTAAATGTGCTAAAATCACTGCCAATAGTTCCATCCAAACACATGACAGATATCTAATTGGATATGCCAAAAACATGATTGTCAAGATCAAACAGAAAGGAAAGGGTGATTTTGATAACAGAATTATTCAGGTTCCCACCAGGAACAATAAAAATAATCTCTCTCCCGGCAAGTCTCACTAAAAATGAACTACAGAAAATTTGAACAAAATTCAGATGGAAAACAACAGTGATTTAGCAGATTCTACTACAAAATTTTTAAGATTAATATAATTACAAATTCACAGCAGAATTTTCGAAGTCGATACAACTACAAAATTATGGCAGTAAATCAACACAGAAGAATATTAAAGAAATATTTGAAAAGTAGTTGTAAGTTACCAGTCATTTTGTCATTTGAAACCTTTTTGCATTAAATACCCAAAAGAAAATGACCGAGACGCTTGCAGTTACATCATTCATGTGAATTTTGAATTGATTATAAACTGCATGAAATGAAAGTTATTATCTACTACTCATCAAGTGATACGCTGAAAACATTATGTTGGGACCAGCACAATAAAGGGTGTCTTTTTAGACAGTGCCATTTGTGTAAAGAGAAAAAACTCAAAATAAATACATTTGAAGACTGCAGTAAAACTCAGAGGATGGACAACACTGCCAATCTGATTAAAGGGAAAGAAAAGACTGTTTCCAAAGTTTTGAAAATGAATGTTTTAATGACAGTTAAAAAACTAGTTGATATCCTAAATGAGTCAATTTATGTGCCATTCAGGGAACATTGTTCACCAATTTAATGCAATAAAGAAATTAAAATCTGAGCTGGGACCAAATGAAGCCTTTATCTATGTAGATTTCAGCAAAAACTTAGAACTGAAAGGTGAGAGGCAAGAGATATTAAATGTTTTCCACATGCTGAGTGATAGTCCAGCAACCCAGTACTGAAAAAATCCATGTTAAGTAGGGTCAGGTGGGGTAAAATGGTCATAATTCATAAAAAGGGCTAAAATCCTGACTAATATAGATATTTTAATAATTTTTGTTTAATTTTAGATTTAGTAAGTTTGATCAAAGTTTCTCACTCAAAAAAAATTTGTAACAACATGTTTGGGGCACGGAGCACTCATTTTGTCTGTCTTTGTTACTATTTGTTCTTATAACTCTTTAATTAACTTTTCTGCTGCATTTTGTTTGTTCCAAATTTTGTTTAAGTGGCAGTTCAGAAAGCTTTACACATATCTCAAGAACATATTCATTTATAGCTAAGTTATATTCATTACAGATTTTATTTCATAATAGTTTTAGTTACATGGGGTAAAGTGGTCATAGGGTTAGGTTTAACTTACAGATATTTGATCTGAGTTAAATTAATCATTATATACAATGCTGGTTTATTAAATACTAATAATTATTAGAAACTAACTGCAAATAATTATTTTTTAATAATAGTTTATAATATAGTGGTTAAAAATGTTAGATTTACTTTTTAATAGGTTCAGAATAGCCTTATTTACTGATTGATATTTAAGAGAACCTTTAAAACATAACTATTTTTTGTTGTTTCAACATGCCTAGAAATATGTGAGGAAGAATCATGATAATTACTCCATTCTACTTTTCGATTAACATTACTAGATGTGAAAAGTGGCAGTCAGTATAGGCTGCTCCAGCATAAAAGTCCAGGAAGAGAATCATGGATGTCATTAGAAGAAGAACCTTGTATTGTTGAAAGCTTGAATTTTCTTGCACAATATGGATGTCCATTTGATAGTTCTGATACATCAAACTTAATTTACACATATTTTAACTATTCAAATAACAGAGAAAGTCCTTCTGGAAGAAAACCACCAGGATCTGATTATCTAAAAAACTTTGAAAAATGTTGGGCAAATGAATTAACTAAATGTAAACCTGAATTGCTTACAAAGGTAAAGGTTACAGCAACTAATTTAACAACCAACAAAGTAACTACTTTTTCTAATACCTATACTTGCATTATATAAGAACATAGTCCACAAGAAAGTCCTGAAAGAATTTTTAATGTTGATGAGGCTGGAATGGATATGGATAGCCAAAATAATCCAGTTTAAAATTTTTTACGCAATGCATTATATAAAATTTAGCAACCCAATATAATATTTAGTGTATAATATTATTTTAGATAATATTTAGTGTTTTTTTTTTTTTATGTATCAGCTAGTGGTTAATTGCATTCTTCCATTCGCAGTTTATGAGTGAGCTCGTATATATGAATCGTAGACAAAGGGTGGTCTTACAGGAGCATTGTATGAATCACAGAATCTGGATGGATGCAGGATTCTGTACTTGAATTTTGGATGGATCGCTTTATAAAGTAGTACACCAAAAGCTTATAAAAGCCTGCCCTTTTATTTATGATTGTGATGGACATGAATGAATTATGACGCTGTGAAAAAAAAAGCTATCGACAATCACATTATAATACTCTGCTTGCTACCTCATAGTAGCCATAGTCCACAACCATCAGATCTAGGTGTATTTTTCCCATTAAAAAAAAAGCTTGGAGAGGAATTTTAAAGAAACAGTAACAAGAAAGCCGACTGTAAAATATGTAAAAAAATTTAAATAAACTACATTGACAACATTATCTGCACCCATTCCAGATTATGAATAGAATTGTTAGATGTTGCATTGACAGAAAAAACAGTTGCATTTCATCTGCAAAAAGAACGAAAGAATTAAATACTTAAAAGTTGCATAAATTTCAAAGAGAAAAAACAAAAAAAAAAAAAAAAAACTCCTAGTCAACATCCTCTTTTGAATCCATTTATAATCGCCAAACACAAAAGATATCTCAAACCATATCTACAGGATCTTGAGTGTTGGTAAGATATGAAATGAAGAAATCAATAAAGCAATTTATTGAGAAAACACCTGATTAAAATTGGGATTTATTTTTTCTAAAGTATGTTAAAAAAAATCCAAATTTGGCAATCATTATACTTTTCCAAAATCAGATGTGATTAAAATCCTTGAAGAACCAAATTTTAACATTACAAATTTACACTTTAATAAAATAAAATGACTCATAACTTATTATAAAGGTTGTTTAAAATGATTGTAAATAATAAAATGTCACATTTTATTCATTTGTTTATTTTTTTAAGTACACTTTTTCAATGTGACCACTTTACCCCATGCACAACTCACTTTAACCCATGCCCTGGGGTAAAGTGGTTATAAAAACATGTCTGAAAAAATGTTATAAAAAGGTGTTATTCCCCAAAAATATGTCTGAAATGGATATGGATGTACTCTAGAGTAATGTAATGTAAAATAACACCCAAAATTTTAGGAAACATTACAGAAAATCTGGTGTTTATATCCTCTGAAAGTTAGAAAAGCCTGTTTTTATGACAACTTTCTCCCATCTGACCCTATACTCTCGCATAATATTGATGAAATCATTCCAAACTTGACAGGATTCTCATGGAATTACTCCGAGGCGGGTCATGGAAAATAGGTCCCTGATGGTATCGTAAGAATACTTAAAGTGTCTGCAGAGATGTAGCAGAAGGAAAAGATGTAGCCAACTTCGAAGAATTTGTTTTAAAAAGATCATTTACATTAATTAACGGTTCTGCATCTGCCTTTGTTTATTTAATGTTTGTATATTTCATTAGGTAATAAAACATTTAGTCTAGTTCTAGTACATGCATTCCAAAAAATACCTCACATTTCTATAAAAAACTTTTTCTATGCTTATTTTGGCCTATTAGGAGAGAATCACCCATACATACAGGGTGTTTATAAAGTCTCGAACACATTTTGATGTTTAATAACTCATAAAATAATAAAGGTAGATTGAAATTAATAACACAAATGGTTAGATACACAAAAATTTTCATGACCCTTGTCAATGAACTTCCACGTGTGCCCCCTTCGTCACACGGGTTGGGTTGGGTTGATTTTTGACGGCCGATTATCTACATGAGGGATATAGGACCGGGGAGAAGTGCCCTCCATGGGAGTCTTTCTAAGGGAACCTAATCCGTATTTACGCATGGAAAATCCACGGCTCAAAGAAAACCACGAAAACTCCGAACGATTAGGCCAATAGGAGCAATTGGGTTCGAACCCAGCACCTCCCGTCTACCAGCTTCGAGAGCAGAACCTCTCGGCCACTGGTGGGGCCCGTCACACGGAGAATATCAAGTCGATAGTCAATTTCATGCCAGGTAGCGGCAAGCATGTCGGCATCCACAGAGGCTGTTGCGGTTGTAATTCTGGCTTTTAAGTCATCAATGTTCGACACACTCCTCCTGTAAACATTGTCCTTTACAAATCCCCAAAGAAAAAAGTCCAGTGGCGTTATATCAGGTCAAAGAAGTACGCTTGCCGCTACCTGGCGTGAAATTGACTATCGACTTGATATTCTCCGTGCGACGAAGGGGGCACACGTGGAAGTTCATTGACAAGGGTCATGATTGGGACTTTATAAACATCCTGTATAACTATAAATATAGGGTAGATGTGCCAGTAATGGACACCCCTTGATGTTTTTGGTTCATAAAAAAATAACTAATAAATATTTACAGGGTTCATACTCATTTTCCAAGAAAAAATCCCCTGAGAATTCCCTGATGCATTTTCAGGGATGCATAATTTTTCCATGTCAACAATTAATGACATTTTTTAAACCAGTATCACGACCCCTCGCCCTCCTCCCCTTTAAAAAAAAAATACAAACTAGATAATCTCAAAAATACAGTTTATATATTACCTTTATAAACAATATGAACAGAAGTTTAAAGGAAAAGCATTAATTTGTGTACAACAGAGATGAAGTCTGTAAGCCTTGTGGGGCTCTCCTTAAAAAAACTTGGTAGATTGCTGTAAGAATTTAATTTCCACTTAGGGATTTTATTACCTCTTTGAAAAGCATTACGAATAATATGAAGGCTCAAGTGCCAATATCAATTTTAAATGTCCCTTGAATAACCTCACGATGTTAGAAGGCATGTCTAATGACTGAATGGATGTCGCCAGACGTTAGAAGTAGTACAGATTAAATATAACATATGTTATATCTAATCTGTAAGAAGGAGTGGCTAATTTCCAATTTTACATATCGCGATGTTAGAAGAAAGGTCTTGGGTTGTTCTCTACAATACTTGCAAATTTGGCCAGCAGTCTGACTTGAATGATGCATATGTAAATTTTCATAAAAATTAGATAAATGGTAAGAAATCAGACAATTATTGAAGATTTTAATAGCAACAGAAATTGTTTTAAAAATTTGACTTAACAAAAAAAATAAAATAAAAATTAGTGGAAAAAATAAAATAAAAAATGTGAGGGAATGATGAAATAAGACATTTTTACTAGTTGTAGGGGAAAAATGCAAAATTACGAAGAAATCCAAACTGTTTCCTTTAAGAGAAACACTTAATATATAATGTATGATAAAATTAAAATTTTTGATATTTACAAAAAAATGAATATTCTGTGTGAGGGAATGACTGCTAATAAAAACGCTTCCGGATATACTGACTAAAAAAAAATTCTGTAAAATTAACAAAATCTTACACCACCAATTTATGTTGCTGGACTGACAAGTGCTCAAAATAGCTTCTTCTCTGTGAAGGATGCTAGACTGCTACTGCTCATTAGTGGTAAATATTAGAGATAATAGCAATGTGTGAGGGAATGATGGTCTAACATGGGGAAACATAATTGATTGAGTAGACTATATAATAATAGTAAAAATTAATATTTTTATTATTTTTTGTAATGTATCAAATAAGAACTTTATTTTGCTTAGGGTATTTTTAATTATTTTTATTTCTGGGTGGAAAGAAATAGGCAATAAAATATGGTAGTACAGGTGGGGGAAAGGTGAGGGAATGATGTTTGCATGATATTATATTTTTAAATACTAAATTTATTTATTTTTAAATTTTACTTTCTGCCCCTAATAAACTATGTTTAGATCTTCTAATAAAAATAAAAATAAATAAAAATGTAATAAAATTAAGAGCATTTATATGGCTGGGAAGCACTTTTTGCACTATTGCAGAGAATAACCCTCTTAGTTTGATTTCATTAAGACTACACAAAGCACACAAACAGCAGCAATTGCCCTCTATTTCCCAGAGTAACAAATCATTTTGCCAGGTTTTCCCAGGTTTGGGGAATTTTTTGAACTATCCCCTGAGATTCCCCTGATTTTTTAGGGCCAAAATTTATCCCCTGATTACCCCAGGAATCCCATAATCCCCTGATGAGTAGGAACCCTGATTTAGCTTTATTTTTTTTTATAATTCCCCCTTGCATGTTTTATAAAACTGGGTTATTATGACACTTTTAATCCAACCAATCAGGAAGCAGAAAATAATGTTTCAAAGTTTCGCTGTTTTTCTGTGAAAATCCTAATGAAGAGGCTAAGAGCTGGCTTCATTTAATTAATTTATGTTATTTATTTTCTTCCAAAATTTCATAGAAAACTTAGAATTTTATATACTAACGGCCATTTACAAAATTTCATTTATTTTTAATGTTTTAAGAGGGGGTGTCCATCACTGGGATGGTTAATTAGTCATTTTCCAGTAATGGATACCCTATGTAGACATTGCTAAAAATGCAATTTCAGTGACGTTTATAGTGCATAAAATATTTTGACTTAAATACAAACCTAAATAACCAAATTTAATTTTTAAATTATACTTACCAAAATGTAATGACGCCGGAACTTTTATAAATAGCTGCTTTTAAGTTATTTTGTGATTAATAAAACTTCAATATTTTATTCTTTTTTTATGTATATGTACCTTACATATTTTATAATCTGGCAATCAAACCAGTCAGGAAGCAGAAAATATTGTTTAAGAGCACAGTCAAAGAGGGGCTCATAGGGCTTAATCCCTTTCTGTTTAAATAAAACAAGTTAAAGAGGCTATTAAAAATCTATTTTCTGTCTTGTTTCCTTATTCACCTCTGAGCCCCGCCCCCCCTCCCCCCCCCAAAAAAAATAAATAAAAATAATAATATTAAAGTTATATATTCATGAAACTAACAAATCTGCAGATCAGTAGCCTAAAACATCAGTTCTACAATTTTATTTAGTATTTAAAATATTCAACTAACAATATCATTTCTTTCATATTTCTAATATTAATTATTATAAATGATCTATCAAGTAGTCTCAGGAAGATTAATTGTTAAAAATAGTGAGACAAAACTAAACACTAATATTACAAAACTTTTTTTTTTTTTAATTACCTTTTAAATCTCTCAGTGTTTCAATAATTTGATAGCTGTAATTGCCTGATATTTAGTATTTTAAACTATACATCTAAAATAGTTAAAACATCGATCTTCTGATAATTACAATAATTGATGCAAACAGTAAATGACTATCACAAATATTTTATTAATTACTTGTATCCTAATTGTTAAATTTATTTGAAAATAACTTTCTTAATACAGTCATAAAAACAATTATATTTATTACTTTTTATGTGGTGCCCATTACTTCTTTTGATATATTTCTGTTATTTAAAATTAAATTTCGATACATACTGTGAAATGAGACTATAAGAATGATTAAATATTGTTGATAGGTTAATATGATATTGAAAAAAGTGGAATATAATAACTATTAATAAAAAAATAATTTTAAAAGAAATGCCTTAAGGCTGTCCATTACTGGCACATCTACCTTATATAACACTAGTGCACGGCTAACAGAAAAACACCACTATTTTTATTTTCATTAGTTATAGGATGTACCGAATGAGACAATGGCTCAGTTTCAGATAGAATTTTCACTGTTAGCGAAACGAAATTCACCAATCTGAAGCCTGCATTTTTGCAAACAGTGAAAATTTCTCAATAATGCATACATCTGATTGGTCAATCTCGTTTCGCTAACAGCGAAAAATCCATCTGGATTCCAGTCATGTTACAAAATGCTGAAAATTGCATGAAAATTTAGAAAAAAAAAAAATTTCTTAGCCATGAATAGAAAAATCAATGCAGTTTTATTTATGCATATTAAATTTAAAAAAAAAAAATTCTTTTTAAATGATATGGAACTATTTGAAGTGTTCTAGCATACTTTTTTTTTTTTTTTTTTTTTTTTTTTTTAAGGGGCCATATTTTTCCTTTAAATAATTATTTTTTAAGTTCTAGTACAATAAATGCATGCAAATATGCATATTACATGTCTTTGCTTGGTGCTTAGACTACAGTTAAAAATGTTATTATTGAAAAAAGGAGTTTGAAGGTCCCTTGTCTTCTTACATTACCTTATTTCTCCATAAATGTTTCTATTTTTCAAGATAAATAAAAACTTTACTCTGCTCTATTTATCAGGTCAGTTTTACACTGCACTATTTATCAAGCTGTAATTCCCTCTTTTCTGACCTTGTTACTCCCGGGTCATTCCATGTCAAATCAACACACCTATTTTACCTCACCATCTCAGATTTTAATGAACTGTGGCACATAGTTAGTACTTATATAGACTAAGAAAAATACCAATTTTTTTCAAAATATATCTATCCGTTTTAAAAATATGGTTATGTAAACTTTTCAAAAATTGTCAAAAAATGGCAGTTTGACAAATTTTCAAATCATCACAGGGTCTCTCCTAATTAAGATAGGAAGGTGAAAAAAGTGTAATATTGCAGCATTTTGTATGGACTTTAATATGATATGCAACATGATACAGGTTTCAGAAAAAAAAAATTTCAAAATTTAAATTTAAATTTTAAAATTTAAATTGTGAAAAAAACGTTTTTTTTTAAAATTTCAAAAAATTAGAGAAAGTAAGTTATATTATTGCAAAACATTACAGAAAGTTTCAAAATGGGACAACAATGGGTTCATAGAAAAAATAATTTTTTAAAAATGGGCTTTTTCATCAATTTCAAGTATGATGCGAAAAATCCATGAAAATTTTACTTTTAATGTATGTCACAGGACAGAATTTGAAAAAAAAAAAAAAAAAGAAAAAAAAAAAAAAGAATGTAAATTCAAAATTTTGATTTTATTTTAAAATTTCAAATGTGAAAAAAATTTTTGATTTTATTTTTTTTCTTCAAAAAAATATAGAAAATAAGTTGTAAAATGAGACAACAATGTATTCATAGGGGGAAAAAAAATTAAGTGTGATTTTTTTTAAAATACAAACAATCATAGAAAATATGTTGTATTATTGTAAAATAGTATACAATGTTTGAAAATGGGAGAACAGATCCATATTAAAAATAACTTTAAATGAGCATATTTTACTAAATTGGGGTTATATAGAATAAAAGAAAAAGAAAAAACTCATAAAACAAGAAACTCAAAATTAATATTTAATCTGCTATAAATGATGATATAGGAAAGCAGAAAACAATGTTTTTATTAAATAAAATTGTTCAGTTGCTAGGTAATCCTAATGTATAATTTATGTTTTCATATAAAATTCTGCAAAATAATACTTTCACACCTTCCTATCTTAATTAGAAGGGATTTTTTGGTAACCACTCTCTGTCTGTAGGTCTGGCCTGTCTCAAACTGTCAAGGGTTTGTTATCTATTGACTACTTGAGATAAGACAGATCAAAGGTCAGCCATGGGTATCACCAGTCAACAGCACTGCAATCAGTATAATCTTGGAATCAGTTCTGTTTGGATGTAGAATGAAGAATATTAGTATATTGATCAGTTTTGGTTTCAGAATATAGGAATATTCTTTTTCATTTAAAATAGTGTTCTTTCTTTTTTATGTGAATGAGTTTTCACAAAGTTTCTAAAGTTTTTCAGGATATTTTATGCAAGAACTTTTTAAAACTTTGTGTTTCTTAGTTTAAAGATTAAATTCTGTTTTGTAATGTGGATTCTTTTAAAAGTACATTTTCAACTGCAGTTTATTTGATTCTGTGAGAAGAATTTAATAGAGGTCCGATTGAAATAAGAAATGGCACAATGTCAGTTTTCAAATGTTACTTGTTTCAATCCATTTAAGAAAAGTAATCACACCATAAGGGATAAGAAAAAGTTAAGAAAGGTTACAAATTGGATATGTGATTTGTATCCTGATTTGCCCAAACATGCAAAAGTTTGTGATTACTGCCGGAAAGAATTAGCAAAGTTAAAAGATCAGAGCACTTCTACTCATCAAGAAGAAGAAATTTCAGATTCAGAAGATCCTAGCTTTTCTGCTGAATCACATGTGATCGCAACATTAAATTCTTCACTATATGAATTAGGAGAGTCCCCTATCGATAGGAAAAAAATTAAATCAAAACAATATGCAAGTAAAAAAGTTAAAACAATAGACTCAGCCCTAAAAAGAAATTTGTTTGTATCAGCAAAAGAGTCTTCAGAAAGTGATAATGCTGAAGATTTAGATAAAACAGTTTTGCAAAATCTTATAGAGAATTTTTCAAATACAACAAGTAGGACAAAAAAACTTATGATATTGACTTGCCTACCGGAAAGTTGGGGTATCAGAAAAATCATGCGTGAGTTTAACGCACCTAACTATATGGTACGTCAATCAAAAAAACTGTTGAAAGAAAAAGGAATATTGGAAACCCCAAATTCTAAGCCAGGTAAAAATCTTTCTACTGAGATAGTTAACACGGTCACTTTATTTTATGAAAGTGATGAGATAAGCAGATCAATGCCCGGAATTAAAGATTGTATCAGTATCACTGACCAAAGTGGAAACAAAGTAAAAGTTTATAAAAGGCTCATTTTATGCAATCTAAAAGAGGCTCATGTACTATTCAAAGAAAAGTTTCCAGACTTAAAAATTAGTTTTTCTAAGTTTGCAGAGCTCCGTCCAAAGCGTTGCATTTTGGCTGGGTCAAAAGGTACACACACAGTTTGTGTTTGCACGACTCACCAAAATGTCAAGTTAATGATAGAAAACGTTAAAATGGGTGCAATTACCAATGCCGAATTGCCAACTTACAAACATTGCATATCAAAAATGTTGTGCAATCCACCGTCAATAGACTGCAACATGTCTGAATGCTCATCTTGCCCTGGTGATTTTGAAATACGGAATATTTTAGAGAAATCATTCGAGGATAATTTAATAGAAAAAGTCACATTTAGACAGTGGGTTTCTGTAGATCGCTGCAATTTAGAGACTCTGCAGAAACCATCAGCAGAATTTATTGAATATTTTTGTGACAAACTGTCAACCTTGGTTAGACACGATTTCATTGCAAGACAGCAATCATCTTTTATGAATCAAGTAAAAGAAAATTTGAAAGAATCAGAATTTGCTGTTGTGCTTGATTTTTCTGAAAATTACAGCATGGTTATTCAAGATGAAGCTCAAAGTTACCACTGGGCTAATGAACAAGCCACAATTCATCCGTTTGTAGTGTACTACAAAAGGGAAAATACAGTTGAGCACTTAAACTATGTTGTAATTTCAGACTGTTTGGAGCATAATACTGTTGCTGTGTACACCTTCCAAAAGAAATTCATTAAATTTCTCGAAAATAAATTTCAAAAAGCCCCAACAAAGATTTTCTATTTTTCAGATGGATGTGCTGCCCAGTATAAAAATAAGAAAAATTTCTCCAACCTATGTTTTCATAAAGAAGATTTTAATATTGAAGCTGAATGGCACTTTTCAGCCACAGCTCATGGGAAAGGGCCTTGTGATGGACTGGGTGGCACAATTAAGAGACAGGCAGCAAGAGCTAGCTTACAGCGACCTTATGAAAATCAAATAGTAACACCTCTTCAATTACATAAATGGGCCGAATCCAATTTTTCTTCAAAAATAACCTTTGCATTTTCAACACAGGAAGATTACATTAATTCAGAAATATTTTTAAAAGATAGGTTCAACAAAGCAGTTACCATTAAAGGAACACAGCAATATCATGCTTTCATTCCGGATAAATTAAATACATCAGACATATTTGTTAAATCATTTTCTGATTCTTCAAAATCATTTAAAGTAATAGTTTCAAAATCTGATGATAAACTATCATTACCAGATTGCAATGGATATATCACCGCTGCATATGACAAGCATTGGTGGCTTGCATATATCCTGGATAAAGATGAAGAACTTGATGAGCTTAAGGTCACATTTTTACATCCACATGGGCCATCTTCATCATTTTCTTATCCTAGCAAGCCAGATGTTCTATGGGTGCCACTTATGGATGTTTTATGTTCTGTTGAGCCTCTAACACCAACTGGGAGAACTTATGTTTTAACTAAAAAAGACATTTTGAAATTTAACAATTCATTGTCCAAAGTAATTCAATAACAAGAATTGTTAAAGGATTTGCATTGGTAAGGTTTTGTGTTATTTAACAATTTGACAATTTTGTACACCGTTATTTGAACTGACTGTAGTGTATCATATTGTATTATACATTTATCATATTACATTATGCATCATACTTTTTTTTATATTATATACTATTATACTTAAAATTGATGAAACTTTTTAAACACTATTTTTCCTATGAACCCATTGTTGTCCTATTTTCAAATTTCAAAATTATTGTAAAACTGTATATACTGTTTTACAATAATATTACTCATTTTTTAAATTATTTGAAACAAAAAAAAAGTTTTTAAGTCTTTATATTTGAACTATTTTAGTATATAATTGTATTATATTGTATCATATTACATTGCATCATATTGTATTGTACTGTATCACTTGAAATTGATGAAAAATCCAATTTTTAAAAAATTATTTTTTCTATGAACCCATTGTTGTCCCATTTTGAAACTTTCTGTAATGTTTTACAATAATATAATTTACTTTTCCTAATTTTTTTAAATTTTTTAAAAAAACGTTTTTTTTACAATTTAAATTTTAAAATTTAAATTGAAATTTTGAAATTTTTTTTTTCTAAAACCTGTATTATGTTGCATATCATATTAAAGTCCATACAAAATGCTGCAATATGACACTTCTTTCACCTTCCTATCTTAATTAGGAGGGACCCTATGATGATTTGAAAATTTGTCAAACTGCCATTTTTTGACAATTTTTGAAAAGTTTACATAGCCATATTTTCAAAACGGATAGATATATTTTAAAAAAATTTGGTATTTTTCTTAGTCTATATATGTACTAACTATGTGCCATCGTTCATTAAAATCTGAGATGGTGAGGTAAAATTTTTTCAAAAAGTGTGTTGATTTGACATGGAATGACCCTCCCCATAAAGCGCACATTAAATTTAATAAGGGAAAATAACATGGAAAAGTATTTCAAAATTCTCTCCGCAAAAAAGGTTCTTTCAGAAACAAATTGTTCAGTATAACGTGAGTCTCGTAAACCACAAAACTCAATCACTAATTTGCATTAGCAATGTTATAACACAGAATTCTGAAAAACGAAATTGTTAAAACACTTTTCAACAAACATGATCTCACTAACATTTTGCAGTAATGCTTGAAATTAACTACATGCAATTAACAAAATTATAAATAACATAGTTTTTAATCATATTTTAATGTGTTACTAACATAACTAAGTATTAAGACTAAATACAAATTCTGATCGTAAATTCATTCAGGGAGAGCTGACCTTGAGCCAAGCAGAAAAGATAATACGAATATACCATTCATTCATAACATTATCTTATAAACTATTCCCCTTATTATTTACTAGAAATTGTTAATAATACTAAAGAATGGTTTACGGAGAAATAATTCTCACATTCGTTTTAAAATTGTCACCACATAACTGTTGCCAGATAGATTCACAAAGGTTCATATCGTTTATGTTCACGAACAACGATCAGGCGTATCACTTAGAAAAGAGATTAAACCTATGGATGGATACAGGGAAGGTTTTGACTCCAACATCTTTTGCTTTCATCGCCAAAAGGGTGCCATAGTTTGGCGGTAATCCCTTTATTGGCAAAGCAAAAGTGTGGTCAACTGAAGACAAACGCTGACAGACGATGTTTCGGCGGGAATCTGGAGAGAGATTCCGAGGAGAAAAACCGGTTTGGCGCGCTAAATCTGCCTTCCATCACGTGATGGAGGAGAGCGAGTCCCATTGTTCTCATCCGTCTAACCCTGATGAACTCATGTCGGAGATTGTTAAATCTATTGTCCATGTTTATTTATTTGTTATTATCCTCTCATCTTTATTCTCGTGATACCTTTTATATATGATGTAACGTGAATCAGAAATTGTATTGCTTATTATTGTTTGAATATTTTTATGGAAGAAGGTAAAAGCTTTACCGGTAAATAAATTATTTTTGTTTTGAGAGGTTGACTTCTTTATGTACATTTTAAGTTCATAAATACATAATTGGCGTCCGCATTCTATTCTGAAAGCTGGGTTGTTAAAATAACATCCTTTTTGAACGCTTTAATTAACATTGTGGCGTCTGCGACAGGACATTTTACAAGATTTATTTGAGGCAAAATGTTTCAAGCCGTTAAAAATTTTAAAAAGGTCGACTTAAAGTTCGTGGTAGAAGGGCTTGGGGAAACAATCCCGCAAGATTATACGATTGGGACACTAAAGGAAATTATTTTGAATAGTGGTGAATATAAACAGGATCCCGCTTTTGTACAGGAAATTTTATCCAACGCTGTTGCTGAGAGAAAGGAAAAAGAAAACGAGGCTAAGAAGTTAGAAAAGGAGAAGTCGGATCAAGAATTAAAGGAGAAGTCGAAAAAGCTGGATCAAGAAGTAGAGTTAAAAAAGTTGGAATTAAATCATCAATTAGAATTAGCAAAAATCCAGTCACAGGGACAAATGCAAGGTGAGTACATTTCCAATGATTACGAAACTAATAATTCAAAAAAGAAATTTACGTTGCCCAAGTTGGAATTTCGCCAATTTGATGGTGATTTAAAGGACTGGTTGCCATTTTGGAGTCAATTTGAACAGATTCACAATGATCAAGATATTGCGCCAGAAAATAAATTCCAGTATTTGATCCAAGCAACTGTCACTGGATCTAGAGCGCGAGAAGTTGTTGATAGTTTTCCGCTAACTGGCGCTAACTATGCCAAAGCTATAGAGAGTCTTAAAGCTCGTTTCGGTAGGGAAGATCTTTTAGTTGAAGTGTATGTGCGAGAATTATTAAAATTAATTATATCTGTGCAATCAAAAGGAAAATTTTCTATTACATCATTGTATGATAAACTTGAGTTGTATTTACGAGCTCTTGAGACGTTAGGTGTCACAACAGATGAATGTGCTTCAATATTATATCCAATGGTAAAATCTTGTTTTACTGCTGAATTTTTGAAAGCGTGCAATCGAACACATACGAATTCTGTTAGTTCTGATGCAAAAGACCGCCTAGATAATTTAATGGCGTTTCTCAAATCTGAAGTTGAAGGAGATGAAAGAATTAATTTGGCAGTGGCAGGTTTTGGTTTGGCGAGAAAAGATGACGCGAGCTTTAGAAAAAACAAAAGTTATAACGATGTTAATAAACATTTATCAACTGCTGCTACTTTATTAACAACTTCTTCAAGACCAGATTTAAGAAAAAATTGCGTTTTTTGCAAAGGAAGACATCTGAGTTCAGAATGCTTTTTGGCACGGAAGATGAGTTTTAATGAAAAGCAGAATATATTGAAGGACAAAAGATGTTGTTTTTCATGTTTGGCAACAGGTCACACAACGAAGCAATGTAGAGCTATCTTGAAGTGTTTATTTTGTGATAAAAGACATGCGTCTGTGATGTGTCAAACGCTCGATAAGAATAAGCTGAATGAAAAGAAAGAGGAAGACGCAGAAAAGTCGTCTGGAAAAGAAGTAAATATGGCCAATTTCAATAGAGATCCTAAAGTGTTTCTTCAGACGCTCAAGGCAAAAATATTTTCCGAAAACATAAAGAAAGATGTTAGACTAATTTTGGACTCAGGTTCTCAGAGATCGTATATTTTAAAACATTTAGCCGAAGAAATGAAGTATTTACCTCTTCGAGAAGAAAAAGTTTCCCATTCCCTTTTTGGCGGAGTCATAACAAAGGATTATAATCATTGTTACTACAAGGTAAGATTAAGCGATTTGAAAGAAAATTTTAAATGTAATTTTGAAGTTTTGGATCAAAACATTATATGTGAAAATGTTATGCCTGTAGGAAAATGATCCTGGTTTAAAGAATTATCGAAAAAAGGCATCAGTTTGACGGATGTTGGTGAATCTCCAGAATCTATTCAAATATTGATTGGAGCTGATGTAATGGGAAAATTACTGACAGGTCGTAGAGAAATACTCTCGTCGGGATTAGTAGCACTGGAAACATTTTTAGGTTGGACCTTAATGGGAAAAGTGCCTCATGATAATGCGTCTAAAGAAAATTTAGCTTTGTCAGTTACGTCTATGTTTGTAAAGGAAGCAGAGATTGCTGATTTATGGAAATTGGATTTGTTCAGAATTAATGATCCGATTGAAAAACAATCTAAAATGGAGATTGATCGTCAGGTTAAAGAGCATTTTTTACAGACAGTAAAAATGAATGAAGATAATCGTTATGAAGTTTCTTTGCCATGGTCAGAAGATACACCACCTTTACCTGATAATTTGAGTTTAGCCAAGAAAAGATTGAGTAACGTTACAAACAAGTTGCTTTCCGATAACATTTATCAAAGGTATGAAAAAGTGCTTTTAGGGTGGCTTGAAGATCAAATTATAGAGGAAATTTCACAGGCTGAAATGAACCTTTATGGAAATTATTTACCTCATCGACCAGTAATAAAAGAGAGCAGTACAACTCCCATTCGTCCAGTGTTTGACGCTTTAGCTAGAATGCAGAACCATCCATCTTTGAATCAATGTTTGCATTGTGGGCCAAATCTTATTGAATTAATTCCTGACATTCTCTTACGATTTAGAAAAAATAAATTTGGTGTTGTAGCTGATATCAAGAAAGCATTTTTACAAATAGCTATTCGTAAAGAAGATCGGGACTATTTGCGATTCTTGTGGTGGAGTAATCCAGAAGAAAGAAATATTAGAAAGTTTCGACATACTAGAGTGGTGTTTGGAGTTGTAAAGAAATGAACTTCTATGTTTTCAGATGATGGGGGAAGAAGTCTTCCTAAAGAAAAACTGGATACACCCAGGTGCATAGAAAGACTAGTAGACATTTTTCTCACGCTCTAGGACATTGTAAGTGATGATGGATTAGCACTTAGGACGTAGCACGCCCTGATAAAGGATATGAGATACATCTAAGGGTTCGGAGTATAGACCACCCTGTTTAGGTCTCTCAAAGGAATTCGCTAATGCCCAAAGGCATTGACAGAGATGGATGTTGAAAGTTTTCTCACGGTGTCCCAGAGAGTGACCATTTTTTCGGAGGAAAATAGAGGAGGGGATCAGTTTTGGAGTCGGGAACTGGAGTGTGCGTTTGGCTCGCATGAACGAGGAAAAAAGAGTTTTTTTCCCGGGCTGAAGGCACGAGAGGTGCCGAGAAAATTGAGCGAAGCGCTCGGAACTTGTATAGGACGGCGAGAGACCGTCCCGTAAAAGCCACCTGACCAACGAACTCGCTGCTGAATGAGATGTTCTAGAGTAAACTGTTTTACCAATTTGAATCTACAAGGACTCAGTGTTTTATATAATCATATAAGTCAACGACCTACGCATTTAATTTATTATTTTTGTTGTATTCTACGTATTCAAGATTTCAAAATAAAACTTTTGATTAATTTTCCATGGTAGAGAGATTTGTTCCCCTTCGCTACCGTTCAATTAAATTGATCGAGGAGCAAATTCTTAACAGCTGGTGGCAGCGGTGGGATCATATTGACCAGATGATGAGTAGAACAATAGGGGTCCTCAAAGAACATTTGTGAAGTGCAACGTTAATAGTGACAAGCATTGTGGTGATTTACAGAACTTGTTATCAAGTGCTATTAGTGGTGACAACGTCAAGGATTATTGGAAAGAAACATTTCTTAGAACTGACTGCCTTGTGTTTAGACTGTGTATCTTGGGTCAAGCTAGATAAACATTTCTGTGTGGATTACAAACCTCTGGAGCTAAAGGATTATCGTAGTGACGACGTTGATTGACAGTGCCTTCTATTCGGAACAGCTGGGTGGACGACAACGGATCCTGTCTTCAAAGGGGTGAGCTAACAAATTCTTTTATCTCAGTGGCATTCTGTTGAGTTTAATTTCCTTTTGCCGTAAGCTGGCTATTGTGTGTCAGTGGTTTATTGTGTGTGACACAAGAAATATCTCAGTAGATTTCAATAATAAAGGGCAGTTATTTTTTTTTCCTCTCAAAGGAGAAGTAATAATAAAGGATAGTGTTTCTGTTATTGGCATGTAAAAAAAAAAGAGAAATGTTAATAATTTTTACTGTCAGGAAAATTTTAAGTGCGTTTATTCTGTTAATAACAAGTTTTGTTTAGGAAAATTTTGCTTGAGCTGTATCTAAAATTTGATATTTTAATGTTCTGGTTTTTCTTTCGGGAAAATGTATTTGTCGTGATCTGGCAAAGACGTTTAATATGTGAAAATTTTGCGAGATGATGGGTTGCAGAAGTGAAACATAGTGCCATTTTTTTAATACAAGTTATAAAAAGAGGAAATTATATTTCTAACTGTTTTGTAAATGTATTACTGAATTATATTTTTTGTGTATGTATGTATTTTTTCTGTTTTAAATTTTGATCTGATATCCATGTAAATTAGGTTTTGGGGTTAATTTTTCAAAAATGTTAGAGTGGAAAAATTTCTTGGTGGGGCGGATGGTGGGAGAGGCTCATCAGATTGATGAAAGATCTATTAAAAAGAGTCTTAGGAAAAGCCTGTTTGAACTATGAAGAGATGATAACTGTATTAGCTGACTGCGAAAGTATTATAAATTCGCGACCACTAACTTACATGTCTGAGAAAGAGTCCATCAAACCCATATCACCGGACATGTTTCTGAAAGATATTCATGAATGTGGTTTACCAGATATTGATGCGGTTGAGGAATGTTCTCTCACTAGAAGACTTAAATATAGGCAAGAACTGCAAAAAGAGCTCAGAAATCGATTTAGATTAGAATATTTGGGTCTCCTTATCCAACTACCAAATGGGAGAAGATTGCAACGTTCAATTGCTATAGGAGATATAGTCTTGGTGGGAGCAGATAACAAGAAAAGAATCAATTGGCCCTTAGGACGGGTTAGAGAGCTCATTTGGGGCAAAGACGGAAAAGTTCGTCTTTTGAAGTTACAAACGTCTCATTCGCAGATGATTCGGCCTATTCAAAGAATTTACCCTCTGGAAGTGTCATCAGTGGATTTTACTGAAAACAATTTTCCTAAACCAACTTTGAAGGAAAATCAGGTTGAGCCTGCAAAAGACGAATCGCAAATTAAAAAGACGAGATCTGATAGAATGATAAAGGTTCCAGAAAGACTCGATTTATGACGTTTATGTAATTGTTGTATTTATTTAATGTGAAGTTTTGATTATAATATATAATCAAAAGGTGGGAGGATGTTAAAGAGATATCATCGCCAAAAGGGTGTCATTTTTTGGCGGTGATCCCTTTCTTTGCAATTTTCCGTTTTCATTCACGTGATAAAAGTGAATCCCCACCATCACGTGATGGTGGGGAGCATGATATGTGCCTCAAGAAAAGGTTGCCATTTCTGCGTCCAGTTATATTAGAAGTCTATGGCAGAGATATAGGAGTCAAGAAAAGGTTGCCGATTTGGAGTCTACTTATATTAGAAGTCTGCGTGTGGGTAGAGTCTGCCGGGATCCAGATTTTTTGCTGTTAGCGAGACGTGATTGACGAATCAGGAGCCTGCATTTTTGTGAACTTTTCGCTGTTTGATGCAAAGACTTTTAAGATACATAGACCTGCAAACTGTTAGTTTAACTGAGGATTTTTTATCACAGCCGTTGTACGACAGTATATATGTTTTATATTTTAATTTACCTAAGAAAATGCTTTTATCAGCATATTTTGTCATTGCGGATCATTAACTATTAGTCTATTCTATTTCATTTAGGCCTTTAAAAAAAAAAAAAAAAAAAAAAAAAAAAAAAAAAAAAAAAAAAATTATAGTGTTACTTTCGTTAATATACATTTTTTAATTACCTTTTTGCATAAAAATTAGTTTAAAAAACGTAGATTTCTTTACAAGTAATTTAAAATTTTGTAAATTACTATATTATGTTACAGTTCCTACCTTTAATCTAAACCTCCCTACCAGTTACTTTTGTAAGTTAAACTTTGAAAAAAGGTCGAAATATAATGTTTAACAACCTGTTTCCATATAAATTTCGTCTTTATTTAGGTATATAAGGCATGTTAAAATTAGGTACTCATTTTCAAACATACCATTCATAAATTTATTAATAAATCGCCTTATTCAACTTTATTTCTGATAATTCAATATTTATAACGCATATTTAGCTATAGCAAATAGCTTCATATAAAAAAAATATGCCTTAAACGTCATATATATTGCTAAAAATTAATTTTTAAGCTCATTCTAGCCATAGCACTTAATGGTAAATAACCACATCTGACGTACAAACCTCGCAGTTCAGGTGTTTAAATTTACTTCAGATGGCTGCCATGATTTCGCATGCTATTGAATGGGAATTGCCGGTCTATGTATCTTAAATGTCTTTGGTTTGATGTTAAACAGCAAAAAGTTTCCAAAAATGCAGGCTTCTGATTGGTCAATCTCATGGACAATATTCCCCCTTTGTGTTCGAGGCTAAAAAAATTCGTCTGCTTGGAAATGAACTTTACCCTCGAATGGCTACAACTACGCCTCTGCGGGAATTTTCCCTGCGAAAAAGACTTTATTGGAAGAAGGGGAAACAGTGTTAAACTGTTCTTCACGCCTATGGACTTTACCCGCGACTAACGTCACATGCAGAGACTCAAGGGTAAAAGGTTCCATTCTCCCATTGGTTGACAAAAAACAAGAATCCCACGATTACTTCTCAAGGTTACAAGTCCTGATAATTGAGCAGTGGTAGATACTTCTGCGTGACAAATCAGAGGGCACATCGCATTTCACCACCAAAACAAATCGCCAAGTGTCCCTTGAGATTATTTCAAGTATTAAGTTGCAATCATATTAAATTTTCTTTGCAACATATAAGGAATTTTAATTTTAGGGAATTAGACGCCCCCACCCCCCTCCGAAATAATATCCTGGCTACGTTTAATTACCTATGTGTTTTGACTGTAGTTATGTGTGCCAAGCAACAGTAAACTCAAGCACACCCCCTTCCCTTTCTTGATACCTGATGTGTTTTTTTAATAATAAATATATAAAAAACGATTAATAAAAATACTCAGTCAAATTTTATGCATTTTTTTTTCATGGCACTTTGTGTGCGTAAATATAAATAGTTAAATGGCCAAACTAGTACTCAAATAATCAAAATTGTCAGAAAAGGATTTAGACCATCTAAATTCCACCTTGCCCGTATAGCAATTTGCAAAAATAATATCTATTTATGATTACTACAAAATAACAAACAGGGGAAAAAAATCTAAAAATAAGGTAATAGTGAATGATAGATAGCGAATGAAAAAGGTCAAGCTAAAATAAGTTATAATTCACACTTGTGGTGAAATATAATGAAAAAATAAATTAAATAATAATAACAAATTATTTTTTAATCTCACACACCCAAAATAAAAGTTGGAACCAAAAACAATAATATCTGAGCAATAACTACCAAAAACTATAAGAAGTTTTTATAATGTATTTTGTTGCATTAAATATTTCTAGTTAACGGTTACTTGGACTAATGCCTTTAACTTAGTTTTCAAATATTTAGGGTGGTAATAGTGAAGGGGCAATTTATAATATTTTATTTAATAAAAATAATTTATGTTTTTGACTGAGTTTTCAAATAATATATATATAATATATATATTGTTTTGAAAGTAGTACACACACATAAAGTACACAGTACAGTGTGTACACAGTAAAGTACACAGTAGTAAACACAAATAAAAAATATAAAAGTAGCAGGGAGGCTAGTTTGGTTTGGTTTGATTTTGACGGCCAATTATCTGCACGAGGGATATAGCCCAGGGGGAAGTGCCCTTCGTGGGGGTCTTTCTAAGGGAACCTAACCCGTATTTACGCATGGAAATCCATGGCTCGAAGAAAACCACGAAAACTCCGAACGATTAGGCGGACGGGCGCGATTGGGTTCGAACCCAGCTTCTCCCGTCTACCAGCTTCGAGAGCAGAACCTCTCAGCCACTGGCGGGGCAGCAGGGAGGCTAGAACCTGCCTACTTGAGTTTGCCAGACGAGCGCTTTAACCACCGGACAAGATCGTCCACAGAAAACTCTCACCAAAATAGCATGAATTAGCTAAGTACGGTATTTCTCAAAGTGCTTGCATTTCATCGCCAAATCATCCGAGGGAAGCAAGCAAAGACCGGTTTCTGATCAACCAATGAGAGAATGGAACCTTTCACTCTTGAGTCACTTCCGACGTCACATGGGTAAAGTCCATTTTTTTACAAAATAACCTTAAAAAAATTATTATTTTAATTAATTTAATTTACATGCTTTTCCATTACGGACGCATTTTTGCAAATAAAAAATTAAACACGTATATTTTCAGACGAAAAATAAATCATGGAGTTAGTAATTAGGGGAAAGTAGGGAAATGACGCTCAATTAAGGGAAAACATGAATAGCTAGTCAAATTCACACAAAAAATCAATATTTTATTCTTTTAAACTTCATGTGCTCTTCATTGTAATTTTCCTCTATAAATATAATATTTTCAACCTAATTCACATTTTCTTTAAATTTTAAATCTTTTTGCAGTTGCAAAAGTTTATGTGACTATATTAAATTCTGCTGTCTTTGATAAAAAGAAAATGGTACTTGAACGAAAATTTCAAAAAAAATTATTTAGACTTAATAAGCTAAAAAATATTCTAAAAACTGGGAGGGCACCTAAGGGCAACAAGTAAATTAAAACGAAAAGGTAATAATCTAAACTATTTAATCATATCAAAAATTGATTTTAATCGTGCTTTATGATATAACATTTTCTATATTAAAACTGAAAAATTGTAAAAAATACAGAGTTTTTGCGACATTAAATCTGAAATTACAGCTGAGATGTGTAAACTTTATGCACATAAATCCGATTAAAAAAAAAGTCCATATTTTGTTTGGAAGCGTCCATAATTGAGCAGTATATTTTATTCCGCTTCAATTAACAGATTAAAAACTATACTCAAACTGATTCATTCATTCCCAACTAAGAAGCACCAACTTTGCGCTAGTCTATGAACCATACAATTATATTTATATCAAAACCAATAGCAGGGTATAACGCCCTAACTATTGAGCTATAACAGGTAAAAAATAAATTACGATAGGATAAACTTTTAAAAATCGACTTTTGGCCAGCTAGAATCGGTAAATCACCCACCGCGCACTGTTAGTTTTGGCTTTAGTGCATAACGCATCTTTCTACGTTGTTTAGGCACAGAGCTGTGTATAACATATCTTCTACGTTACATAGTTATAGAACTATCGTAGAGAATTCTATGATCAGGTGACCACAATGATGAAAGATTAGTTTTTTAAAAAGTCCTACCGTACCGATTTTGATGGAAGTTGCACTATTAGTTAAATATTCTTTTAGAGATGGTTTTAGTATAATATTTATCATATCATGTTTCTTAGTTATACAGCTATGAGGAAAATTTTATCATCAGACGAAATGTACGCAATCCACAGAATACAGAATAGCAACATTAATGAACAGACTCAGACTTTTGCATTCAAATTAATACTCATTAGAAAAGAAATGTAGTTTAGAATAAAGATAACAAATGGTTTTAAAACATCATAAATTTTGAAGCTGTATAAGGAAAAAGCAGCTGACGCTGGTCGAATTACTGTGGATCAGCTAGAAAAACCTGTCCGTTCTTTATTAATCCTACTGTACACATGAGATAGGGAAATTTGATCGGTCTAAGTTTAACAGATCTCTGATATGATTGGCTTACGCCGCCAAGACTATTCCTGCAATGATCGTTATGACAAAAATGTAGTTGGTAGATTGGTTAACGGAAGTGTTTGTCTGTAAGCATGCCCTTTCCTTATAGTAAAAAAAAATACCTTTTTGAAAATATTTCTTCGTAAATCATTAAAGTATATTTCTACTATCTATTAAGGATTCTATTATTACTATTCTTTACAAAAAAAGCTGTTCGCCTAACACGTTCTAAGAACAAATAAGTCAAAGCCCAGCCTGGCTCGAGTATGTAAAAAAATGTACGCCTGAGCCTGACCCGACACAAGAGGAAATATCAGGCTCGGATTAAAACACAATGTAACTCTCCGATGCAGATTTGTACGTTGGGCATGCTAAATTTCTGTATTTTGTTGTCAAACTAGCATCGAATCGTGCAACACATTTACAACTTATTCTCGGTCCAGCCAAATCTATTGAAAATGGACTTTACCCACGAATGGCAAAAACTACTCCTCTTCGGGAATTTCCATTCGAAAAGACTTTATTGGACAAAGGAGAAGAAGTGTTCAAATTTTCTTCACACCTATTGGTGTTTTTCTTCTGTTTACCCGCGGCTGACGTCACGTGGGTAAAGTCCGAGGCTAACGAGAAAGACAGGCTACCGCGGTGCAATCCATATATATATATTTACAGACCGCTGGAGTCACGTGATGCTCGAATGCACCAATGAAGGTGTGCGAAAAGAGCATCACGTCATTCTAGCGGTCTGTAAAAAAAGACACGTGAGATGCACCGCGGTAGCCTGTCTTTTTCGTTACACTGTTAAAAATATCGTGAAAAATTACCTCTGTTTTTAAAGGCTATCTATTTTCTGACCAATGAGAATGCAGCATAAAAATCTGTGGAGCATTCTCATTGGTCAGAAAATAGATAGCCTTTAATAACAGAGGTAATTTTTCACGATATTTTTAACAGTGTAGTCTCGGGTAAAGTCAAAGCTAACGAAAAAGACAGGCTACCGCGGGGCATACCACGTGTCTTTTTTTACAGACCGCTAGAGTAGCATAATGCTCTTTTCGCACACCTTCATTGGTACATTCGTGCATCACGTGACACCAGCGGTCTGTAAAAAAATATTTGTGGAATGCACCTCGGTAGCCTGTCTTTCTCGTTAGCCTCGGGTAAAGTCCATTGCTGATATTTCGTCGGCTTAGACCGATCCTTTTAAATTTGGTATACAACGAAGGTGCGTTATGGCAAGTCATCTCATCAGTCTAAGCTCTGAGGAGCCCTTATTTGCATTATGTATGCACAGCCCCCAAAGGGTGGCAATGGACCCCACCCAAGAATGGCAACAACCACGCCTCTGCGGGAATATACCCTCCGAAAAAGACTGTTTACTGGACTAAGGGGAAGCAGTGTTAAAATGCTCTTCTCGCCTATTGTTGTTTTTCTTCATTTTATCCGCGGCCGACGTCGGGTATTTCCGAACTGCGCAACTTTTCGCCAACTTTTGGCGAAATTGCACCCCTGCACCTGGTTCCGCATTTGGCATTTGCATAAAGCAAGCAACCCTCTTGCTCCGTGGAGTCACCGAACTGACATGCGTCCATTGAATTTGCCGCATTAAGCACGTACAAACAAAAACAAACAAGGCTGATTGTGATAATAAAATATGAAATGTCACGTATTTAAGCAAATAATATTCTGGACAACTTGCTGTTTTGCCATTATTTTTCTTACACAACTTATTTTATAAACTTAAATAGGTTTTTTTGGGGTTTAGTTTTATATAGATTCTTTAGCGGATGATTATTTATTTAATTTTGAAGCTTAATTTTTATATATTCAAATTTTATAATGCGAGCCTTTTTAATTAATAGAAATTGTGTATTAGATATGATATTAATTCAAACTATATCACACTAAATTACGTATAATATTTTATTAGCTTTAGTTACTTTGTAATTGGATAATGATACCTTTTTAAAATACTTATTCAGAAAATATTAACTAAGCTTTTAACTCTATATTTTTTATGCATCATTATTATATTTTTCTTCTCCTGCTTATTATATATTAACAAACAGCTTCTTTTTATATTTAAAAAAAATTCTTAGTCATATTTAAATTCACAATTGGTCTGATTGATGTACCAAACACACAATGTTAATTGCTGGAACAAAAATTAAATTTTAGCACTATTATAGTTATTACTTTTATTCCAAATTACTATATTGATTGTTTACAATCATCAAAACAAAAGAGTGATTTTCAAAGCTGAAATTTAATTAAAAAAAATATGTGAAGGTAAATTCAGGTGTTTAGAAATGCTATCAATCGAACATAAATAAAAAGTCCAAAAAGCAGTTATGATACATTTACATTAAAGCAGAAACTTTTAACAAGCATCTGTAAAATTTTTCTGGTTATTGCCTTTGTAGGTATGATAAAATCAAACTATGATTTTATGTTTTCATACAGACAAAAAGAAATTAAATATGAATAACAAGGAAGTGTAATTTTCAGTAAAATATAAAATCTAGTTTATAGAGTTCGATATAATTTTTTTTTTCACACTTCAAAGAATTGCCTATTTATTTAAAGTATATTCACAAGCACTACATATTCAGGAATTCAAGCATTTTTTTTTTTCTTTGCAATGTCCTTAATCCAAAAACAAATCTTTTTATCTAGTTTGTTTTATATTGTTCAATACTTATTTCTAGATGATGATCTAGAAAGAAATATTGCAATACAATATATCTATCTATAATTTTGAGAATTTGATAAGTCATATAAAATCTAGCTTTTTAAACATGAGGGATATTTTTAGTTTATTTAGCATATTGATGAGTCAACTAGGTGAAACACCTACAATGAGAAAAGATAAAGCTTTCTTTTATATGAAAATTTGAAAAAGTAGTAAGAATCATTTGAATAAGTAAAATTCATTGAAATCAGTTTTGATATTCTAACATGATACAATCCCACTTATTTATTTTTTTATTCTTATGTCTTTGCAATACCATAATTTTAATAAGTTATAACATCTTTTAAAACATAATTTTCAAAAGTTCGAATTATCATTTTAATTAAAAAAAATATGAAACTCTCAAAAAGACCATCATAAATTTATTATAACAGAGTTGGCTGAAAAGTATTAATAAAAAGAAAAGTGCCCAGTTAAAACTGATGGCATTGAGCTCACAGGCTATTCACACAATTGTATATTATACTCTTATTTCAAATAATAATGCCTCTCGAAAAGTAAATTACAGGAGGATTAGCCTCCCCCCATTTCCTATTTTATACTTAACCAATGAACTTTCAAATCTAATCAGGGAAGCGCCTTATCAGAAAAAAAAACAGTATATCAAATTTGTAGGAAATCTGATAATTCTGAATGAAAAATCCATTTATCTAAATTAAGCGGGGGCGGGGGAATTAGTCACCCATTTCCCACTTTATACTTAACCAATGAATATAACTAATCAGGTAAGTGCCTTATCAGAATAAACCGGTATACCAAATTTGAAGCAAATTGGATAATTCTGTATTAAAAAACCCATTCATCTAAATTAAGGGAGGAGATTAGCCCCCTATTCTTCCCCTTTATACTTAACCAATGAACCCCCAAAACTAATCAGGGGAGTGACTTATCAGAATGAACCTAGAAGAAAAATTCGAAGCAAATCTGATAATTCTGCATGAAAAACCGATTTATCTAAATTAAGGGTGGTTGATCCCCCCCCCCTTTTATACTTAACCAATGAACCTCCAAAATTAAGCAGGTAAGCACTTTATCAGAATGAACCTAGAAAACAAATTTGAAGCATATTGAATAACTCTGCATGAAAAAATCATTTATCTAAATTAAAGGGGTAGATTAGCCGCCCCCCCCCCCTCCTTTATACTTAACCAATGAACCCCCAAAAGTAATCAGGGAAGCGCCTTATCAGAATGAACCTAGAAAATTTTTTTTAAGCAAATTGAATATTTCTATCAAGAGTTATAGCGTTCCGTACATTCGTATATACAGAACCTGTGGGCACATTTGCTCTCAGGCTTTGATAACCTGTAAGCTAAAAACTAACGATTGATCAAGTAATCATGATTAATGATTAAATTTGCAATTGTTAATCTTGATTAATGATTGAAATAGTTGTAATTGTTAAAATCATTAATCATGATTACATTAGTTTTAGTTTTTTTCAACCTAGGTCATAAAATTAATTCTTTTTTTTTTATGCGAAAGAGAATTACGGGAGAACGACATCAAATATTGAATTTTTCAATGTTGAAGGGGGCCCAGGCCCAGTTTGTTAAATATACATTTTTATATCCGCATTCATTTGAAAACTATACAACTTCCAAATTTTTCAGAAAGATGGACATGCACTGTAGTTGTTCATACCTATGTGTCAGATTTTTTAAGTTTTGTGTGACCCTTGGCCCCCATAAGCAAAACCTCACATATGGGCCTTATTTCTTTAAAAAAAGGTTTTCATAGCCACAAAAATATCAAATTCACTAAAAAGGTCGGACTGCACCAACAGTGTAGAAAAACTATGTCAAATACTTAAAATTTAAGTTTCATGTGGCCCTGGGACCCAAATATATTTATTTTTTACCATTCATCGTAAAAATACCAAGTTTAGCATACAGATCAGTCAACACCACTATTTCAGAATTAAGAGGGAGTATCAATAAGTTTTTGCCGTCACATAGAAATAATTGAGTGAAATTTGTGCAGTTGCAACATTTTATTAGTCTTTATCTATATAGTCACTGTGCTCAGTAACACATTTCTGCAAACGGTATTTCAAAGAGGGGACAGGATGTATTCCAGGAGAGGAGGCGCGATAGTAGACCCAAAGAGGGGCACTTTTCTACCCAGTAGCAGAAAGTTCGAGACAAGAGATGGTCGTCGCAGATTTTCTTTTCTCTTTTGCAGATTTTTTTTCATCGGACCTTTATTTTGCTTCGTATTGTGTTTAGCTCTTTATTACTTAATACAAAACATTAAGATTATTATTAATAAAAGTTTATAAAATGTCTAAAAACGCTACAGGTAAGTGATTGTTTGATTAATTAACGCTTCAGTTGTAAAAATATTTTACCTGGAGATTATTTTTTGTCCCTGAAGAATCTGAAGAATTTTCTGCTACTGGGCTTTTCTAACTTTTGCCGACGCCCCTCATGTGACATATTATTGGAAAGGCCTATGACTACTTATTCATGTTATACACCTCCCTGCACCTAATTTGTGGAGGGGTGTCCGCAAAATTTATAAAAGTGCTCCCTGGGAGGTGTTAAAATGGGGCTCGGGAGATGCATATCATGAATAAGTGGTCACAGGCCTTTCCAACAATATGTCACATGAGAGGGGTCGACAAAAGTCAGAAAAGTGACCCCCTTGAGTCTATCGCACCTCCTGGAATACACCCTCCCCCCTCTTTGAAATACCGTTTCAAGAAATGTGTTACTATGCACGATGACTATATAGAAAAGGACTAATAAAACGTAATAATTTCATAAATTTTACTGAATTATTTCTGTGTGAGGGCAAACACTTATTGATACTCCCTCGTGTGGTGTTACAGGAGCCTCAGAAATGATCCTCATTTGTTAAAAAAGGTTTTAATTGCTGCAAAAATACCAAATTCAGTAAAAAGGTTTCATGTGGTCTTGGAACACCAATACTATTATTTCTTACCATTCATCACACAAATACCAAATTCTGTGAATAGGTCAGTCTGAATCACTAGTGTAGAATTGTATAATCAGGGATGAGAATTGCAAAAAAGCAAAAAGACTCAAACCACGCACAAACAAAAAATTGTACCACATTTTATCCGTGAAAGATACTTTAAGAAATAAAACCAGGGTCTGATTTCCGGGCAAATGGAGACAAGCGCACAAACCTGTATGCTACATTACAGGAGTGAAAATAGCCAAATTACACAAAGCTCTTAAAACATTGAGTGTAGGTCATATGAAATGCTCGACTTATCAGAATCATGACCGCTCCTGAAAAAATTTAATTAATAGAGTTTTTGTGTGTCATAATTTTAATAAATTTTTTAGCAAAAAATATGAAAAACTTAGTGAAAATCACAATGGTTAGTTATTTTTGGTCACACGTGCTAATTGGACCAGGACCTACAGCCAGCTTAATGTGAATTCTGAATCAGGAGCGATTCTGAGTAAAAAAAAAAATTGAAATTCACAGCAAATTTTCTGAAAGGTTACAAAAGTGGGGGGAAGGGGAGGATACACTAAAAGCACTAAATACATGTATTTTTCGCGCCATTTTGACAAAATGTTCCGCTTTTTCGCGATCTTTTGACGAAATTTACCGTTTTTTCGCGAATTTTGCCGTTTATTCGCGATCTTCTGATGATATTTGTAGTTTTTTTCGCTATCTTTTGACAAATTTTGCTTTTTTCGAGATCTTTTGACAAAATTTTGTGCTTTTTCGCGATCTTTTGACGCTTTTTCCAATCTTTTGACAAAATTTTGCTTTTTTCGCGGTCTTTTGACGAAATTTTCTGCTTTTTCGCGATCTTTTGACGAAATTTGCCACTTTTTCGCGATCTTTTGACGAAATTTGCCGTTTTTTCGCGATCTTTTGACGAATTTTGCCACTTTTTCGCGATCTTTTGACGAAATTTGCCGCTTTTTCGCGATCTTTTGAAAAAATTTGAAGATTTTTCGCAATCTTTTGACGAAATTTGCCGCTTTTAGCGATCTCTTGATGAAATTTGCCGCTTTTTCGCGATCTTTTGATGAAATTTGCCGCTTTTTCGCGATCTTTTGACGAAATTTGCCGCTTTTTTGCGATCTTTTGACGAAATTTGCCGTTTACTTGCGATCTTCTGATGATATTTGTAGTTTTTTGCGATCTTTTGATGACATTTACCGGTTTTTCGCGATCTTTTGACAAAATTTGCCGGTTTTTCGCGATCTTTTGACAAAATTTGCCGGTTTTTCGCGATCTTTTGACAAAATTTGCCGGTTTTTCGCGATCTTTTGAGAAAATTTGCCACTTTTTCGCAATCTTCTGACGAAATTTGCCACTTTTTCATCACCTTAGAATGTTCTTTCGAAGTCGGAAGAAAAGCGGAATCGATAGGAAAATAAAAATTTCGGAAAATAACAAAATTTTGCAGGAGAAAAAATACGGAATCCTCGGGAAAAAAAGACGCAATTTCGAGGGAAAAAAAAGCGGAAATTCCTTGAAATAACAAAAAAGCGGAAATCCGCCAAAAGACGGAAAATTCTCATCCCTGGTATATACAAATGCCAAATTCTTATATTTGAAATTTCATATAGCCCTGTGGATTACATTCAGGGCCCAAATATTTTTTTACCATTGGTCTCAAGAATCCAATGGCAAACACAGCGGTCTGCCTTATTAGTTAAGATTTACAGTATTGATCTCTTAAATTTTAAGATTCGTGTTGTCCTGGCAACCTTTATTCAGGGCCCTTATATTAATGTTTTTTACCATTTATTGTAATAATACCAAATTTCGCATACATGTCGGTATTTCAATTTGTCATGCAGGACAGTCTGTACTCTTTCGAATTTTGATGACGGATTCTTAAATTGTATGTGGCCCTGGGCCCCATATCCAGGGCCCATTATAATTACTTTTTAACATTCATCGCAAAAATATCAAATTCAGCAAACAGGTAGGTCTGAAGCAGTAGTATGAAATTACTTATGACGTATTCTTATATTTGAAGTTTCAGAACAAATGCCGTATTCGGCCGGATTCCACCATCTTGTTTCTTTGTTGGTCATCGCCGATTTTAAATTTCTTCATTTGGATTTATTTTATTTATTTTTGTTGTTTTTTAAAATGTTTAATTTTTAATTTTAGTTGTAGTTTATGTTTAATCTCTAAATTTTCAAAAATTAAGCATAAAGTGGTTATAATTGACCAACAAAGAAACAAGATGGCGGATTCCGGGTGAATAAGGCATTTGTTCAAAAGTTTCATATAGTCCTGGGGCCCCAATACTATTATTTATTATCATTCATCGTAAAGCTACCTAATTTTTGTATACTGATAGGTCAGTACCAGTATTTCAGAATTTTGGTGTAACTCTTAAATTGTAAATTTAATGTGGTTTTGAGGCCCCATACAGGGTTTCAGAAATTTGCACCATTTGTGAAAAAAAGGTTTTCATAGCCGTAAAATTACAAATTCTATGAAAAGGTCAGACTGAATCAATAGTGAAGAAAAACTATGTGAAATACATAAAATTTAAGTTTTATATGGGCCTGTTAATAAAAAAAAAGTTTACCTCACGCAAAATATCATATTCAGTAAAAAGGTTGGTCTGAATCAGTAGTGTAGAATTACGATAACAAAATCCTATATTTGAAAATTCATGTGCCCCTAAAGCTCCATATACAGGGCCCAAATATAATTTTTTTTTTTTTTACCAGATTTAAAAATACTAGTTATGCGATACATTTGGTATGATTTAAAATTAAGTATCGACCAAAACAGGTTTTTAAAACCGAAATTGAAATCTAAAACGAATTTCAGTAATCTTCTCTTTTTTTTTTTAAACGAAAATCTCCAAAATTTTTAAAAGTAATTAATACATACATAAATATACATAATTATTAATTAATTATATGTGTTTATTAAATATACATAGTTATTAATTAATTATACGCGTGGCCCAAGTTTGCTGTCTGTACCTCTGACCAAAACTTTTTTATTTTCATATAAAATAAAATTTAATTAATTCTTCAAATGACACAAAATAATTTTCTAATTCTTCGAATCAAATTAAACTAGTATGTTGTGGCCATTACAAAACTTTCTTCTATATAAATCACGTCAATTAAATCATTTAAATAATAGAAGAAATTACATCAATTTAGCACCAATTCATATCAAAGTATATCTGAATTGGAAGTTTGATGCAAATTCGTGCATAGTTCTTGAGATAGAGCTAAAGTGGAAATTCTGAAAAATGCAGCATAGCAGCGCCACCTGTTGAGTGATTTGCACCAAAACATAAACAGCAGTAATTCATATCAAGGTATACATGAATCTGAAGTTTGTTGAAAATCCAAGCATTAGTTCTTGAGTTAGAGCTATTGCGGAAATCACAAAAATGCAGCATAGCAGTGCCACCTGTTGAGCGATTTACACCAAAATGTATAAAACGTCAATTCATGTCAAGGAATAACAATCTGAAGCTTGATGAAAATCAGTGCATTAATTCTGGAGATTGAGCTATTGTAGAAATCGTGAAAAATGCTGCTTAGCAGTGCCACCTGTTGAGCACTTTACACAAAAAACTAATCAACACCAATTTATATCAGGGACTAACTGAATATAAATTTTTATTAAATTCCGTTCATTAGTTCTTGAGATAAAGCAACCACAAAATTTGTGCACACACACAGACATTTTGTAAAAACATGTTTTTCGGGTTCTTTGACCCCTAAAACGTGTAAATCCGCCGAAAACCGGAATTCGAAAATTTTCGAATTCAATAGTTTCTTCTTGTAAAGATAGAAGAAAGTAAAAAGGTTTTAGGTATAAATACCTCTATTTAGCTTTTATAACGATTTTTGTAAATGATCA
The DNA here is from genome assembly GCA_963932465.1 of Maratus speciosus. NCBI lineage: Eukaryota > Metazoa > Arthropoda > Arachnida > Araneae > Salticidae > Maratus > Maratus speciosus. The sequence continues at coordinate 152,208 of CAWVRF010000974.1, read as the reverse complement.
TCTGTTGTACTAGAGATTTCTCAGAGAGTATTCGAAAGACTTCTGCAGTTTTAAATTTTTCTATTACTGTTGAGTCTACAGCTCTTAATGTGCATGTGAAAAGCGTCTTCAAAGTTTAGTCCTATATGCATTGCTTGCTTTATAATTTGCACTCATGTCTTGAGTCAGTCATGAATGATAATTATAAACAGTGAAGTTCATATCAATAAATAATAAGTGTTTCATTGGAGATTGGAGCCGATACAGCTCAAATCAATGAGTAATGTTAAAAATTTCCGAAAGGAGAAATGAGATTTTAAAAATAAAGATTGTTTCGGTTAGGCTGAATTTTTGGCAGCATTTTCGCCAAGAATGAGACTGAATTTTCAGTCGATCTCTGTTTAAAATACAGTTGTTACCTGTTTTCGTTCTTGTACTTGTTTCTATATATTTTTTTTATTTGTAAATATAGCAAAACCAGGGGGAATTTCTCGAGTGAGCGGCCAGACAATATGTCAGGTGCTACCCGCTCTAGAAATTCTCCAGGCGTTTGCCTTTATGTACAATTTATATTTCATAGTAGGTGATTGTCAGATAAACAGTCTTTACAAGAACGACAAGAAACATAAATGAGTTCCTTTTCACTCTTGAGATGGGTGTTGACAGATTAAATGCATATCTGGAGCTGGAGATTGCCAGAGTTCTGGAGCTAGAAGTTGGGCTGTTAAACGGATTGGATTGGATCAGAAAGATATTCCACCTTTCTTTTTTTTCATGACTTTTGAACCGCTGATGAAGGCTGTAGGAAAATCATCCCAAATACTAGTATCAAAGAGAATTGAATAATACCAAAACATTTGCGATGCAGGCTCTGAACAGTTTGTGGTTCTCTTTAAATGCTGAAAAATAATGAGTAGGAAAGTAAGATCTAACATATATAAACAGGAAAAGCAGCCATATATGATATGTAGACTAAATGAATTTAGTAGTTTGATAGAATCAACATTTTTTTTGAGAGGGGGGAGGGAAATTAAAATAAAAAACTTGAATATTTATAAAATAAAATTTCAGAAGACGCTAAAATTACTACAGTACACAACTTTTTTAATGTAGGTACTCTTTTTAGAAATTTTAAATAGAAACCAACATAAAATAGCAAAAAACATTTCTTTCGATTTTTTTTTCTTTTAAAAACACTACAGTAATTCACAGCAGATTAAACTGAGACATAAAGTAATAGTAGAAGGAAAATGGGGGTTCTATTTCAGCAGGCGTCATGCGTTGAGGAGCGAGGAGCAAGGATGAATGACAGGTGGGTGGAGTCGAGTGATTGACAGGTTAGGGGAGATAAGAAAGTAATGGACAGGTGGGAGGAGTCGAGACAGACTGGCGCCCACACGGCATGCTATAGTAGGGAGGTTAAATAAAGACAGGTAGGGGAGATAAGAAAGTGATGGACAGGTGGGAGGAGTCCAGACAGACTAGCACCCACGCGGTATGCTATAGTAGAGGGGTTAAAACAAAGAAGCGTTAATGAAAAGTCTACTGTTAGAGAGGAATTAAACAAAGGATAATGTTAATGAATCAATGAAAGTGTACTGTAAGAGAGGGATTAAACAAAGGATAATTAATGAAAGTCTACTGTTAGAGAGGGATTAGAACAAAGGAAAGATAATGATGAGGTGATTAGAAAAGATCGCATGCAAATTATTAAAAAAACTTACCACGGATCAGCGTGGAGACACGTCCGATCAGTATGAAATCCACAGGACTAATGAACGAATGCTTCCTCGGAAACCGGTTTCATCTAATTAAGAGCTGGCTTCTGATTGGTCGAAAGCCGAACCTAGGTGGCAGCACCATCGCTTTCACCCGAGGGCATGAACACGAACGCCCTCTCTTGAGAGGATTTTAAACTCACCTGTGATGACATCATCCTATTTCGAACTGAATTAAAAAGGTTAATACATTTTTAAGTTTTAACGAAATAAGTTATAATTTTTAGACATTTATTAATTTTACGAAACATGATTCAATTAATTTAGTCATTGCAAATAAAGTTTTAATTTTAAGCTGAATAAAAAAGGTTAATACATTTTTAAGTTTTAACGAAATAAGTTATAATTTTTTTAGTCATTTGTTAATTTTACGAAACATGTTTCAATTAATTTAGTCATTGCAAATAAAGTTTTAAATAAATTAGTTAATATGTTTTAATCATTTGTTAATTTCCGAAACAAGTTTTTTAGTTTTAGTCATTTGTTAATTTCCGAAACAAGTTTTTTTCTGTAAGTCATCTGCTAATAAAACTTTAATAAATTAGTTATTTTTTATTTGTTAATATATTAATTTCGATACATTAATTTCCGAAACAAGTTTTTCCTAAATAAAGCTTTTTAATAAACAATTTTACATATATTTTCATTTAATTATTATTTAAAAGAATATAAATTATTTTTACTAATCAAAAGAACGCAAATTAGTTTTTGACAACAATGTTTTTGTTTAATTATTGTCAAGGATGAATGTTAACTGAAATATAAGCTGAATGCGAAAACAGTTTTTTTTGTTTTCAAACTAAGAAAAGAACTTTTTTAAATTAATGAACAACTCTGTTTTTGGAAAAACTATGGAAAACTTAAGAAAGTGGTGGAATATTGTGCTTTGCAATAACGAAAAAAGAGCAAAAAATTGGTAGCCTCACCCACATTTAAGTCATTTGAAACATAGGATGAAGACCTGAGTGCCGTAGAAATGATGAAGACTCATGAATCAACCGATTTATGTTGGATTCACAAACTTAGAACTATCCAAGTTACTAATGTATCAATTCCATTACGGTTTCGAACCCATAAACACATAACCAGACTTTAACTTTTTTAACTCATCACGTTCACCACTGAGCCACCGAGACCCCGTTGTTTTATCTTACTTTTAACTACTTATTTGATATATATATATTTTTTTTTTATCGAAAAGAATGCACGTTAGTTTCAGTATTTTAACTAATACATTTCAGTGACTTATGAAGTAAAGTTTTATTTTCTTAAAAAAGTGGTGTGAATTGAATATATTTTTTACCATGTTAGTTCTTTAAAAATTTTATTTTGAATTAGAAAACACTTACTTTTGTCAAATAGTATAGTTAAAGATTCGATTTTTTTTTCTACGATCGACAGAATTCATTGATTTTCAATTGAATATATTTTTAACATGTTAGTTCTTTTAAATTTTATTTTGAATTAGAAAACACTTACTTTTGTAAAATAGTATAGTTAAAGATTCGATTTCTTTTTCTAAAATCAACAGAATTCATTGATTTTCAAAACAAGATCTATTGAATAAGTATAGTTAATATTGCCGTTTTTATCTTAGTTTTAACTACTTATTTTCAAAACAGATTTATTCACTTTTAAATGTAAAACACTTTCTGTAAAAGCATATCTTTAACTGTAATAATTTTTAAACCATCTTTAATTAGATATATATTTCTATCACAAATAAAAATACAAAAAGATTCAACAATTATACTCTTACCTGACTAAAATTAAATTCTTCATTGCGAATAACAAACTCTCACACACAACATCAGTTTTTTACCGATATATAAACAAGACAATTTTGGAAATGAAGGTTAAAAAAATATATATATTTATATTTCCTTTCTATTAAGTTTACATTATTTGAAAAGATGCGTATTGGATACCGAGGACTGCACATCGTGATTTCATTCGCTACTTATGACATCAGATCCCTTCGTTTTTATTGGTAGATGATTAGGTCACTTTAGTTTTTTTCTTTTTACATGTAAGTGTTGCTATATTGCTTTTAACAGTGAAACATCTACTATCTGATATACAACTACCGTTCACTTAAGTGGTTGAGATGTCGTACAATAAGCAAGCATTTCTTTATCAAAGGAAATATCTGTACGAGATCTACCCTACATGCATGTTTCTTTAGCAAGGCAATCTTTTCAATCTATAAGGAGTTCTTTATCTTACGGTTGCAGACACCCTCCTCTGTAGACTGATAACAAAAGCATGCATTGTCCATTTCATGTCTAAAGGCTAACGAAATCTTAGTGCAATTTTTTAAAGAATGATATTTCCTATTATTGACCGAAAGCAACAGGTTTTTTGTTTTAAGAAAGATTGTTAATTCACTGTTTTAAAAAATTAAAATCAGAAAAAGAATTCCCCATTTTTTTCTTTTAAGTTTTTAAAGAGATGTGTTTTTTTCTTTGAATTAGTATTTAAAGGTTTTTTTTTTGTTTTTTTTTGCTGAATCTGAAATCAACTTTTAACTAAAATATTTTAATGATTGACAAAGTAAAGTTTTATTTTCTAGAAAAGTGGTATAAACTTAATATTTTTTTATTAATTACTAACGAAGGAATATATTTTGTCTAGGTAATATAAAATTTAGGTTAAAGCTGTGAATTTTCTTAAGAAGATTAAACTTATCTACTCGTTTTGGAGAAAGTATTTGTAATGCGCGAGCTACTGTATTCTTTTCAATTAGAATGAACAAGATCTTACGATAGTTTCAATATTAAACCAAAAAAGATTAATAGCAATTTAGTTTAACAAATACCAATGAAGACAACTATATGAAACATAAACTCAGTTTACAAATAAGTTTTAATGTCAGAGCTAATTGGACACTTTGTTTTCCTAATCATAGATGTTAAAAAAACTTTCTTAGGAAAGTTTTTTACTTTGATTCGAACTGAAGATAAAATACTTTACTAATTTAGGATATTTTTCCATATCTCGTTTTAAAATCATATTTAACTAAAAAAATAATTTATGTTGCATTGTTTTAACAATTTTTTCTAATCAAAGAACGTGTATTAGTTTCAACTGATAATAAAGGGTTTATTACCTATTAGCAAAAGAAAAATTAGTAGTCACACTTACATTTAAGTTATTGAAAACATATGATGAACATCTCTGCTGTTGAAAGGATGAAAACTAACATACATACATAGGAATCGACTGATTTATGTTGCACTGGTTGTGATGTATATAATAGATGTGATTATATATTGAAAATGATATATACGATGGTTGTGATGTATCCAAAGTAGATGTCTTTAAACTAAATTATCAAACATATGAGTGAGGATTGCTACGTGACAAAAATCGCCTTTAACAGTGAATTTTGAGTCAGTTTTAATTTAGAAAAAAGTAAATGGTTAACTTTAATGACATATCTTTAGTTTTGTTGTTAAAAATAATATGTTAAACAAATCACACTGTTTGAAAATATATTTTTTCGAGTTTATTTTCAACAATTGTTTTTTAAATGAAATCACATATAAAACTAAGGAAAGCTAAACTTGTAAAACACAAGTTGAATATCGAGAATGACAGAACATGTTTTGAATTAAGTAATGTAGAATGTGCAAACTTTTGAATTCATTCATTCACAGTAACAGAAAGTGTGAAATTTTAAGTTCAGTTTAATAAAGCAAATAATTAAATTGAAAGATACATTTAAAAAGGATTGTTAAAAGTTTGTTAAAACTTTTTTTGTTTTAAGAAATACTAGACAAACATTACACTTAAAAGACAAAATAATTATACATACCTTTTGTTGATTGAAGCAAGCAGACTCATTGAAAATAGCAAGAAGCTGAAAAGTCGACGGTAACTTTAGCTAACCAGACACCGTAAAAGGTTCGATAAGGTACCTCAGAGCACTAAGCTAAATGTACGGTAAACGGGAGCTAAGGAACATACGACCTTCATCGACGAAATCCAAGACACGACTGACGTGCGCGGGGTCTAACACCTGAAGATGAAGGTCACTGATTAGAGATCAAGGTCACTGATAACAGATCACGTGACCGCTAAGAACCAATCAGAAGCGAGCTTTCAGGTATGATGACATGCTGTGACAATACTTGTAGACAACCTGACGCCAGTTGATTGACAGGGGACGTGGTGGAATTTTAGGAATGCAGACAGAGTGGCGCCTACCTTCTGTATCATAGTATTTTAGGAAAAATATATATTACGTTGATGTAAAATACATTATTTTTTAAACTAACTGTTAATATTTTTGAAATAACATACTTTTCTCATACAAGCGAAAAAAGAATGTTTCACAACATGTCTCTGATCATGATTAAACATAACTTTAAGCATAGTTAACCATCTCAGAGTATGATTAAACAAATTCGAACATAACTTTGGTCATGTTTAAACAATCCGAACTATATTTGAACATATCCGAACATGTTCATTCATAACTTTGACAGTTTTTAATCTTTCAGAATTTAAAAAAAACATATTTAAAACTATTTTATTTTAAAAATTTTTGTAAAAATTTTAATTTATAATTTCTTTTTAAGGTTTTAACTTTTTTTTTGTTAAAACATTTTTAACGTTTTTTTTGTTAAAAATTTTTTAAACTTTTTTTGTTAAAACTTTTAACTTTTTTTTTGTTAAAACATTTTTAACCTTTTTTTTTGTTAAAACTTTTTTTAACTTTTTAACTTTTTGTTGTTAAACATTTTTTTTAAATTTTGTTAAAACTTTTTTTTTTACTTTTGTTAAAAAAAAATTTTTTACAAACTTTTTTTAAAATTTTGTTAAACTTTTTTTACTTTTGTTAAAACTTTTTTTTATAAAACTTTTTTTCTTAAAACTTTTTTTTACTTTTGTTAAAAATTTTTTTGTTAAAACTTTTTTACTTTGTTAAAAAAAATTCTATTAAATCTTTTTTTATAAACTTTTTTAAAATTTTGTTAAAACTTTTTTTTTTACTTTTGTTAAAACTTTTTATATATTTTTGTAAAACTTTTTTAAATTTTGTTAAAACTTTGTAAAACTTTTTATCATCTTTGTAAACTTTCTATAATTTTTAGAACTAATAAATTTTATACATACATATGTGTATATATATATATATATATATATAAATATATAAATACATATATACATGTACATATATGCATATACATACATCATATATATATATATGTATATATATATTTTACACAAGAACCCATACATAAACATTTAACTTTCATATATTTAGAGACACGTAGACGTGGATGTATGCTTTTACTTAAACATTTATACAGATAGATACTACCCTTAAATTTAAGTTCATGCAAAAAACATTATTTTTCTTAAACTGTTAATATTTTTGAAATAACATACTTTTCTCATGCAAGTGAAAGGAATGTTTCAGAACATGTCTCTGTCCATGGTTAAACATAACTTTAAGCATAGTTAACCATCTCAGAATATGATTAAACATGACTTTGGACACGGTTAAACATATATCCTGACAATATTTGAACCTACCCAAACATGGTTAAACATGTTTGAACAAACTTTGAGCATATCCGAACATTGTTAAATATATCCCAACTAACTTTGAGCATGATTAAATATACTCGAACTATCTTTGAGCATATCCGAACATGGTTAATCATGTTCGAACATAACTTTGGTCATGGTTAAACATATCCTGAAGAAAGTGCGAGCTACCGAACAAAATTCATTAAGAAAGACAAACTCATGAATTTGGTAATCACAAGCCAGTTCCAACTTTTAAAAAGCAACTGATTAACTAAATTTGGAAGAATTGTTATAAGTTTTTTTTAAAACACTTTATTAGAAACTGACGAATGAGTTTAACAAATTTTTGGAAATAATAGAGTATGATAATACTCTTAGAGTATAATATATACTACTTAGAGTATAATAATACATTTGATGTCAGAACATGTTTTGATTGAAATCGTGAATTCATAGTATGCAGAAAACGCGAACTTTGAAATTTATAGTTAGGTTAAATGAAGAAAAATAAAGCAAATTACTAAATTGAAAGACACATTTTGAAAGGATCGTTATAAGTTTGTTAAAACTGTTGTTGTATTAAACACTATATTAGACAAAAAAATTTACATACCTTTTGGAAAGAAGTTTCCCTAATCTTTTGATGATTCGAACAAGCAGACTCATTGAAAAGTAGCAAGAAGCTTAAAATTCGACGGCAGTTTTACTCAATCTTATGCCGTAAAAGGTTCGATAAGGTACCGCATAGCACTAAGCCAAATGTACGGTAAAAGGGAGCTGTGAAACATGTGACCTACCTCCACCAGATCCAAGCCTCGACTGACGTGCGCGGGGTCTAGCACCTGTAGATGAAGGTCACTGATAACAGATCACGTGACCGCTAACAACCAATCAGAAGCAAGCTTTCAGGTATGACGACATCCTGTGGCAATACCAGTAGACGAAGTGACGCCCTCCGCCTGCAAGAAACGATCATGTCGAAGCATGTACCGTCTTGCTGGCGCCAGTTGATTGACAGGTGGGCGGGGAAATGCAAGGAATGCAGACACAATGGCGCCCTCCTCCACCACCTACTCCTTTCACATGTCAGGTGATCTTCGCATCCAATCACATACAAGTATTAGATGGTAGAGGGCGCTCGTGTTGTCTTCAAGTACGACGCCATCACTTATTTTGTGCTTTGTCATCAACCATTTCCCCTTCAGTTGATGTCCTGGGCAGATGCTTCACAGTAAGTAACACCATTTAAATTTTAAGTTTTTTTGTTAGTAATATTTTTATGTATAAAAAATAACAAAAAAAGACATTTTGTTTAAAATAACAAATGTCTTTCATCACTTTTTCGAATATCAAGTTTAACTTTATCGAATAACACACTACTCAAATTATCAGTTAGAAATATCCACTTAACAAGTTGTTGAACAAGTTTATTGTTCCGACGAATTTAGGCATGTTTTAGCATGATCTAAGCATGATTAGTCATGCTTAGATAATCTTTTTCTGTTTAAAAAAATTTAGATTTAAAAATCTAAGTAAAAATTTTTCTCCGATAAATATTTTACTTAAATAGATTTTTAAATCTAATTTAAATGAAAATATATGTAAAATTGTTTATTAAAAAGCTTTATTTAGGAAAAACTTGTTTCGGAAATTAATGTATCGAAATTAATATATTAACAAATAAAAAATAACTAATTTATTAAAAAGTTTTATTAGCACATGACTTACAGAAAAAAACTTGTTTCGGAAATTAACAAATGACTAAAACTAAAAAACTTGTTTCGTAAATTAACAAATGATTAAAAAATATTAACTAATTTATTTAAAACTTTATTTGCAATGACTAAATTAATTGAAACATGTTTCGTAAAATTAACAAATGACTAAACAAATTATAACTTATTTCGTTAAAACTTAAAAATGTATTAACCTTTTTTATTCAGCTTAAAATTAAAACTTTATTTGCAATGACTAAATTAATTGAATCATGTTTCGTAAAATTAATAAATGTCTAAAAATTATAACTTATTTCGTTAAAACTTAAAAATGTATTAACCTTTTTAATTCAGTTCGAAATAGGATGATGTCATCACAGGTGAGTTTAAAATCCTCTCAAGAGAGGGCGTTCGTGTTCATGCCCTCGGGTGAAAGCGATGGTGCTGCCACCTAGGTTCGACTTTCGACCAATCAGAAGCCAGTTCTTATCTAGATGAAACCGGTTTCCGAGGAAGCATTCGTTCATTAGCCCTGTGGATTTCATACTGATCGGACGTGTCTCCACGCTGCTCCGTGGTAAGTTTTTTTAATAATTTGCATGCGATCTTTTCTAATCACCTCATCATTATCTTTCCTTTGTTCTAATCCCCCCTGTAACAGTAGACTTTCATTAATTATCCTTTATTTAATCCCTCTCTTACAGTACACTTTCATTGATTCATTAACATTATCCTTTGTTTAATTCCTCTCTAACAGTAGACTTTTCATTAACGCTTCTTTGTTTTAACCCCTCTACTATAGCATACCGCATGGGTGCTAGTCTGTCTGGACTCCTCCCACCTGTCCATCACTTTCTTATCTCCCCTAACCTGTCAATCACTCGACTCCACCCACCTGTCATTCATCCTTGCTCCTCGCTCCTCAACGCATGACGCCTGCTGAAATAGAACCCCCATTTTCCTTCTACTAGTAGTAATCTGTGAATAGGTTTTATTGAAGCATATAAAAAAATTGAAATCCTTTTGACAGTTTAGGAGAAAGGGTACACTTAACATGTCCTGTATAAATAAAAAGTTTAACATATTTGAAAATTTTAATCTAAAACATTACTGTAAATTCTGTTACACGAGAATTAACCTTTAGCTGATGTCACAGAAATTGTCACATAACTAGTGTGAAGTGGTCTGTGAGACTGCTCCATCAAAAGATGAATAAAAGCCGTGATTAATTCATAAGATGTTGCTTTTGTACTAAACATTTTATACAGGAGTGTTATAATTAAAATTCACCTATTCAAAAGTCTCTGGTGTTAGTACTAAAGTTCCAAACGAAACAAAATTTTTGTAGTATTTGTAGATAAACTGAAATTTGCAAGTTAAACTATAAAAATCGAAAAAAGCACCGGTCTGTGAGACAGGTAACATCAGTTAAAGGTTAACATTAATACCAAGTATTATCACGATGACGATAAATTTAATTTGCCATAAACAGATCCAGAGAAACACAGGCAAAAATAAAGACACACAATATAATTACAATAAATAAATAAATAATAATAATTGCCTACTTACGATAACAGAGTAACAAGACAACAGTTTTATATTGCAAACAGAAACCACTGCTTTACTTTTTTTGTGTGTGTGTGTTCCGATGCAAGACCGCCATTGATAGTACTTTTTTCCATGGGAAACAGCTAAAATATCGAGCTGTTTTTCAGTAATTTTAATCCCTTCAAACATAATTATAACGTTTTTAATTAAAATTCTTCTTGTTTGACCTTATTTCTTGAATTCGAGTAACATTAGCGCAAGAAAACACCCAGAAAAGATTCGTCGTTTTGTTTGATAGCCGATTATTTGCCCTAACAAAAGTTCAGCGGCCACCATGTTTGTAAATGTAAATAAAAAAAAAAACCGCAACTTTACTCGAAAGCGTTCAGAGCTGTTTTAACCCAACATTACACCGAGAAACCAGTATGACATCATTCCCCAATTTTCCGAGTTACTCATTTTTCGGTCTCTGAACGCGCTCATAGAGATAATTTAAATTATAAAAATGTTCATAAGAAGGTGGAGAATCGTACGAGTGCAATTTCATATCCATGAGGGATCTTTTCTATGAATTACAAAATTAATTTTTATATAGACTCCCATAGGAAAAAAAAATACCCAATTTCAGAAATTATCTCTTGTTGCATCTTGATTCATATGCAAAAAGTTTGGTTTGAATATCTAAATAAGTCATGTGGTTATAAAAAGTCAAAGATCGTGACTTAGCTCACTTTTCCAAAATAAAAATGCAAAATCTTGGTGAAATTAGAGACTGTCTATAAATCACATTTATTTTCTGCTTATTTAAAGTAATTGAATTTCAATACCTGGTGTATTGAAATTATTTTTGAATCTATTTAATTACAAAATAAAAATTTATTTGGTACACAGTCCCCTAAATCTTTATTCATGCATAGTTTAAAATTGTAATCACCACTCCTTCAAAATTAAATTTTTCTTTTTTCCTTAGCAAAAATTACACACTTTCATATACAGACAAAATTAACAATTAAATTCACAAAAATAGGACACTGGAATGAATAAAGCCCTCAGTTTTCAAGTCAGAAATGTGCAAAACAAAAATTAATTTTCTAAATTTGAAATAAATGAGTAATTTTGTTTAGTACTAAAAATTAATATTTCTGAAACTTTATTTACAAAGAACATAAATGTATATGCAATAAATATCTTTAAAAATGCTCTTATTTTTGTTCTATGTCACATAAAAATTTAACAGTTGATAGAAAAAAGTGGCTATTCGATATCAGATTAAAAAAAAAAAAACTTTGTTCTTTGAACATAAGCATGATGTTTTATGAAATTACCAGTTTGCAAATGTAGCCAAATATTAGGGTCAAGGTTTAAAAATGATAGTTTTCAATAAAAAATAGAAATAGTAATTATTTTGCTAGATTAGTATATTTCAGATATCAGAATTGATCTTCAATGAAAAAAGTATGTTTGCTGTTGCAGTGTTACACTTAGTAGTAGCCATTTTCAAATTTATGGATTAGTTAGTTTTGTTGTGGTAGTCAGAAAAAGTTTGGATCATTTAAAGTAAGTAAAAAGCAAGTTTCAGCTCTTTTATTTTGTACATTGCATAAAATACTTATTTAGAAATAATCTCCTGCACTTTTATTACAAAATAAAGTAAAATTAATATTTCAGAGAGAAAAAAACAAACAAACAAACAAAAAAAAACATGTGGGGTAAAAGTTATACAGTTAGGCTTAACAAAAAGTAAATAGAAATTTTTATCATTATAGAATTGTTTTTTCATGTAATTACTTTCAAATTTAAACAATATGTTGCTCCAAGGCTATTCTCTTCACATCAATTGATTAAAAGAAAATTTTATTTGTTAAAGTAGCTAAGCTTACTTATATAGTAAAAGCAAAACAAGCTATTTTCAGTTATATGCCCATTTCAAGCACAAAATTAACTGCATAAGTTATTTTAAAAAACAGAAAATGCCAAGGATTTACAAGAAAAAAACTATTACAAATGATATATACACCTAATTTAAATAGTGATGAACAAATTATCAAAATTGGAAAATGAGCAAAAGTTGAGTTTTTTGGGATTCTAATATCTCAACATAATTAGGAATACACTGTCAAGTTAAAAAAAAAAAAAAAGAGTAGGTATTCTAATTTCACATTTCCTGAGAAAGATGATATAAGCCAATTAACTTTGTTGTCATATTTTTTTAAATATAAGTCATCAAAAAAGAATAATTTACCAGATAAGATATAAGGGAGAGTGGGGTGGAATGGGACAGTAGGTTTTTCTCTTTATGTATCATTCTAAACATTTAATCAATGGCACACTAGATGAAGCAATGATAGCCCACTCTTCAGTTGAAAAAAGTTGTTGATCTGTATAAGCTTGCAATTGTATAAAGAAAATGATTATTTTAAGAATCAAAAGTAAATTTGCTTCGTATGCTTTTTATGCTTTCTGTATATTAATGACTTGTTTCTGCTTAGATGTAATAGGTTCCCTATTTAAATTTATGGAACATTATACTGTATGTTATCCATAATTTAAACTAACCCTAAAACCAGTATTTTTGTGTAAACAATAAGTTTAACATAAAAGAAGGTAGTGGGGAGGAATGGGACAAGTCAAATTCCTTCTTTTTAATAATATGAATGTAAATTGCTGGTACTTTTCGGTTAGCCAGGCGCCAGTGTTATATATACACATATATATACGGGTGGGTCGAAAAAATCGAAATACTTACAATCGAAATGTAATAGAGTGGAAAAGTTGCCTTTTGTAATAGACAATAAATTCATGAAATATTATACCTATCGGTTAATATCTTTTACCGCCGCAAGGGGGCCAAAGTTTCAAAAAATTGCAAAAAACATGTATTTTTTAATATTTTTTTTTAATTATCTAAACGTGCGAATACAATTTCTAATAGGACGCAGTAGCTACATGAAGATATGAGAAATGTCCCGGTAAATATTCTTTATGATAAAGGTATTATCTTTTACTGCCGCAAAGGGACAATATTTTTTAAAAAAAATTGTAAAAATTTCAAATTTCAAGTTTTTCTAAATTTTTATAATATGTCTAGAAAAAAATTAATTTACTTTATATCTATTAATATGTCATAAATTGTGTTAACTATTTGTCATAGACTGAAAAATAAAAAAAAGGTAATCATTCATTGTTCTTGACGACCGTTTCATCTACTACTGTTTTAGTGCATATCAGCAGTTCATATACCACAAATCACAAAAATGATATAAAATGAACAAAATATTTTACCATTTTATTAATTAAAATACAGAGATGTTTAACGGATTAAATAAACTTAAAATGAAGAAGTATTTAAAGTAAATGAATTTCATAATATGGCTTGCTTTCAAATGAAGCCATTGTTCCTCGGGAGACCAAAATTTATCATATGTGATCCTCACTCTGTTCTGATCCACAAACTTTACCAGCAATTTAGTGACTAATTTCATTTCTGCTGATTGAATGGGACAAGGAAATTTATAATTGCTGTTATCTTTAATCGAACATTCTAAACTCACCAGCGTTGTCAGATCGTCAGCCGACAGACAAACCGTAACAGGTTGTTCCGTTAGTTTACAGTTTTGCCTTTCGACTAAAGCCATGCAATTTTAAGCTTCAAAGTTAAAGTATCTAATGACGGATGGCACTATTCGTGTCCACAGAACTTCGTGCTTTGGCAATCGGCTGATGCAGTACACTTTCAGGATGTACTGAATGAGTGCATCCTGAAAGTGTACTACATCAGTTGTTTCACAATTAAAATGAATCCACCATGTTTTTCAGATTCTGTGGACTATAATTAGTAACACCCGTTACTTGTCATATCATATACGAAAGATTATAGTTCCTGTAATTTCACGAAATACCTTTTCGTAAATCATCCTCATTGGAATGATAGCATATGAAGAAGAGGACATCAGGACCCCAGCCATAAAGAGAAGTGCCAAAGCACGAAGTTCTGTGGACACGAATAGTGCCATCCGTCACTTCGTCATTCCAGACTTGAACTTTAAGCTTAAAATTGTATGTATATAATCGAGTAGCAAAACTGTAAACTAACGAAACCAGCTGTTACGGTTTGTCTAACGACTGACGATCTCACGACGCTGGTGCGTTTAGAATGTTCGATTAAAGATACGAGCTATTATAATTTTCCTTGTCCCACTCAGTCAGAAGAAAGTTGCGTGAAATTAGTCTCTGAAGTGCTGGTAAAATTTGTGGACCAGAACACAGGGGGAATCACATCTGATCAATTTCGGCCTCTCGAGGAACAATGGCTTTATTTGGAAGCAAGTCATATAATGAAATTAAATTATTTAAATACTTCTTCATTTTAAGTTTATTTAATTCGTTTCGGTTAAACATCTCTGTATTTTAATTAATAAAATACTAAAATATTTTGTTCATTTTATATCATTTTTGTGATTTTTGGTATATGAACTGCTGATATGCAGCAAAACAGCAGTAGATGAAGCGATTGTCAAGAAAAATGAATGAATACCGTTTTTATTTCCCAGTCTATAACAAATAGTTAACAAAATTTATGACATATTAATACATATGAAGTAAATTTATTTATTGATAGACATATTATAAAAATTTTAAAAATTTAGAAAAAATGAAAATTTGAAATTTTTACAATTTTTTTAAAAAATATGGTTCCTTTGCGGCAGTAAAAGATATGCCTTTATCATAATGAGTATTTACCGGAACATTTATTATACACTGCTCAAAACAATTAAAGGATATTGCAGTTTTAGGTGGATTTTGTATCTGGTAAACTGTTTAGCTGATTGATACATGGTCGACAGACATAGTAGGTTATATGAGAATAAATTACACATGTTTGGCAGAAAAAAATGCATTTTATTGCGCATTTGTGTACTAAAGGAAAAAAACACAATTTGTGCATATGAGAAAAAAAGAATGAGAAAAGGTGTTTTCTTCAAAGAAAATCATTTTCAGTAGGGGGTATGGTTTCCACGGGCGGCCAGCAACGTTGAACACCTTTGAGGCATGGACTCAATGAGGCTATTAATGACGAGTTGGGGTATTCTGCCCCACTCTTCCAGAAGAGCTCTTTCCAGTTCTTGGAGAGTTTGTGGGGGTTGTTGGCGGCCAGAAACTCGTCTTCCTATAGCGTCCCAAACGTGCTCGATTGGATTTATGTCTGGAGGAGAACATGCTGGCCATTCCATTCGAACGATTCCTTCCTCGAAAAGGAAATCCTCCACCAGGTTTGCACGATGTGGCCTGCAGTTATCATCCATTAAAATGAAGTTATCTCCGATTGCTGCAGCGTAAGGTACTACAATAGGTCTAAGGATCTCATCCCTATATCGGCGACCAGTCAGAGCTCCATCTCGAATGATGTAGAGGTCAGTGCGCCCGTCAATGGAGATGCCACCATACACCAACACTCCTCCACCGCCAAATCTGACACTTTCGTGCACGAACGCAGGATTATTCCTACTGCCACGGTCCCTCCAGATGAAAATACGCCTATTATCCGGATGCACAGAAAAACGGGACTCGTCAGAAAACAGAATATTGCTCCATTCATTTCTCCTCCAGTTGACATGCTCGGTTGTCCACTCCCTGCGGTCGCGACGATGCCTTGATGTTAATCTAACATATACCATCGGTCGGCGAGCATACAGACCTACAGCATGAAGCCGGTTTCGGACAGTCTGAGTTGAAATCGTGGTGCCTGTAGCCGAGCGAAGGTGTTATTGGAGAAGAGTAGCGTTCATGGTTCAGTGTCTCCGAGCTGTTAACGCTAAATACCGATCTTCATTGGGCGTTGTTGCCCGTCTACGACCTTGCCCTGGTCTTCGGCCTGCACATCCACTCTCCAAAAAACGGTTCCAGATCCTGGAAATGACACTTTGTGACACTCCAATGGCTTGCACTACTTCGGCTTGAGTTTGGCCCCCTTCTAACCTACCAACAATTCTCAAAGCTTCTGAATCTGTCAAATGACTTCGCTGAGACATCGTACTCATCGAAACAAAGCAATCACTGAATGCCGATCATCCTTGTCTTCATTCTCTTTTATCCAGTTGAAAGTCAAATTTCATTCGCTGCCGCTGAAGCGACGTTTTTGACTTCGAACTCAAAATCTGCATACTCCACAGTTTGAAAACCAGAAAATTTTGCATTTGTGATTCTCTTCTTCTATTTTCGGCAAAAAAAATTTCGTTTATATCTTTATTTTATATAAAACTTCAAATATAATTTAATTGTTTTGAGCAGTGTATCTTCATGTAGCTATTGCGTCCTATTAGAAATTGTATTCGTACGTTTGGATAATTAAAAAAAATATTAAAAAACATGTTTTTTGCGATTTTTGGAATTTTTGTTCCCCTTGCGGCGGTAAAAGATATTAACCGATCGGTGTAATATTTTACAAATTTATTCTTTATTACAAAAGGCAACTTTTCCGCTCTATTACATTTCTATGATAAATATTTCCGTTTTTTCGACCCACCCTAATATATATATACATATGTGTGTACACATATATATATATAAATAACACTTGCGTCCGGCTAATGCATCAATATGTTTACTATTTTGAAAATATCGGATAGTTTTGATATTTTCGAAAATATCATGATATTTACAAACCCTGGTTTCTGCAAATTATTTTTCTATATTGTTCGAAGACATTAGAAAGTGTTTCATTTTGTATTCTATAAATTGAAATTTTTGTGTCAAAGTTGATTTTCTTATCTTTGTAAAAAGTGTCCCATTCCTCCCCACTCTCCCCTACTTGATTTGTTTGAAAAAAATAAAACATTTTATGTTTTAGAAATATGACTTATTTTAATCTTCAATGAGGACAAATTAAAATTTCAGCTATATCCTCATAAGTCCAAGGCATAACAATTCATTCTCACTCAAAGACATTGCACCCCGGGTGTTATACCAATTATCAAAATATCCAAATAATTTACTTTTAACCTAAAAATATAAAATAGAGTATTTTCAATATTTCAAAGCAAAATATATTCAGATTACGTGACATAAACATAACAGTAGTCCAAAATTAATGTAAACAGAACCTTCTAAATAATATCTATATTAAAAAATACACATTACCTCTTCGGTTACCCTTAGTAGCTTAAGAGCAGCAGCTGAACAGGTAGTATGGTTGTCAATTAAATCTACTGACACAACCGTTCTTAAAGGTAGATTATCTTTCTCAATTGTTTCAGGGGCTAACTTTTAATTACAATATCCATTTTTGCAGTACAATCTGTGTTTCTTTCAGTGGCTTGGGTTTTTATGTAACTACTCAAGTGGCATTTATACACTTTATGGTATTGACTGAAATAAAAACAGCAGAAGACATTTATTTAAATAAATATGTACAAGCTGAATAAAGATTTAAATATGTCATATAAATATGCATGAAATCATGATTTAAGCAGAAATAAAATAACAAAGCAGTGTATATTTACATACATGCAAACCCAAGCCTATTTTTAATCAGGAAACATAAATAATTGTATAATTATGCCGAAAACAATGATGGCGACGCGCCGAATGTTTACAAACGTGATCGAGTGGTCACGTGATTTGGCGATTTTTCTACAGCTTCCAATTTCGCCAATAGTTGGCGAAAAGTTCCACAGTTCGGAAATACGCAGCGAGTCCCATTGTTCTCATCCGTCGAACCCTGATTAACTCATGTCGGAGATATCATCGCCAAAAGGGTGTCATTTTTTGGCGGTGATCCCTTTCTTGGCAATTTTCCGTTTTCATTCACGTGATAAAAGAAACGCCCCAAAGCGAACGCAGACGAAATAGGTCTTGGTGGGATGCGGGAAAAACCGGTTTGGCGCGCATTCTCCCCACCATCACGTGATGGTGGGGAGCATGATATGTGCCTCAAGAAAAGGTTGCCATTTCTGCGTCCAGTTATATTAGAAGTCTATGGCAGAGATATAGGAGTCAAGAATAGGTTGCCGATTTGGAGTCTACTTATATTAGAAATCTGTGTGTGGGTAGAGTCTGCCGGGATCCAGATTTTTTGCTGTTAGCGAGACGTGATTGACGAATCAGGAGCCTGCATTTTTGTGAACTTTTCGCTGTTTCATGAAAAGACTTTTAAGATATATAGACCTGCAAACTGTCAGTTTAACTGAGGATTTTTGATCACAGCTGTTGTACGACAGTATATATGTTTTATATTTTAATTTACCTAAGAAAATGCTGCGGATCATTAAGTATTAGTCTATTCTATTTCATTTAGGCCTTTAAAGAAAAAAAACATTAAAATTATAGTGTTACTTTCGTTAATATGCATTTTTTTAATTACTTTTTTACATAAAAATTAGTTTAAAAAACGTAGATTTCTTTACAAGTAATATAAAATTTTGTAAATTACTATATTATGTTACAGTTCCTACCTTTAATCTAAACCTCCCTACCAGTTACTTTTGTAAGTCAAACTTTGAAAAAAGGTCGAAATATAATGTTTAACAACCTGTTTCCACATAAATTTCGTCTTTATTTAGGTATATAAGGCATGTTAAAATTAGGTACTCATTTTCAAACATACCATCCATAAAATTATTAATAAATCGCCTTATTCAACTTTATTTCTGATAATTCAATATTTATAACGCATATTTAGCTATAGCAAATAGCTTCATATAAAAAAAATATGCCTTAAACGTCATATATATTGTTAAAAATTAATTTTTAAGCTCATTCTAGCCATAGCACTTAATGGTAAATAACCACATCTGACGTACAAACCTCGCAGTTCAGGTGTTTAAATTTACTTCAGATGGCTGCCATGATTTCGCATGCTATTGAATGGGAATTGCCGGTCTATGTATCTTAAATGTCTTTGGTTTGATGTTAAACAGCAAAAAATTTCCAAAAATGCAGGCTTCTGATTGGTCAATCTCATGGACAATATTCTCCCTTTGTGTTCGAGGCTAAAAAAATTCATCTGCTTGGAAATGAACTTTACCCTCGAATGGCTACAACTACGCCTCTGCGGGAATTTTCCCTGCGAAAAAGACTTTATTGGAGGAAGGGGAAACAGTGTTAAACTGTTCTTCACGCCTATGGACTTTACCCACGAATCGCAACAGCTGCGCCTCCGCGGGTAGATACCCCACGAAAAAGACTGTTTACTGGACGAAAGGGAAGCAGTGTTGAAATGTTCTTCACGCCTATTGGTGTTTTTCTTCTTTTTACCCGCGGCTGACGTCACATGGGTAAAGTCCATTGGTGTTTTTCTTCTGTTTACCCGCGACTGACGTCACATGCAGAGACTCGAGGCTAACGAGAAAGGCAGGCTACCGCGGTAGGTCCGATTCTTCTTTTTTTACAGACCGCTGGAGTCACGTGATGCTCTTTCCGCACACGTTCATTGGTGCATTCGAGCATCACGTGACTCCAGCGGTCTGTAAAAAAAGAAGAATCGGACCCACCGCGGTAGCCTGTCTTTTTCGTTAGCCTCGCAGAGACTCAAGGGTAAAAGGTTCCATTCTCCCATTGGTTGACAAAAAACAAGAATCCCACGATTACTTCTCAAGGTTACAAGTCCTGATAATTGAGCAGTGATAGATACTTCTGCGTGACAAATCAGAGGGCACATCGCATTTCACCACCAAAACAAATCGCCAAGTGTCCCTTGAGATTATTTCAAGTATTAAGTTGCAATCATATTAAATTTTCTTTGCAACATGTAAGGAATTTTAATTTTAGGGAATTAGACGCCCCCCCCCCCTCCGAAATAATATCCTGGCTACGTTTAATTACCTATGGGTTTTGACTGTAGTTATGTGTGCAAAGCAACAGTAAATTCAAGCACACCCCTCCCCTTTCTTGATACCTGATGTGTTTTTTTAATAATAAATATATAAAAAAAGATTAATAAAAATACTCACTCAAATTTTATGCATTTTTTTTCATGGCACTTTGTGTGCGTAAATATAAATAGTTAAATGGCCAAACTAGTACTCAAATAATCAAAATTGTCAGAAAAGGAATTAGATCATCTAAATTCTACCTTGCCCGTATAGTAATTTGCAATAATAATATCTATTTATGATTACTACAAAATAACAAACAGGGGAAAAAATCTAAAAATAAGGTAATAGTGAATGATAGATAGCGAATGAAAAAGGTCAAGCTAAAATAAGTTATAATTCACACTTCTGGTGAAATATAATGAAAAAATAAATTAAATAATAATACAAATTTTTTTTTAATCTCACACACCCAAAATAAAAGTTGGAACCAAAAACAATAATATCTGAACAATAACTACCAAAAACTATAAGAAGTTTTTATAATGTATTTTGTTGCATTAAATATTTCTAGTTAATGGTTACTTGGACTAATGCCTTTAACTTAGTTTTCAAATATTTAGGGTGGTAATAGTGAAGTGGCAATTTATAATATTTTATTTAATAAAAATAATTTATGTTTTTGACTGAGTTTTCAAATAATATATATATATATATAATATATATATTGTTTTGAAAGTAGTACACACACATAAAATACACAGTACAGTGTGCACACAGTAAAGTACACAGTAGTAAACACAAATAAAAAATATAAAAGTAGCAGGGAGGCTAGTTTGGTTTGGTTTGATTTTGACGGTCAATTATCTGCACGAGGGATATAGCCCCAGGGGGAAATGCCCTTCGTGGGGGTCTTTCTAAGGGAACCTAACCCGTATATACGCATGGAAATCCATGGCTCGAAGAAAACCACGGAAACTCCGAACGATTAGGCCGACGGGCGCGATTGGGTTCGAACCCAGCATCTCCCGTCTACCAGCTTCGAGAGCAGAACCTCTCAGCCACTGGTGGGGCAGCAGGGAGGCTAGAACCTGCCTACTTGAGTTTGCCAGACGAGCGCTTTAACCACTGGACAAGGTCGTCCACAGAAAACTCTCACCAAAATAGCATGAATTAACTAAGTACGGTATTTCTCAAAGTGCTTGCATTTCATCGCCAAATCATCCGTCGGAAGCAAGCAAAGACGGGTTTCTGATCAACCAATGAGAGAATGGAACCTTTCACTCTTGAGTCACTTCCGACGTCACATGGGTAAAGTCTATTTTTTTACAAAATAACCTTAAAAAATTTATTGTTTTAATTAATTTAATTTACATGCTTTTCCATTACGGACGCATTTTTGCAAATAAAAAATTAAACACGCATATTTTCAGACGAAAAATAAATCATGGAGTTAGTAATTAGGGGAAAGTAGGGAAATGACGCTCAATTAAGGGAAAACGTGAATAGCTAGTCAAATTCACACAAAAAATCAATATTTTATTCTTTTAAACTTCATGTGCTCTTCATTGTAATTTTCCTCTATAAAAAAAATATTTTCAACCTAATTCACATTTTCTTTAAATTTTAAATCTTTTTGCAGTTGCAAAAGTTTATGTGACTATATTAAATTCTGCTGTCTTTGATAAAAAGAAAATGGCACTTGAACGAAAATTTCAAAAAAAATTATTTAGACTTAATAAGCTAAAAAATATTCTAAAAACTGGGAGGGCACCTAAGGGCAACAAGTAAATTAAAACGAAAAGGTAATAATCTAAACTATTTAATCATATCAAAAATTGATTTTAATCGTGCTTTATGATATATCATTTTCTATATTAAAACTGAAAAATTGTAAAAAATACAGAGTTTTTGCGACATTAAATATGAAATAACAGCTGATATGTGTAAACTTTATGCACATAAATCCGATAAAAAAAAGTCCATATTTTGTTTGGAAACGTCCAAAAATGAGCAGTATATTTTATTCCGCTTCAATTAACAGATTAAAAACTATACTCAAATTGATTCATTCATTCCCAACTAAGAAGCACCAACTTTGCGCTAGTCTATGAACCATACAATTATATTTATATCAAAACCAGTAGCAGGGTATAACGCTCTAACTATTGAGCTATAACAGGCAAAAAATGAATTACGATAGGATAAACTTTTAAAAATCGACTTTTGGCCAGCTAGAATCGGTAAATCACCCATTGCGCACTGTTAGTTTTGGCTTTAGTGCATAACGCATCTTTCTACGTTGTTTAGGCACAGAGCTGTGTATAACATATCTTCTACGTTACCTAGTTATAGAACTATCGTAGAGAATTCTATAATCAGGTGACCACAATGATGAAAGATTAGTTTTTAAAAAAGTCCTACCGTACCGATTTTGATGGAAGTTGCACTATTAGTTAAATATTCTTTTAGAGATGGTTTTAGTATAATATTTATCATATCATGTTTCTTAGTTATACAGCTATGAGGAAAATTTTATCATCAGACGAAATGTACGCAATCCATAGAATACAGAATAGCAACATTAATGAACAGACTCAGACTTTTGCATTCAAATTAATACTCATTAGAAAAGAAATGTAGTTTAGAATAAAGATAACAAATGGTTTTAAAACATCATAAATTTTGAAGCTGAATAAGGAAAAAGCAGCTGACGCTGGTCGAATTACTGTGGATCAGCTAGAAAAACCTGTCCGTTCTTTATGAA
Source organism: Maratus speciosus (assembly GCA_963932465.1). Lineage (NCBI taxonomy): Eukaryota > Metazoa > Arthropoda > Arachnida > Araneae > Salticidae > Maratus > Maratus speciosus. The sequence goes on along the minus strand of CAWVRF010000974.1, from coordinate 129,068 downwards.
TCCTACTGCACACATGAGATAGGGAAATTTGCTTGGTCTAAGTTTAACAGATCTCTGATATGATTGGCCTACGCCGCCAAGACTATTCCTGCAATGATCGTTATGACAAAAATGTAGTTGGTAGATTGGTTAACGGAAGTGTTTGTCTGTAAGCAAGCCCTTTCCTTTTAGTAAAAAAAAATACTTTTTTGAAAATATTTCTTCATAAATCATTAAAGTATATTTCTACTATCTATTAAGGATTCTATTATTACTATTCTTTACAAAAAAAGCTGCCCGCCTAACACGTTCTAAGAACAAATAAGTCAAAGCCCAGCCTGGCTCGAGTATGTAAAAAAAATGTACGCCTGAGCCTGACCCGACACAAGAGGAAATATCAGGCTCGGATTAAAACACAATGTAACTGTCCGATGCAGATCTGTACGTTGGGCATGCTACATTTCTGTATTTTGTTGTCAAACTAGCATCGAATCGTGCAACACATTTACAACTTATTCTCGGTCCAGCCAAATCTATTGAAAATGGACTTTACCCATGAATGGCAAAAACTACGCCTCTGCGGGAATTTCCCTTCGAAAAGACTTTATTGGACAAAGGAGAAGAAGTGTTCAAATTTTCTTCACGCGTATTGGTGTTTTTCTTCTGTTTACCCACGGCTGACGTCACATGGGAAAAGTCCGAGGCTAACGAGAAAGACAGGCTACCGTGGTACATTCCGTATATATATTTTTACAGACCGCTGGAGTCACGTGATGCTCGAATGCACCAACGAAGGTGTGCGAAAAGAGCATCACGTCATTCTAGCGGTCTGTAAAAAAAGACACGTGAGATGCACCGCGATAGCCTGTCTTTTTCGTTACACTGTTAAAAATATCGGGAAAAAATTACCTCTGTTTTTAAAGGCTATCTATTTTCTGACCAATGAGAATGCAACATAAAAATCTGTGGAGCATTCTCATTGGTCAGAAAATAGATAGCCTTTAATAACAGAGGTAATTTTTCACGATATTTTTAACAGTGTAGTCTCGGGTAAAGTCAAGGCTAACGAAAAAGACAGGCTACCGCGGGGCATACCACGTGTCTTTTTTTATAGACCGCTAGAGTAGCATAATGCTCTTTTCGCACACCTTCATTGGTACATTCGTGCATCACGTGACACCAGCGGTCTGTAAAAAAATATTTGTGGAATGCACCTCGGTAGCCTGTCTTTCTCGTTAGCCTCGGGTAAAGTCCATTGCTGATATTTCGTCGGCTTAGACCGATCCTTTTAAATTTGGTATACAACGAACGTGCGTTATGGCAAGTCATCTCATCAGTCTAAGCTCTGAGGAGCCCTTATTTGCATTATGTATGCACAGCCCCCAAAGGGTGGCAATGGACCCCACCCAAGAATGGCAACAACCACGCCTCTGCGGGAATATACCCTCCGAAAAAGACTGTTTACTGGACTAAGGGGAAGCAGTGTTAAAATGCTCTTCTCGCCTATTGTTGTTTTTCTTCATTTTATCCGCGGCCGACGTCGGGTATTTCCGAACTGCGGAACTTTTGGCGAAATTGCACCCCTGCACCTGGTTCCGCATTTGGCATTTGCACAAAGCAAGCAACCCTCTTGCTCCGTGGAGCTAATTTACAAACCCTCAAGCTTTGGACACCCTTGACGAAAGGGAAATGTAGCCAAATAATTTGGCGAGAGAAGATCAGTGCGCGCTGGAATGGAGCGAGAATTTGAGAATGAATCAATGAGTTGACGAGAATTTTTAATCCCGAATGTGAAAGGGAACGGTGATTTTGTTGCAATGTGGTATTTTCCGCAATAAATACTTCTCGGAATGGTATGTATTTTATTTATGTTAAACATATTATTGAATATAACTTTTCCTAATTTATGCCGATTTTTTTAAAAATAATGTACTACTTTTTAAAGTTATTTTATTTTTACGATACTTGCTGGAGTTGATTTAAGCCTAACATGTCAAGTGTTTTCAAAATGCTAAAAAATTATTTGAATTGTAAAATCCAGTTCGAATTTTTCTGTAATCAAATATTACAAAATATACATCAAGCTGTTAAAATTTTTAAACATACAAATACAATTTTTATTTTAGTTTATAATTTAAAAAGATATAAAAAAGATTGTATTCGAATTACAATTCGTTACATCTTTTATCTGTAGTAGTTATGTAATTAGCATTTAAAATGAAAAAACTATCTACAGCCTTCTCCGATTCCCTCTCCTTTAAAACAAAATCTGTTGCACATCTGCATACTAAAAAGATTGATGCAAAGTATCCCTAGACTGTATTTTTATAAATTGTCCAGTTTGTGTATGCATGACTTGTTTATATAAATTGTAAGTTTTCAATTTGTGTATGATGATTTGTTTGGAACAGATGTCTTATTATCCCGGGGTCTGCCATCTTGGATTTTTTTCTTGGCGTGAATTAAAAATTGTTTTTCAATTAATAGTTATAATTATTATATTCCAATTTTTTCAATATTATATTAATCTATCAACAATATTTAACCATTGGTGACGTTTAATACTTGGCGAAAAAGGAGTTTTCATGCAAGAAAAAAATCCAAGATTGCAGAACCTCGGTTAATAAGATATCTAAGCCATTTGTTTTTATTATTTTCTTAATTTTAAAACCAATTTTTTTTGCAGATCAAAATTATGGACTTTAGACGAGTTGTTGTTGACTCTGATATTCAGCCAGTTGAAAGCATTCAAATGGCTTGAAATGCAATTGCTTTTCTTGCCTTTAAATGTCTTTTTGCTAGCTCTTAGGCGACCATATGGATGTGTTAGTTGACCATTCTACAGAAAGCTGTTTTGAGGATGATGCAAACTGTTAAGTCAAAGTTTTCTTTAAGTAAATCAGGTCCAGCTAAATATTTTTTCGTACGTATCCTGTCATTTTAAACTTTGTGGTAAGTACTCAATTGTTATAATTAAATATAAAAAATAACCTACGACAGACGTCGTACTTAAACTTTTACATCTTAATCTTTTATGATTTGAGTACATTACATTGACTGTTTTTGTTTTCTTCATTTAATACTGCACATTATGTATTTACAGTTCCTAAAATTATGAAATTTAATCCCTAAGTGTGAATGAATTTTGAAATGCATAATCCAATACATTGCATTCAAGCTAATTATCTTAAGATCGAATTTTATAACATTCTAGTTTGTTAAAATTAAAATAATAAAACTTTGCATAAAATAAAAACAATACATAGAACGCGTTTTGAGCTAAAAATATTAACAGCTCGTCATAAACTAAAGTAAAACACGTGTCTGTAAGGGGACAAGAACTTTAGCTGATGACGAGCTGTTAATATTTTTAGCTTGAAACGCGTCCTATGTATTTTTTTTATTTTATGGTGATTTTTTACAAAGTTTTATTATTTTAATTGTTACATATCGCCAGTTTTCGGTGTTGTTTCGCTATATTCTATTTTGTTCTGGTAAAAATTCCTTTTTTACTGGTCTTTGATTATCTATCTCAGGTATTGTTACTTATCTGAATTTTTGGTGTTTTTCAAGATGGCCACCGGTTTGTTGTCTTAATCTTTGAATCAGTGTTTTATATATATTTAAAAAAAAAAAAAAAAACCTTTTGATATTGGTAGGATAGTCTATTTTATAATTAATAAAGTATATTTTAAAATGATTATATGTTTTCAAATATTTGATTATTTCAGTTTTAAAACTGCAGGTATTAGTGTGCCAAATGAAAAACAATATCTTCTTCAAAGCTGTTAACTTGACTAGTCTTTGTATATGAATTTAAAAGTACATCAAGTGTTTTATTATAGTCTATGAAAATATATTATAAGCATTCCTTCTAAAATAGTTTAATAATTGTTTTGATATTTGTTTCCTCTGCACCTCAAGAATATTACTATAGTTATTTAAAATAGGTTTTCACAGCTGCAGTTTTAACAACTAAACTAAAGGAAGCCATATTTGTTTTTTCTTAGTGTAAACAAAAATTTAAATATCTTGTATTGAAAAGCTCTTATAATTAACATAAGTATTTTTATTACTTCTCATTAATATTATTTGTATATTCTATTCAGTTATAAATATTTTTGGCTTAAGAATTGTTTTTATTTAAGCATTATTAGGTCTTACTATAGTTATTTTAAATGGGTTTTCACAGCTGCAGTTAGCAAGTAAACTAAAGGAAGCCATATTTGTTTTTTCTTAGTGTAAACAAAATTTTTGAACTGGAAATTTAAATATTTTGTGTATATTGTATTGAAAAGTTCATATAATTAACAAGTATTGTTGTTATTTCTCATGAATATTATTTGTATATTCTATTCAGTTATAAATATTTTTGGCTTAAGAATTGTTTTTATTTAAGCTTTATTAGATCTTACTATAGTTATTTTAAATAGGTTTTCACAGCTGCAGTTAGCAAGTAAACTAAAGGAAGCCATATTTGTTTTTTCTTAGTGTAAACAAAATTTTTGAACAGGAAATTTAAATATCTTGTGTATATTGTAATGAAAAATTCATATAATTAACAAGTATTTTTGTTATTTCTCAAGAATGTTATTTGTATATTTTATTCAGTTTTAAAAATTTTTGGCTTAAGTATTGTTTTTATTTAAGCATTATTAGGCCTAACTTTATCTTCATAAAGATAAGTCTTCATCATATTCTTTTGAGAAACTCATTTTAATGTTACTTCTCATTGTTAAATTTTTTAAGTAACATAAATCTTCATTCACTGTTTGTTTTCCTGAAATATTGAAAATGCATAAATGGTCTCCTCTTACTGTTTATCATACTATAAACAATAAATATAGCCCTTTTTTACATTACATCATACAGAAAATACATTTTATTTTTTAAATTATATGTTGCAGTTCACTTGAAAGAAATCTTTTTATTTTTGACAAGTTTATATATATATATATATAAAGTTTAAAATAATTTAATCGATAAAATGGTTTCTGCTTAATCCTTTATTGTTTCCCTTTTTTATTTTGCTTGCTTTCCATATCAAATATAGAAAATTATGTTTGCTTGTATGACAGACAACTTATTTAGAAATATATTATTAAAATTTATTTTTAATATTTTAATTATTTGAAATAATTAAAGTACATATGTACAATCCTTCTCCCTCCTTCCAATAAATTGATCTTATAGCTTTTAAATGTATGGTGCAATGCAACAAATTACAAGAATTTAAGCTCGTACTCAATCAATAATTCTTAAGAAAAGTATTGGGACAATTTATTTATTGTAAATTACTCAAAATAGGCTAAACAATTCCTTTAATGCTGGTTCATTAAACTTAGTTTTTTTGTTGTTTTTTTACATGCAGTTTAAAAACAGATTAGACCATTACATATAACACCTGCTTTAAACTATATTAGTTCTTCAATGTCTTTTTCCTAATTATATTATGTACAAATTTGCCATTCATTTCTACTATTAAAAAATACCACGTTGCAGAAAAATTTTGCTGTTTTTGAGGCTTGTCGTAGCAGAAAGTTTACAAAACTTTTGCCACAGGGCTATGCATTATGTGTAAGGATCGACTGAAACTGAATTTCGGTAAGCTTCCTATTTTTGGACAAAAACGAAAACATAATTTTTTTAAAGGTATTAATACATACATAAATATATGAAAATATGAATTAATTATATGTGTGGTCCGAGTTGGCTCTGTGTGCCTTTGACCGAAACTTTTTATTTTCATACAAAATAAAATGTAATTTATCTACATTACACATATGATTTTCTAATGATATGAATTTCAAGTAATTAAAAAATGTTTTAGATATGCATACCTCAATGTATCTTTTATTATGTAAATGATCATTTGTTATACTAGAACTTTCTCAAAGAGTATTGGAAAAACTTCTGTGGTTTCAAACTAAAAATGTTCTGTTACTGTTAAGTCTGCAGCTTTTAATGAGCACATGAAAAGCACCTTCAAAGTTTAGTCATATATGCATTGCTTGCTTTGTAATTTGTATTCATGTCTCGAGTCAGTCATGACTTATAAACAGTGAAGTTTATAGCAATGAATAAAGAGTGCCTCATTTGAGCCATTACAGCTCAAATCATTAAGTAATGTTGAAAATTTCTGAAGGAAGAAATGAGATTTTTGGAATACTAATAGTTTCGATCCAGCAGCATTTTCGGAGAAAGTTCGATTTTTGAATGAAAATTAATTTTCAGTTGATCTCTAATTATGTGTTTACAGTTCCTTAAATAAGAAAACTTTTTCCTATAATGTAATTCAACTTTGAAATGTATATTCTTATAAATTTAATTAAAGTAGACTAATTATGTTAATATCTAATTTTGCAATCTTTTTTTTTTTTTTTTTCTACTGGTATAAATTTCTTTTCTCATGATTTTTGTCTCAAATTATCTGAGCTATTATTGTTATTTATTTGAATTTTTGGTGTTTCTGAAAATGATTATCGGTTGTCTTAATTTTTAAATTGGTGTTTACATTTGACATTTTTCAAAGGGCACTGCATGCTGCTCTTTTTAGATATGGAGAAGGCACCCGACCCTTTTCCCAGTATCTGCTTTGCACTATTTTTTCCCTTCCCATGTGGACTTTAGAAACCAGAGTTACCACTTTCTATTTGAAAACTGCCCCTTTCCAGAATAGCATGCATTTCCTAAATTCATCAGGATTTCTCTCTAAGGCTATGCTTTCATTACAACACAAATTTAAATTAATAGAAGATGTTAACATTTTGGTCCTGCCATTTTCCTATTGTATTTAATGCTAAATTATCCTTTTATAGCGAATTTTCGCAATGTTAAGGGGCCGCTGCACTGAAACTCCCAGAACTCGAAATCCCATGTTAACCTATGGGAAAACTTTCAAGCGCGATGACTCATTACCTAATATAATTATTAAAATACCGTTTACACCATCAGAAAGTAGACGTCAGATGCCGATGATGTGCGTTTTTAAAAATTGTCTACGTAAATTTTAAGTATCTTTAAGAAGATGATAAAATTTAATCAAATGGAAATTGCAAAGTTTATAGGAATTTTTTACGTACTTAAAATTTACAGAGATAATTTTTTAAAACACACATCATCAGCATCTGACGTCTACTTACAGTTGGTGAAAATGGTATTATAATAATTATATTAGGTAATGAGTAATCACGCTTGAAAGTTTTCCCATAGGCTAACATGGGATTTCGCGATCGGGGGGTTTCAGTGCAGAGGAGCCTTAAGAAACAGCTATAGCAAAATTTTCTCCAGTTGACCACTGAATTTTTTTTTCTAACTTTTCTGCAGTTGTGAAAATAAGACTTTGACTCTAATTTAATAAAAAAAAAATGCATGCCAGCCAGTGAAACACGGTGCAAATCAGTGATAAGTCTGATTATTAAAGGTTAGAAACAACTGCATTCTTTCCGTTTAACGATACAGTTTGCAGGTGTGATCCAGTCCACTCATCAGTCAATTCCCTCATAAAGTGAATATCCTTTATTTGTTTGCCTATATATTATTATTTTGATTCTGTTTTATAAGTAAAAATGTTCACAGATAATTTTAAAATGAGTATAATTTACATATAATTTTTTTTTAAGTTTAGCCAATTGATATTTTTAATGTTCCTTATGTAAAACCAGATACAGAAGATATTTTCGGAATCCAGTCCGTTCTCTCTTTTTTTTTTTTTTTCATGAACAGGGAGGCTGTGCATGTAATCTCTGTGGATATATCTTAATACATTGATTATAATTATGTCCCAGACACTGAAAAAAATCTTGATAGCTTTATAAATGACATTTATTCATTTAGAGGTCTACACAGGCCGGATTTCCAGACCCAGCCCGGCCCAAGCGAAAGCTGCCCTGTTATGATGTAAAAATTAAAAGTTCAGTCCGGTGCTGGCCCATGCAAAAAACTAAATCAGATGCGGCTCAATTTCTACAAAAAATTCCAGTTTTTCTTAACATACAATCAGGGTTGGGTTTTTGACATGACAAGCATCAAAAACTGGTTTAAACTGTCAAAAACCGCCAAATACATGTAACACACTAAAACATTTTAACAACAATAGGTAAACATTAAATAAGTCAAGGATTTATGCGATCTTTTATTTAAATTTATTGTAATTTAATAATTAAAAAAATTATTAATTGCAATAAAATATTTTAATTTTTTGGAATTTTCAATCAGAAGAAAATCATTTTGTACAATTAAATAATCTGGGTCAATTTTAGCATGCTGCAGCACACAACGTGTTTAGCACATTTATTTACACCCAGATGATTTCTGAGTTTAGAGTATGAAGCGTTAGAAAATAGTCTGTCTCTTAATTGATGCTGAGCTAGTAGGACTTGATAGCAAAAGCATTGCTAGATGAGTAAATTTTGCAGCAGGCTCAAAAAGCTATTGCATTTAATGATACCTTTCCACCAAGAAATGGGGTCCCTCCTATAGAACTGAAATAAGAAGACGGGAAAGGAGATTCTTTAGCTTCATACACAATAATATGGGTAAGCATCCATGAATTCTCTCTGTAGCTCAAGCACGAGCTGAATCAACTGATAAATCAGTCAACCCTTGCCCCTGATGGTTGGGATACAAAATATAAGCCAAACAATTCTTAGCCTGTATCAATACAGGTCTGATATACACTTATACTGCTATCAGCAGAGGAACTGTAATCGTGTTGTGGAAGATACCTGTTACGAAACTGTGTGTTGAATCCATAGAAAAGTCAGATATTGTTGACGACAGTTCTTTATTTATAATTCTATTTCATTCAATTTATAAAAATACAGCTTTAAGTTGAAAAATATTCAGAGCCAACCTTGTTTAAAATAGCTAAGTGAATCATTAAAAATAACTTTGGTTAAAACCGGATTAACTTCAATACACCTGGAGCTTTTCAAAACAGCTTAAATTTAAATCATAGCTAAAACCGTTTTCTAAAAACATCGTAAAACTCAAACTAAATATCTTACTGTAACTAAAACTCAAACATATTAAAATCATAATGATAACTTTAAAGAAATGAACAGAAAAGAGAGAGCGCTGCAATTGATCAGCGAAACGCAATTTATACCTTTGAACTGGAGACGATTCTACTTTACAAAAAGGGTAGACCTAAAAATAGTCGATTACGGAACGGCTAACGCCATCTATGAACCACTTAAATTTAATGTCAGTTCTTTTAAATTAATTTACTTTATAGGAAACAATTAACATTATATTCCAGGTAATGAAGATATTGCTTTTAAAATAAAGAAGTTCTATAAGCATTAAAATGTAGAAAGGAAAGCTATTAAATCAATATAAGTTTATGCAAAGTTTTTAACCCATATTAGCCATAAGTGACAAGTAAAATCGGTTGACTGGATAACAACAATGATATGGTTTCTATTGTGCACTTTTTCAATATGGGGCTTAAAGGAATTTTCTTTTAGAAGACCGAGCCAATTTTGTTCAGCTTTAAAATCAAAAACATTTTTATATATTTAAAGAAAGCATGTTTTAAAAAGATTTTGACTTTAAGCTTTTTTTTTAATTACTTCTCTTATTTTGTAAATGTTTAAGATTAAGAATCCAATTTCAATTTTGAATGAAATGGTTATTGCCTAGACTAGAATAACATTGATGCACATTATCTTGTTATATATACAAAAAAATCTGCATTTTTCAAAGTTTTTTTTTGTATAAAAAAAAGTCTAGCTAATGCTTTAAGCTCTCAAAAGTAAGAGAAATTAAAACGATTTTAAGTAAGAGAAAAAATATACAGCTCAGGTGAGCTTAATGTCTATTTTTAAAAAAAATAAAAATTTTAGCCTGTTAAAAAGTTGTACTTAACAATAATACTTTACTATGTACTAATTATTGATATACAGTAATAGTGAATTTAAAATATTACATGTAATGTTGTCATGTGTGACATTTAATGTGAATTTTTACAAATAAATTTTGTATTTGAGGTTTTTGACATGATGGTTTAAACCCGACATAAACTGACACACGTCAAAAACCTGCCAACCCTGCATACAATTAAGATTGAGATTCTTTTAAAGAATACTGTATACATATTTATAGGAAAATTTTACTGCATACTTTAGATTATATGTGTTCACAAGACAGAAAATACACAATAGCAACAGCAATGTTAGACGCTTAGACATTCATGAGAAAATTAACGTAATTTAGAATAAAATAAAAAAAAGAGGGTTAAAAACATCACAACTTTTGAAGCCGTATAGTAAAAAGTAGATTCTTGAAAATATTTCTCTGTAATTAAGGCTCAAATACAAAGAAGCAACTTTCTGACACATTACTGAATTCATTTTTGTTCGCTGTTCAGAAACACGTAAAATTGACAGGTGTTCTTATTCAGGAACTATGTAATCAAATGGCGTTTTCTATTTTTAGCCAAAATATTGTCAAAGTTGGAGTTTTGAATCGAATTTCTGTACGTGATAGCATGGGAAAGGAGAAAAACCTGTTATGTGACAAAAATCTCATTTTACTTGATAAGCAATTTATTTATTTAAAAAATGGAAATTGCTATTTGATTCCAAATCGCCTGAGTAGTCAGGCCTGTCAATTTTATAACTTTTATAGTTAAAAATGCTGCCACTGAGCCCTGCAAAGTTAAGTTTGTGTTTAACAGAAAATGCGACTTTCTCCAAAATTATGTCACCCAAGATAATCACCATAACATTCCAGCAAAGTTTGAATAAACTGCTACTGCCCCTTTTAGTTTCACTTGATTTGGAAATAGGCTGTGGGGGGGAACATACTTTTGCATTACATTTTTGACAATATCTAAAATTAAAACAAATATTTTTGAATACAGTGTTACAAGATCTTTCCAACAATACCCAACATGATACACACATGCCGAAAAAAAATAAAGTAACTTAGTCACCCTATTTTTTTTTAATTTAATATATATATTTTTAAATATTTGTGGATAGCTAAAAATCTATAAATATGTGAACACGATTAACTTATAATGGCTCCATTTTCTTTTTTTAAGTATGGTACCCTAAAAAAATCAATGAAAAATAGATCTAAGAATTTAAAATATTGTGATTGGGGAAGGGTGGCACAAAGAAGAGGAAACTGAAATTTCGAGAGGGAATTTAAATGACATTTTTATCACAAGCGTTAATTACCGAAAGGAGGATTTAGGAAATGGACTTTACCCATCTGACGTCAGCCGCGGGTAAACAGAAGAAAAACACCAATAGGCGTGAAGAACATTTTAACACTGCTTCCCCTTCGTCCAATAAACAGTCTTTTTCCGAGGGTATATTCCCGCAGAGGCGTGGCTGTTGCCATTCGTGGGTAAAGTCCATTTTGAAGAATTCTTGCCCTTGTTGGGAATAAATTTCACTTACTAACCGTAATTTCTGGAAGAAACGCCGCATGTGAAATTTCCGCAGTAATCGCGAATGACATGCTAAACAGAAACATATTAATAAGCTGAATTAAGAAATTATAAAAATGAAATTATTAATTAGAAGTAAATAATTTAAATACAAAATTCGAAATTATTAATATGATTTAAATAATATAAATACGAAAAACTACACTGAAATTGCAAAAAATCTGCAGCTTAAATTCTGGCATATGGCACGGATGATAAATTGCATCATTACCTTGGTATATCACGAATGATTCTGCAACAAAAAAAATTAATTAAACTGAATTTTAGAAACCACAAGTACCAAAATATGAAATTATTAATTTGATATAAATAATATAAGTATGATATTCAAAATTGATAATTCATTATAAATAATATTTAAAAGAAAAAAAATCCTGTTGAAATTGAGTAAACTTTTCTATACACTGAAGAGTGTCATGAGAACGATTGGGCGTTAGCAGTCTCAACTTTATCTCAAGTATCTTAAATAGCGTGTTCGAACGGGATAAAATGACATTTATTTTCACCGTGCCATATATTAAAATTATTTACAAATAGATAATAAACGTATTAATTTTAATATTTAGTGCTATGTACAAATAAAATAACATTATCACATCCCATTTCGTCAATTGAATAAGATATGGAAATTCTCATTTTAATCATTTCTAAAAGAATCTGTAGATCGGAAATAGACTTTTTTTAAAGGGGGGGTGGGGAGATTAAAAAGAAACCTCGTGCAATAATTCATCGAGATCCAGTAATTTTAAACGGAAAAGCATAGAATTTGCTGGCATATCTATCAAAGTGATTTGAAATCGAATACGTTTTTCCATTTTCGATAAATGTATTATATCTTAAGTTATAAACGATGGCTATTTGATGATGACCTTCCCTGAGCTGTCTTATCTGGAAATTCAGTTCAAAAAATCAACTTTTAGCATTTTCTAAATGTTTTTTCCCTTATCAAAAACTGAAAAATGCTATTAGATTTTGTTAAGTATTAATAAATGCACCAATAGTTTTTATACGATTAAAATTAAAAATGACTTATAGTGAATACAACCGTTATTTATAGTGTGTATGCATGTTTTATAATAAAGTTCTCAAAAACAAATCAAAACTTTTTATTTAATTCCAATCAATCTGCAAGAAATTTCATGATTTTCTCCTTTCTTCTATCACTCTGTTTGGAACAGTTTAGCTGTCACAATCTCAAAGAAATAAATATAGATTTCAATTAGAAGATTTTGCTTTAAAAGCATTTATACATGAAATGATTACGAAGGAAAAAAAAAATAAAATACTTACCATCACTGTGCTGTTTCTTAAATACAAGATATTTTAACAATGCAATTGAATCTGTTTTATTTTATGGTCGTTTCTAAGAATATTTGGCGTTATTGTAGATATTTTTAAAATACTTCTTGCATGAACATTTCAAAGTTGCATTTTATATTTATTTCAATCACTTGGTACAGAATTGAATCCTGCATTGGGTCGCGTAATGGCATAGTACTCAAACCCGACTGAAGTTCGGGTTGGGTTGGCGCGTTTTTTTCTTTTGTTTTGTTTTTTTTTCCCCCGTTGTGAGTCGGGTTGGTTTTAAATGTTCAGTTCGGCTTGGAATTTGATTCGTTCGAGTTAACTTTTTTTAAAAAAAAAGAAGATGCTAAATATTTGTTTAAATGGTAAAAGCCAAAATAACTTGATACAAGAAATATAATTGTAGACTACTTTTTCGTAAATGCATTAAAATATGATTAATTTTCCTTCATTTTAGATTTGGGTTTTAATATTTCTGTTGAAAAAATTTGTTCTTGTCGGGTCTCAAGTTGACTTTCAGCAGAGATTTTGGATTCGGATAGGATACAATCCGGACCTTGCAGATCAGAGTAGAGTCCAACATTTGATCTTGTAACCTGATTTTACCTGCTATTGTTTTCTTATGGATAGAGGGGGGAAAAAATGGGATTTTTTCTAGAAAATACATTTTTCACAAATAGAATATTTTCTTAGAAAATATGGAATATTAAACATTTTAAAAATTTATATCCACTAATTTGTTTTATGTAACCTATGAATATTGTATTAAATCATTTTCATTCGATTTTTACTTAAAATGTACACATTAGAGATCTGCACACACCTTTTTAATCTCTTTTTATTAGACTCGGGCTGGACCATGCTCGAGCTTAATTTTTATCTGCAGACTCTTGCCGGACCAGGACTGGAGAACTACTTATTTTTTTGGGAGGGCCGTGTTAGACCGGCAGGTTTTTGCGAAAATAACAGTGAAATTTTCCTTTGTTCGACGAAATCTTTAGAAGTTTATTTCATTTTATTAAATTATAGAGAAATACATTTTAAAAAATCTTTATAGAGCTTCAAAATTATTTTTTCTTAAATGTTTTTCTTCCATTTTAAACTACATTATTTTTTCTAATGAGTCATGGTGACTCATTAGAAAAAAAAAAAATGTAGTAATGTCCATTTAAATGAATTTCTCCGAGTAATCAATAATGTTGCCATTCCATATTTCATAGCTTGTGGACATACTAGTTTAAGCTGCAACTGCAAAATTTTTACATGAGTATGTATAAAATATATCTTAAATAATTTTATTTATAGGATAATGTTGATTAAGAAGTTATCTGATTTTCTATCAAAAATGGAGCCTGGTTAAGACTCTGGGCTTGATTTAGTTGATTTTTCTTGGCTGGGTGGGTCAAATTTTTAGCATAAATGCTAAAAGTTTAGCCCAGGCAGGGCCAATATATTTTGATCATCTGGGTCTGAAAATTTCTGCTCGCCTACATTATTTAAAAATCTCATTAATATTAAATTTCTCATCTTTGGTATCTGAATTTTTGGGAGTGAAAAAACCGGGAATGGGTTCATTCTTCAAAGGTTTGCAAGGGCCAAAATTTTAAGTGCTGGTCTCGGCCCTGCAAGTATGAAGATTATTGCTTCAGCATGGCCTGTTCCATGCAAAAATCAGTAAAATTTGGCCCTTCATGAAAATTTTTGCAAAAAATGCATAAATTTTTAAATCGCCATAATTCTATAATTAAACTTTTAAAAATATTATTTTTAAAGAATAGCAATTTCTAGGCAATAAAACATGTGAAAAAGAGCCTGCCCAGGAATGTAAAAATCTAGGCGCCAGCGGAGAGTCTCTCACCACTAAATTTTATTTGCTATTTTTTGTCTAATTTTTTTGTAAGAATGGTAATAAAATTTAAGCGACAAAACCTATTAAAATTTAGTGGCGAGAAACTATCCGCTGGCACCTAGATTTTTACACCCCTGAACCTGCCTATGACGGAATCCTGCCTTAAACAGAAAAATGTGTTGATTCAAGCAAAATGAGTATATAATAATATGTGAGAAAAGAATATAATACATTTAAACTTGCTAAGAAAAGAACGTGTCTGTAACGCATATTTTTTCTTTCCTAATTAATTTCGTCTTATAGAAGATTTTACTGTATAGCATTTTTCAGATTCTTAAGTCTCCAATACATAGAATATGGATCAGAGCTGTCCTTAGCGAAAGCGAGGCTGTGTGCAAGAATTGTTGCAAGGCCCCCTTCTACCGATGTTTTCAATTTAGCATATTTTTTATTAATCTGCCTGAAATTTTGAATAGTAATTTTTGCTTTATTTAATGATAGACATTCCGTAATTAATGAAGTGAAGGTAACTATTCAGAAATTCTGCTAGCTATTTTGAATTAAAAAAGCAACTAAATTGGCCACACAACACAATCACCCTTTGAAAATGTTCGCATGACATATACACGACAGCACAAACAGGATTATGCTTTTATTTTTGCTTAATAAATGAAGGTGAAATATATATATAGAGAGAGAGCTACTTTTTTAGATGCATTCGTAATAATATAAATACATAGCACCTATAATCATTTTCTGGTCAGATCATCTGTAAGCATATAACAACGCAAAAATTATCCAACCAAATGGTTTAAAATTGAATATATAGAATCGTTGCACAATTTTGTCGAGTCATTTCAAATTTTTATGAAAATTGAATCAAAACTGAAAAAGATATTAATAAAAGTTTTCTTCATTCTTGAATTAAATACTATCCTAAGTCATTAATTCAATGATATCCCATGATAGGTCATGATATTCTAGGTTGCCATGGTGATGACATCCTATTTAAGATTGAGTCCTATTATTTCCGTACTGCCGAACTTAATATATATAATCTTAATAAATTTTGTATTTGTGCCTTTTTTCATAAGGGTGCAACAGCTATTGCACCAAAATCTGAATATTTATGAAACAGTTATCATATGAACGCACCTCATTTGCCACATTTGACGTACAATTTCAGACTTGTTTAATTTGTTACTGAAATGATAGAAATGTAGATAGATCTGAATAATATAAGGAATTTTCGTTTAATTTCAGATTAATTTCGTGTTAACTATCAAGTTTATTGGAAGTATAATGTTAAAATAAATTAGTTTATATCAATGTTGATAAAATTGAGTGCAATTACAAGTTTTAAATTCAGGTTCCCTTAAAAATTATGTAAATTAAACTTGCATTTAGAAATTTTTTATTTAAATTTTGCAAATTATGCTTTTATCAAATTTTTCATTATTTAATACTTAAATAATGAAAGAATATGCTTCTGTTTCCATTAATTTGGTTTCTGAGATGTAAATGTGGTAATAAAATAATGTGAATAATAACTTTTGATTGGCCGAGACCGGGACTGAGCTTTTAGCTGTTACACTGGGTCAAGATAGCATATCTCTGGCAAGGTCTGAACCAGGGTCAGAAAATTTCGGCTGCTTCAATCCTCTAGTATATTTATGTGATATTGGTAAACAGGCGATCAGTGTGTGAAAATATTTTTCTTTAAAAATATAAAATCATACAAATTCGAGGGTTTACACTACCGGAGACAGTCAGGCCCCCAACACTACGTTCATTTGGAAAAATTTTCATTTAAATCATTCAGCATTGATTTTAGGTATATGTAAAGTTATCTCGAGTTATGCCGGTCTTTTATTTAAAAATACATTTAAAAAGAGACCGGGCGTACGTAATAGGCTTAGTGCAAGCTGCCGAAGGCAGCGGAGCCAACAACTCTAGGTTTGTTTGGATAGATTTTCATTTAAAAATATAAAATCATACACATTCGAACCTCCATCATTCGGCTTGTTTAGACAGATTGTCGTGTAAAAATATAAAATCCTTCAACACTGATGAGATATTTTAAGCTTATGATTACAAGACTGGACAACGCTGGGGGATCAGGACGTTCATATAATAAAAATAAAAAAACTAGTTGGACGTGCCAATCCCAAAACTTTCTTTGATCTCATACATCTTATTATTTCAAAAAGTAGTTACAGATATTAATACAGTATAGGACCCCAAATCCGGAATGCTCGGTATATTCTGTTCTATCTGAGTACACTAATAAAAGTGTGCTTAATTTTTTTTTACATTTTATTTATGCTTATTTTAAGCATGGTACTTCCTCAAACAATAATCTTAGTATATTAAAGTCTTTATTTTAATCTACGCGATTGTTCTGATTATACACAATTGATAATTATTAATTTCCTTAAAAATTGTCTTAAATCAAAAAATATTAAATAAATTAAATTTACTCTTATATGAACAGTACATAAAAGCACTAAAAATTTCTAAAAAGCAATAAGTTACTTACTTCTCATAAAGATAGGCAATAAAACAAAAAGAAGTAGCTTCCATGCAGCATATAAAATGTGATTTAGCCTGCAAGTTTGAATCTAAAAAGACTAAAGATTATTCTTTCTAATCTATAGCCTCCCAGACGCATTCCAACGGGCCAACACAAAAATAAGCAACCAGCGATGCTGCAACTGTACTAGAAATTAGTTGAATTTTGCACCTTTCTGCACTGACCGTTGTCATGTTAGTGGCAATAACTGATGTTGCTGATGAACAGATCACCCAGCTTAACACCTACTCGCACCATCCTTGTTGCCTTTCCATCATCAACTGTTGTAGCTAAAGCATGTAGCAAACTAAAAAAAAAAAAAAAAAAAAAAAAAAAAATCTAATGGTATACAGAAATTAGTTTTTGAAAAGCAAATATTATTTACTAATGAATAACTATTTATTAGCTAAGAAATGTAAGTATGCTTGTTTGAAACCATTAGACAAAAAAAGAAGTAATTATGCTACTGTAGCATGTAAATATTTATCACATAATGCTAATTATGAAAAAATACTTTTAAAGTGATATAAATATTGCAATAAATTTTTGTTATTTAAAAAAGGGGATACGATACGGCAAAACAGTTCTTTTGTTTACATTACATTTTTATCAAATTTGAGGATAAAGTTATAAGAATTCACAAAATGAGAGCCTCAACATCTTAAGAATTTTAAATCAAAACATCTTAAGCACAATTATATATATTTAAAAAATAAAAGCACCTTAAACATATTAATATTTAAAAAATGAAAACCAAAATATAATACAAGAATAAATATTTGATTCAAAAGGTAAACGCCGATTTTTTAAAGTACTACTCTAAAGTAGGGACCGAGAAACGGAAAATAGCTAATTATACATGTTTACTAAAACAGTATCATTTGTAACATTAATAAAAACCTTAAAAAAAAATAATAATTTTGCCTCAAAGCAATAATTTATAAAAATACACATGCTACCACTTAAATTCCTTCAACTATTACGAAACTTTAATAAAACTACATTTAAATACAAAATGTATAATTATATATATAAAAAACATCATTACATACCAAATAGAAGTCTTTTGGTTTATAAAATTGCCATGGTTATTCGCTAATTTAACAATATTTCCAAAGGATAATACGCTAAAAGAAAATTCTATCTAATCCAATATCAAAATATTAGCTTCTTCCTAATTTACAAAACCTCAAGCTTTCAACACCACCTACCTACACCGACGATAATACACGCATGCGCACGCTAATTTACAAACCCTCTAACTTTGGACACCTACCAAACGCGCATGCGCGTACTGATCTCTTCTCGCCAAATTATTTGGCTACATTTCCCTTTCGCCAAGGGTGTTCAAAGCTTGAGGGTTTGTAAATTAGCCTCCGTGGAATCACCGAACTGACATGCGTCCATTGAATTTGCCGCATTAAGCACGTACAAACGAAAACAAACAAGGCTGATTGTGATAATAAAATATGAAATGTCACGTATTTAAGCAAATAATATTCTGGACAACTTGCTGTTTTGCCATTATTTTTCTTACACAACTTATTTTATAAACTTAAATAGGTTTTTTTTGGGTTTAGTTTTATATAGATTCTTTAGCGAATGATTATTTATTTAATTTTGAAGCTTAATTTTTATATATTCAATTTTATAATGCGAGCCTTTTTAATTAATAGAAATTGTGTATTAGATATGATATTAATTCAAACTATATCACACTAAATTACGTATAATATATTATTAGCTTTAGTTATTTTGTAATTGGATAATGATAATATTTTCTGAATAAGTATTTTAAAAAGGTAACTAAGCTTTTAACTCTATATTTTTTATGCATCATTATTATATTTTTCTTCTCCTGCTTATTATATATTAACAAACAGCTTCTTTTTATATTAAAAAAAAAATTCTTAGTCATATTTAAATTCACAATTGGTCTGATTGATGTACCAAACACACAATGTTAATTGTTGGAACAAAAATTAAATTTTAGCACTATTATAGTTATCATTTTTATTCCAAATTACTATATTGATTGTTTACAATCATCAAAACAAAAGAGTGATTTTCAAAGCTGAAATTTAATTAAAAAAAAATATGTGAAGGTAAATTCAGGTGTTTAGAAATGCTATCAATTGAACATAAATAAAAAGTCCAAAAAGCAGTTATGATACATTTACATTAAAGCAGAAACTTTTAACAAGCATCTGTAAAAATTTTCTGGTTATTGCCTTTGTAGGTATGATAAAATCAAACTATGATTTTATGTTTTCATACAGACAAAAAGAAATTAAATATGAATAACAAGGAAGTGTAATTTTCAGTAAAATATAAAATCTAGTTTATAGAGTTCGATATAATTTTTTTTTTCACACTTCAAAGAATTGCCTATTTATTTAAAGTATATTCACAAGCACTACATATTCAGGAATTCAAGCATTTTTTTTTTCTTTGCAATGTCCTTAATCCAAAAACAAATCTTTTTATCTAGTTTGTTTTATATTGTTCAATACTTATTTCTAGATGATGATCTAGAAAGAAATATTGCAATACAATATATCTATCTATAATTTTGAGAATTTGATAAGTCATATAAAATCTAGCTTTTTAAACATGAGGGATATTTTTAGTTTATTTAGCATATTGGTGAGTCAACTAGGTGAAACACCTACAATGAGAAAAGATAAAGCTTTCTTTTATATGAAAATTTGAAAAAGTAGTAAGAATCATTTGAATAAGTAAAATTCATTGAAATCAGTTTTGATATTCTAACATGATACAATCCCACTTATTTATTTTTTTATTCTTATGTTTTTGCAATACCATAATTTTAATAAGTTATAACATCTTTTAAAACATAATTTTCAAAAGTTCGAATTATCATTTTAATAAAAAAAAATATGAAACTCTCAAAAAGACCATCATAAATTTATTATAACAGAGCTGGCTGAAAAGTATTAATAAAAAGAAAAGTGCCCAGTTAAAACTGATGGCATTGAGCTCACAGGCTATTCACACAATTGTATATTATACTCTTATTTCAAATAATAATGCCCCTCGAAAAGTAAATTACAGGAGGATTAGCCTCCCCCCCCCCCATTTCCTATTTTATACTTAACCAATGAACTTTCAAATCTAATCAGGGAAGCGCCTTATCAGAAAAAATGAGTATATCAAATTTGTAGGAAATCTGATAATTCTGAATAAAAAATCCTATTATCTAAATTAAGGAGGGGGGGGGGGGGAATTAGTCACCCATTTCCCACTTTATACTTAACCAATGAATCTAACTAATCAGGTAAGTGCCTTATCAGACAGAATAAACCGGTATACCAAATTTGAAGCAAATTGGATAATTCTGTATTAAAAAACCCATTTATCGAAATTAAGGGATGTGATTAGCCACCTGTTCCCCCCCCCCTTTATACTTAACCAATGAACCCCCAAAACTAATCAGGGGAGTGACTTATCAGAATGAACCTAGAAGAAAAATTCGAAGCAAATCTGATAATTCTGCATGAAAAACCCATTTATCTAAATTAAAGGTGGGTGATTCCCCCCCCCCTTTATACTTAACCAATGAACCTCCAAAATTAATCAGGTAAGCACTTTATCAGAATGAACGTAGAAAACAAATTTGAAGCAAATTGAATAACTCTGCATGAAAAAATCATTTATCTGAATTAAATGGGTAGATTAGCCACCCCCCCCCCTCCTTTATACTTAACCAATGAACCCCCAAAACTAATCAGGGAAGCGCCTTATCAGAATGAACCTAGAATTTTTTTAAGCAAATCGAATATTTCTATCAAGATTTATAGCTTTCCGTACATTCGTATATACAGAACCTGTGGGCACATTTGCTCTCAGGCTTTGATAACCTGTGAGCTAAAAACTAACGATTGATCAAGTAATCATGATTAATGATTAAATTTTGCAATTGTTAATCTTGATTAATGATTGAAATAGTTGTAATTGTTAAAATCATTAATCATGATTACATTAATTTTAGTTTTTTCAACCTAGGTCATAAAATTAATTCTTTTTTTTTATGCGAAAGAGAATTATGGGAGAACGCTATCAAATATTGAATTTTTCAATGTTGAAGGGGGCCCAGGGCCAGTTTGTTAAATATACATTTTTATAAATCTTACATTTTTATATATTCTTTGTGCAGCAGTCAAACTTTTGAGATAAGGGACATAACCCAGATCTTCATTTATAATAATTTGCACAATTCTGCGACTCGCGTTCTCTTCTACAACCATTTTATTTGCAGAACGTTGTGGATTTCTTCACACCTTTTACGAATTATTTTGATGCGCTGTATTGTACGAACTGAGCGTGGACTTCCAAGCCTAGATAGATCTTTACATAGCTATTAGTATCCAATAATCGATTTATAGTTCTATATATAAATGTTCCATTAAAATCAAGGCATTTTAATTAAAGATTTCATCAGCGGAAAATCTGCGATCAAACAGTTGTTTAATCATCATTCTTTTGGCTTCCCTCTTTAAAATAATTTTAAATTTTTGCTTTATAACAAAATTCGTCTGCACTAATAGAAGATTGCCAAACGTTAAAATAGAGAAATAAATTGTTTTACCAAACGATTAAAATTAATTCGTATTTTTGGAGTGTTACAGTATTTAGTAGCCACCCTGTATAAGAAATTGCATTATCTGTTTCATATTTCGAAATTTCTAGCCATCCTTGCATCAGTTAAATCAGTATGTTGTTCACTGCTAATACGTGAAACATTGGTCAGCAAACTCATTGCACATGTTACTTCACTACGTCTAGAATGGCTCAAAATCTAAGTTGCATGTAAACTTTTAGTCATACCTCCTCCATCAGTTATACCAGAACGACTTTTAGTGCATTTCATGAGCGTTTGCTCAATGTGCATATCGGTCCAAACACCAGACCATTTCCTGTCCTTTCTTCGTACAGTAAAGTGGCCTTCGGTCAGCATTTTGTAGAGTTCTGGTTTAGTTGTTTTTAGTTTCCGCATTTGTTGAAGCTATATTCTTGCGCATTTTGCATAATTGTTATGAGCTGAACTCGCAAAAAAAGGTAGCATATCCTCAACCGCCTGTAAGTGCATTTCAAAATTTCTGATCGCTCAGCTGAAATAAATGTTTTTACAATATCCACCATGTTCAGATACAACAGACAGAGATTAGCCGTACGGCTCTGTGATTTAAGAAGTTTCTTCCTTTCATATATTAGTGTTGAAAAGGATATGAAGGTCAGGATTTGAAATAACTTCCTCTGCCTTGATATCAACTATGAGCACTTTTTGGAAAAGATGAATAAATTTTTCAAGATTAAAATCATTATTTTACTCCACTTCCATTGCGTCACCGGTAGTTCATTGACTTTTTGATGCAATCTCGCTAAAATCTGAATCTGTAGTAACTTTAAGAGGACACTGCAGTCATAGGCGAAATGAAAACAAGATGGCCGCTCGCGTTTTAGCTAAATTGGAAGGATGGTCTAAATTCAAATGATTGACAAGGGAACTCTTCCAATCAGCAAATGGCCAATTATCTGTCTCGATTCCACCCCCCACCTCCTTTCGGCTGAGAGCTACATTTGATCATTTCCAGTGAGTTTTAGGTCTAAAGAATGTTTTTTTTCAACCGTCTTCGCTTTTAGCGTAGATCAAAGCCGCTGCTTTGTGGATACCCTCGATAACATTAAAAGCCGTAAAAAGAATTTTAATCTGTTTATGATAAGAGTGCAAAAACTAAAACGATTTCAGAAAATAAAGGAATATTTTATTTAGATATATTTCTTTTTTTTTTTTATATTCAGATTCATTTTACAGTTTTTACAAGCATAAAATTGAAATTATTGCCGTACAAACACTATTTTATTTCACATAACGCAATTACATTTAAAATCAAGGGGGAGATATTGAATGAGGGGGGAAATATCAGGTACAAATATTCTAAAATAACTCTTTTGTGGGGATTCTTTTTAAAACGTGAAATTTATCAAGAAATTTACAAGAACTATTTATAAGTGTGTGTGTGTGGGGGGGGGGGGGGGATTTCTGAACACTAAATATATTTTAAATGATGCAGTCAGATAAGAATATTTTTGTAGCGATTCGTAATCTAAATAACACTAAAATACTTTTATTTTCATTACATTTTTTTTTCATTTTTAACACTCTCCAAGAAAGTTTAAAAGTGTTTATGAATTCGGTTTGTAAGTCCGTCTGTCTATCTGACCGTGCTCTAAATAGCGTAAATGTAGTCGGATTGCCATATAATTGATATACGATATTCAAAATCATCATGGTATGTTCGGTATTCAAAATGAATATCGAATGAATTACCATTCATGGTTTATTTACAGACGCACTCAAACGTATTCTCTTACATTTTGGTCTATTGGGGGGGGGGGATCATTTAGGGTGCATTTTAATAGTGTTACACAATCTTAAACATAGTTAATTTTATATACTTTAAGATACACTTTAAAATGGTTACTATAGACTAAGTTATGTGTAACGCTTAAAGTACGAGTATAGGGGACTCAAAAGTATTCCGTTATGTTATAGCCCATGACGAAATATCGTTTGCGGAGTATTTGATTGATATAACTCTGTCACAATGATAATGAAATTGATATGAATTTCTGAGGTGTTCTAAGCCTACTTTCTGTACAACATGAGCATTTAACAATTATTTATGGGGTCAGACAAAAGAGCTTGGTTATATATGGTCTACGAGGAAAAACTGTTTGTAGTGTATTTCGATTACGTTACATTATTTCAAACATGACGAAATAGATGCACATTACTTCGATTTGTTACAAGATGCTTGCATTCGAATATGGTTTGCATTTCATTTAGCGTTCATTTACAGGGACACATAAAAATATTTTGATACAATACTGTATCCGACGTGTTAGCTATTAAAAATTAATGCTGAAAGTGCATTTTCAATTACAGAATGCGTTTTTAAGTTTAACTAAATTTTTGCGTACTACATGGTGTGCTTAAATTTTACAGACCAGGACTACACAAAAGAATTCGTAAACATTACTGAGAATGAGTATGAATGGCTTAAAGATGCTTGGTTTCTTTAGTTATAAATGTACAAGATCAACTACATTTATTATGCTAAGAGGTGTTTGTATCATACAAATAAAATCCTATACAGGGATATTAAACAAACTGGATACATTGCCGCCTATGGAAAATAATTCCTAGAAGTGTGATTTCAGTAATTTTAAGCATGTTTTTGCTTGAATTAGATTTCAGCTTAATATTTGACGTGTATAAAAATCTGTATGCTATATACAGGGCTACACAAAATAATTCAAGTATGTTTCCGTCTATTGGTAGAAATTGCCGAGGGTGCATTTTCAACTGTTTTATGTATTTTCTTACAAAATTAAATTTTAACATAGTATGTAGAATCTCTACAAACATATCATATACAGAGCTGCACAAAAGAATTGGAATATCTTCCGGGTTATGGGCGCAATTGTTGAAATCTGCTTTTCAAATGTGTCATACGTTTTACAAATGTTTAGCTAGGTAACTTCTTTACTTTATTAAACGGCGAAGTTTTGTTACAATGTTCTGAAAGTGTTGGAAAGTTTTGAAGCATGATTTTTCTTTTTGTTTATTGATGTATTCGGCTTAGTCGATAACACCTTTGGTATCTAAGTTTGGTGGTTCTTTCTGAGCTAGTCCGAATGAAAGGATTTTAAAAGATTTTGAGAATATACTTGCACGTTGACGAGAAAACACAATATTTTCCTTTGAAATATATCTCTATAGACATTTTCCTTTCAGAAATACAGTTAAAATGTTTTTTGTGCATAATTAAATGTATACCTATCGTTTTATTGTTAACACTTTCGCACGTAGTTGAAAAGATTTAGTTAATATTATAGATAGTAAAGATTTATAATTAGGACCAAAAAAAGTAAAAATTAAAAAGTTTTAAAGACTGTAAATTAGATTTTTTTAACTTCATGAGTTGAGGGTAAGACAAGGGAAGAAACAGATTTATTTTTTATTTATTTATTTTTTTTTTTTTTGGGGGGGGGGGGGGGTGAGTTTAATAGATGACTGATTATGTAACTTATTAAAGATTTACAAATAGGGAAAAAACATTGAAATCAGGAGTTTTAGAGACTTTAAATTTTATGAGCATGGAAATAATGGAGGGAGAAAAGAAAACGTCAATTTTATATGGGGGTGGAAGAAATTATATAATCGATTATTTATTGTTCAATATGAAACAGATAAAGCTGAAAATGTATTAAAAAAAGATTTTCAAAGATTTTAAACTTAAATAAAGGAAAGAAGGAAAAAGGGGGGGGGGGGGGATTTTATTTGATGACTTATTTATTTACCTTACTAAAGAATAAGAAATAGGACAAAAAAAGACTAAACTTTGTGTTCTTGGTAAGGGTAGAGTCAGAACAAACGTCAATTTTGGTGGGGGAGGAGTATAGTTATATGATTGATTATTTATGATGACAATAAATTAACAGGTAGAGTACAAAATGATTTAGAAAAAGCAATGACTTTTAAGGTTAAAATTTTGTGACCTGAATGAAAAAAGAGGAATAAGCAGAATTAGTTCTTTTTTTGCGGGAGGGGAGGGAGGGAAGTTTATTGGTGACTTATTATTTACTTACCTTAGAAAATATTTACAAATAGGTTAAAAAAATAATAAACGAAAAAATTTTAAGGGATTTAAATTTCAGATGCTTGGTAAGAGGGAGAGGCGAGGAGGAAATACCAATTTCAGTTGGGGGGGGGGGGGAGAAATTTTTATGATCGTTTGTTTATTGTTAAAATAAAGTGGCAAATTGAGCAGAAAAGACTAAAAAAATTTAAAGAGTTTTAAAGGGTTTTTATTTTAAAATATGGGTACCGTGGGTGAGGGAGCAAAAGGGAGAAATGACATTTTCGGAAGGGGCAATTTACAAGAACTTTTAATGAAATGAATGTGGTGAAATAAATTGATAATGAAATTTATGACTGATTATTTATTGTTAGTTTAAAGTAACAAATAAAACAGAAAATTAAAGAAAACATTAAAGAATTTTAAAGATTTTAAACATTGATACTGTAAAGGGAGCAAAACGGGAAGCGAAATTTCCGAAGAAGGGGAGACAAAGAGTGCAAGATGTTTGGATAAGAATATGGTGTGCATCGCATTTATTGTTCATTTACAGGGAAACATTAGGGATGATTGCTGAAAGTGAGTTTTAAATTATGATATGTTTGATTTATGATAAGTTATGGTATAAGTTAAGTTAAACTAATATTTTTGCACAGGCACATAGGTGGTGTATATGAATTGCATAGACACTACACAAAAGATTTCATTAGTAGTACCGAGAATGACCATGAATTACTGAAAGATGTTTTTTAATTTGATTTATGCATTTTCAAGCTCAACTACTTTTAGTATAGATGTTTGACCCGTAGCCGGTGGCAGACATTTAGCCGACAACCAAATAGCCGTCAAGACATTTAGCAGATAGCAGTTAGCTGACACGTGCATTTAGCCGATACGTACGTATAGCCGACAACACGATTATCTGAAATTTACATACAGCATACTGGACAATTGACCGAAACGGACATATAGCAATAATTTTAGCAATATAGACAATTGGCCGATAGGCAACTGGCCGAACGTGGCAATTAGCCGGGAGGACATTTAGCCGAAAAGGCGATTACCCGACAGGACATTTAGCTGATAGTATAATTAGCCGGCACTTTTCTAACATTTTTCGACACCCCTCATGAGATACATCGCATTGGAGCCCTTTGATCACTCTTTCATATTATGTACCTCCCGTCCCCCCTCCCCCAATTTGTATCACCGGGAGCATTTTTCTGACTTTTCCGACATCCCTCAAATGATATATCATTGGACTGAGCAGCCCTTTGATCACTCTTTCATATTATGCACCTCCCGCTAGGTTACAGTTAATTTACAGTTTGGTTACAGTTGCGATTAGTTACTCTTAGATTACGGTTAGGTAACTGTTAGGTTATAATTATGTTACGTTTAGGTGATAATTAGATTACACTTAGGTTACAACTTGGTCATGGTAAAGTTATGTTACAGTTATATAACACTTAGCATATGATTAGGTTATAACTAGGTAAACGTTAGTTACAGTTAGATTACGGCTACGTCCCAGTTAGGTTACATTTAGGCTACAATTAGGTTACTGTTAGGTTTTAGTTTTGTTACGGTTACTTCATAATTAGGTTACACTTAGGTTACGTTTAGATTATGGTTAGGTAACTGTTCGGTTATAATTAGGTTACGTTTAGGTGATAATTAGATTACGCTTAGGCTACAGCTTGGTTATGGTAAAGTTGTGTTACAGTTACAGTACTGCTAGCATACGATTAGGTTATAATTAGGTAAACGTTAGTTACAGTTAGATTACGGTTACGTCCCAGTTAAATTATATTTAGGCTACAATTAGGTTACTGTTGTGTTTCAATTAGGTTACGGTTACTTTATAATTAGGTTACCCTTAGGTTACGGTTACGTTACACTTAGGTTACGTTTAGATTACGGTAAAATAACTGTTAGGTTATAATTAGGTTACGTTTAGGATATAATTAGAATACGCTTAGGTTACAGCTTGGTCATGTTAAAGTTATGTTACAGTTACATTACAGTTAGCATACGATTAGGTTATAACTAGGTAAACGTTAGTTACAGTTAGATTACGGTTACGTCCCAGTTAGGTTACATTTAGGCTACAATTAGGTTACTGTTAGGTTTCATTTAGGTTACGGTTATGTTACACTTAGTTTACGTTTAGGTTACAGATAGGTTATAGCTACGTTACAGTTTGGTATTGGTTAGGTTACAGTTACGCTAGAGTTAGTTTATACTTAGGTTATAATTAGGTTAAGATCAGGTTACAGTTACGTTACATTTAAGTCGGATGAATGTCCTGTCAGATGAATGTCCATGTCGAATAATTGTCCTCTGTCGGCTAACTGTCGCTGTCGACTAATTGTCATGTCGGCTAAACATCCTGTCGTCTAATTGCTGTCTGCTAAATGTCTCGTCGGCTAAATGACATTGTAGCATATAAATAAATAGTGGTATGCCAAAAAACTGGATACATGGCCGTCCATGGATAGCAATTCTTAGGCTAATGTTAGCCTTAGAAATGTGATTTCAATAATTTTCAGCGTATTTATTTCTGAATTAAATTTCAGCTCAGTATGTGGCGTGTATAAAAATTTGTAAGGAACATACAGACCTTCACAAAACAATTGAAGTACGTTTCCGTCTATTGTTAGGAATTAATAAATGTGTATTTTCAAATGTGTTATGTTTTTCTAACTGAACTAAAAATGTAGGAAAGGGTTCATAATCCATACTTGGCACATGGTTTTCCTTTCTTGTTTTATTTATTGTCAATAATTCATCTTCTTATGTTTTTGTATTTCTTAGTTGCAATAATCATGATTTTAGGGTTCCGTACTTAAAAAGTATAAACGGAATCATTATAAGATCACTCCTGTGTCTGTCAGTCTGTCACAGCCATTTTACTCGTAAACTACGGAACGTCGAATGTTCAAATTGGGGGATGTAATAAAGACTATTGACCCACATATTTACAGATTATTAGACATTTACAAATATATGTGGGGGAAAACGTAGAGGGGCTAATTAGGTTATTTGAAAAAGAAATATATTTTCTTTGTATATCGTGTGGGGTATCGGTTAAAAGATTACGTAACGCCGAACTCAAAAATACATATCTTTTAATTTTAGATATTATAATTTCAGAGATATCGTCCAAAATGTAGTGCAAAAATATGCCCCCCCCCCCCCCTTCTGTTTCCGAATCTACTGAAACTAAAATTATGAAAAAAATTAGAGGTAGTAGAGGTTAATTTAATACTTGCAGGGAAATTATAGCGATTGCCCAAGGTGGCATAGTTTTTCATAAAAGCGCATTTTTCTGTTACATACAGATTTCTATTTGCGGGCATTCAGCAAAGGTATCGAAGAGCGCTAAAGGTGCCTATCGTATCAAAAGTATAAAAGCATTTTTTATAATGATTTTCGAAAAAAAATCGTTCGTAATTCGCCGAGATATTAAGACTCATGTCCCTGCCGGCGAAGACAATAAGGAGCTAATGCTAATCCTATGGGGAGGAAAAAGTAAAGAAAGGTGCGATGTAGAGACGGATCTCGGCTATACAATGCCAAAAAAAATATTTTAAAATATCGAAATGCAAAAGAGATATTAGAAAAATCCTTCCCCATACGACTAGCATTAACTCGTGAGTGCCTTCGCTGGCAGGGGCAAGAGCCTTAACCCTTAAAGACACGGTTGGTTTGGACATACATAATGGCAGAGGCGGCGTACTCTATATACCATCGGTTTTTAAATACTAGATAACAACTTTTAATGATATATTTGTGTAATGCAATACCCAGTAGCAGCATAAAAGCAGTAAATATCAAATTGTTAAAAACAGACCAATTTAATTAGAATTAATCGCATAAACACTATGGGATTCGCGACTAGTTTGTGTTGAGTGGATCTCTCAATACGACGCCCGTGTCTTTAAATGATAATTAAAGACCTATTTGAAAAAACGCGGCACGGACAAAGTCGAGTTGCATCTTTGCGACCTCCTTTCGAAGCGCGCTTAGTACAATGCCAAGTTTAAACTTTGAACAAGGATTTTCTTTCAGCTACACTGTAAAAAGAAAAATATTACTATGTTGAATTTAGTTTTATGAAATGCCATATGAAATTTAAACATGCAGTACTTTTATTGTCAGTAGCGAATTAATTTCATCATATGCAGATTAAGATAAGTTTAAAAAAGAGTTATACAAAATAGCAATATTTAATTTTATTTCGGCTTCATATCTCTTTGAACTTTTGTTGTATACTCATTCATACTTTTCTAATATATTCAGCTATACCGCCTTCTACGTTGTATAGGTTTTTACAAAGTTTCATTATTCTTTTAAATAATACAGTTAATAATTCATAAATTTATTGTACGGAACCCTCTGAGCGCGAGTAATACTCGTACTTGACCGTTTATTTTATATACAAGTTATATGCATTGGTCTGCCAAGTCGTATCTTGGTGGAAACCATCTGCAGAACCTCAATTTAGTGGTTGATCTGCAGGTTTACCATTGTGTTTTCATGCACCCAAACTTCAATGTTTTCATACATTTGGGTGCAGGAAAATACAATGATAAACCAATCGATCAAATACTAAACTCCGGTCTGCAGGTGTTTTCTATCAAGATATGACTTGGCAGACCATTTGCATTTTAATATGCTAATTGAGTTCTATCTAATCCTAAAATTTCAGTCTTCAACTTGATGAGCTGATGGTCTGTGCAATTGCCACCCGTCGAGCAAATCCCTTCCTGTGAAATCTTGTATCACTCTTTTGGAATCTGTGGACAGGCACAAAAACATCCTATCTGTGATTTTATACCTAGATTGTGTATAAAAACCTTTTTTAATTCATCACTCTGAATTTGGAGTTTTTTGTAACAAATACAGTTGTAGTTTTTTTTCTACAATTGTTTGAGAAAGACTTTGTTTTTATTTTCTCTGAAAACTTCTTGGATTTTTCATTACATTGATATGCAATTCTGATAATGAGTTTCTTAGAATTCCATTTCAAAGCAATATTTCGAATTTCTTCCAATTTTACCAAAGCATTCTTTTTCATTATCAGAAGTCAGAGAAAATAAATTAATTTTTAACTGCATCTTTATCTTTAGATTAAGTTATAATTTTATTTTCCCCACATTGCTGATAGAGATTTTTTTTAACCTTGTCAGTTGCAAGCTTACAGTCAAATATCTCCAGACGTTCTCCATCTTCTTCCTTTACTTCCAAGTTAAGGAGGAGTTGCCGTAATATCCTTTACCAATCTGTGTCCTATATCGGAATTTGGTAAATTAGCAGTGCTTTTAGTTTATAGTCTTTACTTGAACTTGCCGATCATGACAGTGTTAAGCTATCATTCGTTGTTGCTAAGAAACTGTTTTTATTAGTTTATAAATTAGTTTGGTAAATTAGCAGTTTTATGAAGCTAAAACTTTAGCACGACTCAATTTCTACAAAACATGTCAATATTTTTAAAACAACGTTATTCTACATTATTCAAAAACCAGATTTACGCATAGCTTTTATTTTCAGATTATATTCGTAATTCATGGAATATAAGGAATAATAACAATGTTAATGATTATTTAGACTACATTGATGACTACATCGAAGAGGCATTTTAATAAAAGCAAAAGTCAGTTCCTTCCCACAGAAGATTTTTTTTCGCATTCAGTGAGACAAGAAAATTGTTTATTAATAGATGTTACTCAGAAAATACAGCATTAATTTGAAGAAATACTGTTTATAATTAAGTGAATTAAATCAAGCAATCCGCTAGAAGCAGCTATCAACGATTAGGCATTGTTTTCCAACAAGACTGCAAGACCACATGTATCTAATCCACTTCAGACACAAACTGTTATAATTGAGATGAAATGTTAATGTTTCAATCCAAGAACCATTCTGCAAAACTTGCATCTTCGAATGACCGTTTATTTAGATCACTTCAAAACATTTTGAGGATAAGATATTTTATTTTTGGAAGATTTGAGAAAATACTTCGAATCTTTAGCCAGATGAGCGCTAATTATGTAACTGCTAGGAATTGAAATTTTCACGAAATACATTTTCTTTAATTTCCATCAACAATATGCGACAAACTTTTGCATCAGTCTCAAAATCGGAATTTAGTAATGGATTCTTCTCTGGTCTTTTTCTATAAATTTTAATAACACTCCATCTTTACTTTCAATTTACAGTGGTATCCTGTTAAAGATTGCGTTACTTAAAATTTTTATTTCATGTTGTATTTGTAATGGCACATTCTTTCGTTTACTACAATTCATTATTCAATGACACAGTTTTATAAAATGAGTAGAGAGAAAATTAAGGCTAACAAAGCAACAGTTAGTAAATTTGTCATTAGCTTTTCAAGAATTATAGGAGAAGGATAATACCGTCATCAACAAGTCTATCACTGTGAAAGTCTGCGTTATTTACGTAGAAAATGTCAGTAGGACATTTTTAACAAACTGATAAAAACATTTATGGGGCACCAATGAATGATAGCTTAACATTGTCTTGATCGGCAAGTTCAAGTAGAGGCTGCAAAGTAAAACCGGGAACAAGAAATTTCTATCCGAGGAGACTTCTACTTTAAAATTTTTAGACAACAAAGACTTAGAAACTGATACAATCAATTATGACTAGTATTCAATCATAGAGTCTTGCTTATAGAAAAAGTTTCAGGCCTAAATGTGCTGGATCGAACCGTAGTTTCCAACTTCACGAGGATGAAGTAGGCATACTTCTAATACAAATTTTTAAATTTTTTTTATCGTTTTTAATAATTTCAGTTAATTAAGACAATAATAACATTTTAAAACAAGTGTTAGAAATTTGCCTGATTTGCCTCCGTTAGATCATCGCTTATAGATCGAATTTGGCAAACTCAAAAGTGAAGGTTCTATTATGATTTTATCAGATACTAGCAAACCCCGCGACTTTGCTCGCGTAATATTTGAAATATGCCAAGTAATATTTATATGTCTAATTTTTATTAAAAAGTACTAACTAAATTTTTATTTTATTAAAAAGTAATATGTTATTTTATTTAAAGGTACTTATTACTTTTAGGAATAATTCAAAAACATTACTATTTACTATTTACAATACTATTTAAATGCAATTACTATTACTATATACAAATACTATATACAATTACTATTTAAAACACAGTTTGACTAAATATCATTATTACACTGCATTAGGCAGAAATGAGGCTTAAATTAATAAAACGAAATATAACTAAAAAAATGATAATTTAGAAAATATTTTGAAACTTTTATGCTCAATTAATACGCTCATTTCAGTATTCATTTGAAGTTTTGAATTTTTTAGAAACCATCTTCTTACATCTTAAAATTAACTATCATGTCAAATTCCAAGTCCTACCACCTCTCTCAAGATAAAGGGCTATATTGAAATAGGAACTGTTACCATTAATTTGCCAAAATTAATTTTGAAATCGGTTTTTTTCCTAATATTCCACAGAAACGTAATTTAGAAAGCTTTTAAAGGCTTTTTTTAGAACGTTTGTTTTTCCTGTGAACCCCAAGTGGTAGAATCATCGGCATAAAATATAGCCTGTGTAAAATCAGAGACTGTTACGATTGATTCGAAACTATTATTACTTTTATAATCGGTTTATATTCTCTGAAATTGCATAGAAATCGTAATTTAGGACTTTTTCGAACGCTTTTCGCACCTCCCCTTCCCTTCACCCCTTTTTAATTCGAATTTATTTTCGACAGTCCTTCGAGGGCATTTATAAAGTAACTACCATGAAATATTTAAAGTTTCTAGCCTTTTCAGTATCACAGAAATCGCAATTTAGAAATTTTTTAGCTCCTGCAACCCTCTGGTGGTACTGGCACAGACATAAATTATAGCTTATTTTTGAGCAGTTTCTATCACCAACAATTTGTCATCATTATTTTTTTAATCGGTTTGGTATTTTATTAGTTTGCTTAAAAATTGTAATTTATAACGCTTTTCGCTCACTTCATCTTTTTAAATTTGGAATTTTCTTTCGACTGTTCTTAGAAATCAGTTGCATCTTGTAAGTAAATATCATGCCATATTTCAATGTGTTAGACCCCTCAGTTGTGCAAAAAACGCAAATTAGAACATGTTTTGTTTTTGCAACCCTCAGATGTTAGTGACAGCAACATAAAATATAACCTATATTATAGCAGGGACTGTCACCATTGATTTGCAACCATAACTTTTGAAATAGCTTTGGTATTTCCAGAGATTGAGTAGAAATCGCAATTTACAACGTTTTCAGAACGCTTTCGCGCATTTTCACCCCTTTTTAAGTTTCCAATTTTTTCGAAACTGTTCTTAAAGATAATTTATATCTAATAAATATGTACCTTGCCTAATTTTAAGTTGCTAGCCGCTACCGATCACAAAAATCGAAATTTAGAACGCTTTTTTGCTCCTGCAACGTCTAGGTGATAGTGATACCGACATAAAATAGCGTCTATGTAAGAGCAGAGGCTGTCAGCATCAATTTCCTACCATTACGTTTGAAATCAGTTTGATTCTTCCTGAGATATTGCTGACAAATCGGCATTTAGAACGTTTTTAGAACGCTTTTCGCGCATTTTGCTCCTGCATCTCCTCTGGAGTAGTGGAAACAGATATAAAATATAGCCTATGGAGAAAGATCTGTCACCTTCATTTGTACACCATTATATTTGAAATCAAGCCCAGTGGTGTAGTGGTCAGCACGCCTGTCTGCTGCACCGCAGGTCGAGAGTTCGACTCCCGACTGGGCAAGGTTCACTCAGCCCTTCATCCCTTCGGGGTCGATAAAATGAGTACCAAGCTTGCTTGGGAACTAAACACCGAGGGTCTCGCGTTAGGTTGACCACCTTTCCGGGACGCATGCTGCATAGCACCTCGGGGCCCAGGGTCAAGAAAACAGAGATGGGCACTGTCGGCCCAGATCCTTCTTGGATTGTATAGCCACAGAGTTTAGTTTTTAGTTTTTATATTTGAAATCGGTTCAGAACTTCCTGAGATTGCATAGAAATCGCAATTTAGAAAGGTTTTTACAACGTTTTTTGTGCATTTTGACCCACTGTAATTTTTTTTTTTTTAGGAAATGTCCTTAGAGACCATTGATATCTTATAACTAACTACCATTCCAAATTTCACGATTCTAGGCCCTTCCGTAACGCAAAAACCGCAATTTAGAACGTTTTTCTCCTGCATCCCCTTTCGGGTAGTGGCACCGACATAAAACATAGCCCATGTTGGAGCAAGGGTTGTCACCATCGTTTTGACGCCATTATTTTTTAGATCGGTTTGGTATTTCCTTAGATTGTGTAGAAACCCCCATTTAGATCGTTTTTTAGAACGGTTTTCACGCATTTTCACAATTTAAAATTTCGAATTGTTTAAGAACTGTTCTTAAAAATCCTTTATATCTAATAAGTAGTTAATATTTCAAATTTCATATTTCTAGGCCCTTCAGTAACGCAAAAATCGCATTTTTAGAACGTTTTTTGTTCCTGCACCCCCTTTGTTGTAGAGGCACCGACATAAAGCATAGCCTATCTTGGAGCAAGAGTTGTCACCATCATTTTGACACCAGTATTTTTAAATTGGTTTGTTATTTCCTGAGATTGTGTAAAAACTACCATTTAGAACGTTTTTTAGAACGTTTTTTGCTCCTACACCCCCTTTGGTTTAGTGCCACCAACATAAAACATAGCCAATCTTGCAGAAAGGGTTGTCACCATCATTTTGACACCAATATTTTTTAAATCGGTTTGGTATTTCCTGAGATTGTGTAAAAACTACCATTTAGAACGTTTTTTAGAACGCTTTTTGTGCATTTTCACCCCTTTTAAATTTCAAATTGTTTAAGAACTGTTCTTAGACATCATTTATATCTTATAAGTAACTAATATTCCAAATTTCATATTTTTAGGCCCTTCAGTAACGCAAAAATCGCATTTTTAGAACGTTTTTTGCTCCTGCATCCCCTTTGAGGTAGTGGCACTGACATAAAATATAGCCTATGTTCTAAGTTGGACTAACACCATCATTTTGATACCATTACTTTTGAAATCGATTCGGTAGCTCCAGAGATTACCTCTAACAAACAAACTTTACTTCTTTATAATATTAGTATAGATATACTTTGCAATAAAATGCTGATTTGGGTGGACTTTCTGCTGAAAATTCCTTCATGAAAACATTTCATTTATTAACATAATCAAGTTAAACCTCGTGAAATTGATCGCCTTCTTCACCCCCCCCCCTTTCTTTATCATTTTATGAGTTTCTCCATCTTCACTGTTCGTTTTTTTTTTTTTTTTTCAAAAGAAGGCAGATAGCCCACTGTCTTCAGTAATGTGGACTATGGTGATTTCAAGTTAAGTTAGAAAACTTAACCAATCTGCTGATTTTCGCCAACGTCTTATAACGGTGGATGAAACATGAAACCGCCATTATTCACTAGCGATGAAACAGCAATCTAAACAATATGAAAGAGCAGCTGAAATTGCGCCAAAGAAAGTGAAAACGGTTCCATCTGCTGGAAAGGCCATGGATACGGTTTTCGGAATTCACAAAGTGTGGTGACCATAGACCACCGGCAAAAAGGTAGAATCGTCACCGGACAGTGTTATGCATTTCTACGGGACCAATTAAAGAGGGCTTATTCCGACAAAACGTCTATACCTGAGCAAAAAAAAGTGTTCTTTAACATTCGTTAACACATGCCTGTAGTTTTCGCTACGAAAGTCAATGACCTACGCTCTGTAGTGCTTCCACATGCACCGGATTTTGCTCGCAGCGATTATTTCCTTTTCTCAAGCCTGAAGAAATGGCTCGGTAGTCGGAAATTCACTTCAAAATATGGGGGTAAAGCAGAGACCACCACTTCATTTCCAAAGTTAGATAAGGCTTATTATACGGAAGATAATAAAATCTCGGAAACTCATTGGTTTAAATTTTATAAGTTGTAAGGAACTACGTTAAAAAAATGAAATATTGTCAAAATTTTTCTATTTTCTTTGTCGGGCTGATAACCTTTCGAAACACACTCGTATCGACATCAAATTTTATTTTCCCTCCAAAGAAAAAGGCAGAGTTCATGAAAAATGCGGGTCCTAGTTGTAATTAAAACTCGACTCCCTCATGCTGAGAGCATGACACTATAAAACTTGGTAAGACGGAAACATAAACAATAGGTGCGAAATACCTTTTTAGATGGGTTATTTGCGTCTTTGCAGATACAATTGCCGGGTATTTTTAGGGGAATAATGAGAATTCCGTTAAACCAGGGTTCCGTTACAGCTACGTATCAGAAAATAAATTTGTTAGCTAGCAGACATTTATAAAATGTAATATTTTACCATACAGTCTCCTTATTTTCAGTTTAACATTATTATAGTTAATGATAAATTTTCGCGTTTCCTTACCGTTACAAAAAATATCTTTAAGTTACCTTTGAGAACAAACACACACAACACTAAAAAAAAAAAAAAAAAAAAAAAAAAAAAAAAAAAAAGGACTAAAGTACGGAAATACTACTGGCAATCTAGACGCCAGTACTATTTCCTTATTTTAAAGGAAATATTTTACGGTAAATTACACAAAATTTTCCGTATTTTCTGGAATTTAACGGATTTTTTCTGTAATTTAAAGGGAAAAAGTTCCGTTAAAGTACGGAAATAGTATTATCGTCTAGATTGCCAGTAGTATTTCCGTAATTTAGTCCTTTTTTTACAGTGTAGTAACGGGGAAAAAAATGTAAGCGCTATTCTTAAGTCTATGGGAGCGTTATTTTCAAATATCTCGCATCCTTTTTAATATTTTAAAATGAAATTTTTTGCATAGGATAGCTGAGAACGATCTACAACCGGGCTGTTTTTGACTTTTTTGATTTTGGTTAGAGATATTTAAAAAAAAAATTACTTATACTTTCGAAACTTGTGGAATCGGTTCTGAAATTGAAATTATCATAATAAAAGAAAACTATAACAAAAATCGAAAAAGTAAAACCTAGCCTGGTTGTTGATCGCCCTCAGCTATCCATGCCAAAAAAAAAAAATCATTCAAAAATATTAAAATCAAAGCGAGAAATTTGAAAATAACGCCTCATAGACTTTAAAATTAGCATTTTCATTTCTTCCCGTGCATGGAGTGGGCTCTTAACAAAAAATATGTTACACAGGACAAATTTCGCATTTTCTGCGACTTTTAAAGGTATACTGTCCCCATAAAAATGACAAATATTAAAAATAATAAATATTAATTTTTTTTTAAAGTTTCGAACAAATTGATCAACACTTTTAAAATTAACAATCTTAAAAACTTACGAATTCTAAGTTCTTGTTAAAACTTAGTAAATTTAAATTGTTCAAATTATGAAAAATTAAAATAATGAAGTCATCAATGAATGTTCTTAGGCATGTTTTAACGGCATGAAAAATATGCTAAAAATTAATATAATAAGAAAATGAGTAATACAGATGAAAATCAACTTTTAGGAATTTCTACCAATTAACGGAAGTGTATTTGCATTCTTTTGTACAGCCCTTACATTAGCAACAAGATTTTATACACGTCACATGTTAAGATAAAATTTATTCCAGTATAAACATGCTTAAAACTACTTAAATCGCACTTCCAGAATTTATCATCCATAGGCGTGCATGCATACAATTCTCTGGATAACCTTGTATATTATTATATTTAGTTTTTTCTTTCGGAACCGCTTGAAATCCGTTCTGAAATTGAAACTATCCTAATATTATAGAAAAAAACTAAAACCAAAATCGAAAAAGTAAAAACTAGCCTGGTTGTTGATCGTCCTCAGCTGTCCAATGCAAAAATCTATTAAAATAAAGCGAGAAATTTGAAATTAACGCCCCCATAGACTTAAAATTAGAGTTTTTATCTCTTCCCGTGTCTGAAGTGGGCTCTTAAAGAAAGATGTGGACAAATTTCGCATTTTCTGCGGCTGTTAAAGGTGTACTTTTTTGTTAAAAATAACAAATATTAAAAGTAATAAATATTAACAATATTCCTTTAAAGTTTCAAACAAGTTGATCAAAACTTTCAAAGTAAACATTCTTTAATACTTACTAACTTTAAGTTTTTGTTAAATCTTAGTAAATTTAAATTGTTCAAATTATTGAAAAATTAAAATGACAAAGTCATCAATGGATATTCTTAGGCTTGTTTTAACGGCATGAAAAAATGATAAAATTTAATATAATAAGAAAACGATTAATGCAGATGAAAGTAAACTTTCAGCAATTTCTACCAATTAACGCCAGTATATTTGTATTATTTTGTACAGCCCTTGCATTCGAACAAGTTTATATACACGCAACATGTTAAGATCAAAATTATTGCAGTATAAATATGCTTAAAACAACTGAAATCGTACTTCCAGAAATTATCATTCATAGGTGCGCGCATGCATCCAATTCTTTGAATAGCCTTGTATATTATTATATTTATATTTTACAAACACATCTTTCTAAATATAGTTGAACTTGAAAATGTAGAATTAAATTTAAATAAAAAAAATAGCAATTCACTCTCATTCTCAGCAATTCTTCCTAGTTCTTTTGCGTAGCCCTATACACGGTCTATAGAAATCATATGTATAATGTAGTATTAAAAAAGTATATCATAGGTGAAAACTGACTTTTAGCAATCATCCCTAATAGAGAATACTTCGTATACAGTATTGTATCCAGCAACTTTTATGTGCCCCTGTAAATGAAATAAAATGTGATTCACATCATATTCTAATGTAAGCATCTTGTAGTAAACCTCAGTAACGTATATGTATTTCATCTTGTTTAAAATGTTGAAACAGAACTAAAACACACAACGAGCAGTTTTTTCTGTAATAAAACTGAATTCTTTTCTGTGATAGTGTAAATGAATGATAAATGCTTTTCAACCCCTTCAGCAAACATGTTAGCACACCTCATGAATTCATATCCATTTCGCTATGTTTGCAACAGAAAAACATTATTAAAATACGCCGTAAAACGTTTTTTCTTCATAGTCGACAATATAAAGAAATGTACTTTTGAATTCTCCTGTACACGAACCTGTGTACTTCAATAAGGTGCATAGATTTTATGTTTAAATTGCTTTACATCATTAAAATACACCGCAAATGATTTTTCCACATAGGCCATAATATAAAAGAATACTTTTGAATGTCCATGTCATGAAGTATAAATTATTACACACTTCAACAACGTATTTCAGTTACATCACAATCCAAGTATATGTACGCTAGTTAGAGTACGGACAGACAAGCAGTCAAGCCCAACTCATAAACATTTTTCAACTATGTTGGAGAGTTCTAAACATCTGAGTACCCGTCCAAAAGTTTTGTGTTGTATATACATATAGAAAATACAGAGGGCGTAGAGAAAAACGCGGGACCTAATAGTAATTAAAATTCGACCCCCTCATGC
Organism: Maratus speciosus; assembly: GCA_963932465.1. NCBI lineage: Eukaryota > Metazoa > Arthropoda > Arachnida > Araneae > Salticidae > Maratus > Maratus speciosus. The sequence continues at coordinate 88,735 of CAWVRF010000974.1, read as the reverse complement.
TAAAAACATGACACTATAAACCTTGTAAGATGAAAACATAAACAATAAGTACGAAATACCGTTTTAGGTGGGTTTTTTCCGTCTTTGCACATACAATTGTAAGATATTTTTAGGGGAATCTTGAAAATATTCCATTTAAACCAGGATTCCGTTACAATACGTATTGAAAAATAAATTTGCTAGTTGACAGACTTTTATAAAATGCTATATTTTACCTTATAGTCTCATAACTTTTAGTTTTACATTATTATAGTTAATGATAAATTTTCTCGTTTCCTAACAGTTAAAATAATACCTTTACGTTACATGAGAACCCACACTAGTAACGGGGAAAATATGAAAGTGCTAATGTTAAGTCTATGGGAGCGTTATTTTCAAATATCTCGCTTCCTTTTTAAAAATTTAAAATGAATTTTTTTTGCATAGGATAGCTGAGGACGCTCTGTAACCGGGCTAGTTTTTAGTTTTTCGAATTTGGTTTCAGCTATTTAAAAAATATATATATACTTTTACTTTCATAACCGGTTGGAATCCGTTCTGAAATTTAAAATATCCTAATAAAAAAAAAAAAAAAAAAAAAAAAAAAAAAAAAAAAAAAAATCGAAAAGGTAAAAACTAGCCTGGTTGTAGATCACCCTCAGCTATCCTGTGCAAAAAACATCATTCAGTAATATTAAAATCAAAGCGAGAAATTTCAAAATAACGCCCCCATAGACTTAACATTAACCTTTTCCTTTCTTCTCGTGTCTGAAGTGGGCTCTTAAAAAAAGATGTGTTACACAGGACAAATTTCGTTCTCGACTGTTAAAGGTGTACTGTCCCCTTAAAAATAATAAATATTAAAGTAATGAATATTAAAAGTATTTCTTTAAAAATTTGAACAAGTTGATCTACAATTTTAAAGTTAACAATCTTTAAAACTTACCAACTTTAAGTTCTGCTGATTTTTAATTAAAAAAACTGTTTTTCGAAATTAAAATGTTAAATTGTCGAATATTTTATACATATACAAGAATAGGAAACTTGAAACCCAGTCTCCTGGCCAGTCCACAAACATGTTCTAGCAAATTCTGACTTCGTAATTTTATTATTTGTTAACTATTTTAACTTAAAATTACTTTAAAAACAACGCGTCTATTTTTTTTACCGTTTTACTTAATAAACCAATATTGAATTCAGGGGGTAGCACGGGGGGGGGGGGGACATCCACCTCCCGGAGCGATGAGTTGACCCCCCCCCCCCCCGGAAGATTCGATATTTTGCATTTTCAATGGTCAAAAAGTGCAATTTCCTCCTAGAACTCTATTATGCCCCCCCCCGCCCCCCGGAGCCTCGGAAATCCCTCCCGGATAAAAGTGACTGAATTCAACACTGTAATAAACTCGTCCTGAAATTTTGTCCCCTAGTAACTTGTACATGTTTTACCTCCCTGTATACGGCTCTAAAATTTTATATATACAAAGTAAATGCGTCCTTCGTGCGTCCTTCAAAGTAAAAATATCCTTCGTTATTCATAGAAATATAGAATTTGAAATATTTCATTCTTTCAAGAGTATTTTGTCAAAATTAAACAATAATCGTAGAAAAGAATAAATCCAAAGTATAAATAGGAGTGATCTATTTTACCAAGGTATAATAATCCAATCACACCAAAGGAAATATGAAATAGTTTCCATTTGCTAAAATGTGTCGGTCTTAGCCAATCAGATTTTTAATAGGGCGGTGTTTTCATGTCCGATATGGGGCGGGCAACATATCATTACGAGGCCGTTTTTGACACATGTTTCATCAAAATCTTTGCAAATTTTGCTCAGCCTAATTGTAGTAGAACTATTGAAAGCATATTATTGGAAAGCTTAAACTCTATATTTTCGTTGTTATTAAAAAAATTTTCCTGAATTTTGCTGATATGAATGTTATAAAACTAAAAAGGACACAACACCTCGAATTTCACTGGATCCTAAATTGACAGGATCCTGAGAATTAAACTACAACGAAAATCGGAAAAGTAGAAAATAGCCCGTAAACAGATAGTCCTCAGCTATCCTGTGCAAAAAAAATCATTTAAAAATATTAAAAATCAAGCAAGATATTTGAAAATATTGCTCCCATAGACTTAGCATTAGCGTTCGAACTTCAAGCCGTGACTAGTGTGTCCTCTTAACTGGTAGGTTTGCTTACAGGCTCATGTAGGTATCATTTTCCAAAAATTACCCCCTAGTTGATCTTTATAAACATTTTACTTTTAAAAATCAATATCATACTCTTTTTAAGCATTAAATTTCTGTAATTTGATACTCCACATCATTTTTAAATTTTTTATATTTTTTCAAGATGTCCGCCGAAAAAACGCATTTTGCGCAACAGTACGAATGTATATTTTTAGCATGTTCATTAGAAGCATGTTACCTACCATTTACAACAAGAATAACTTTTGTTCCAATTAGATCCACCTCTAACGCTATCAGGGCCCGACTTATACAGGGGCATGCGGGGCAGCTGTTCCGGGCCTCCCTTTTTAGGGGGCCCCATGAAATTAATCAGGATTTTCATTAAAAGGTACCAAAGGATTAAAATTAGCCAAAGTTACCTAAATTCATATATTTTCAAACATTTAGGAAAGGAGTGCGGTCCCCCTTCCCCTCTCTGCTCTCCGTACCCCCTTCACCCATGCAAAAACAAACTATATCATTAGAAAATTAATGTTTAAATTTCATTATAACAACTTAATATTCTATCGTTTTCAAAAGAAATTATGAACGTTTTCCTCGTAACGTCGCAAGTTAAAACAATTAATTATGAGCAGTTTGGAGCATTTTCTTTTAGACATAACGTACGTAGATAAACAAAGCAAAAGTTCGCAAAGAAATACTCGTGTCAACCAATCTATCATTTTTTCTACTATTATTCTATTACATCTTTTCTTAAAGTTGTGACAATCTCTTTGTGATACCCTGTATCCAGATGTGAGCGGTACCGGGTACAAAATTTATGCATACATACAATATATATGAAGTTTAGTACTAGCCGCTTCCACATTATTCACAAAAAAATTTGATAGATAGAAGGGTTGGGGCCCTTCAGGATAGAACCCCCCCCCCCCCCCCCCAAGGATGATGCTTGCCCCGGTGCTCTCCATAGCCTAAGTCAGGCCCTGAACGCTATTTCTACTGTACTATATGCTCTCCAAGGCTGGCTGTCTAGCAACGTTCAGTTTCTAATGTGCCGTAAGCAATCTGGATGTTCATGCAGTACGATTTTCTTGGCGTTCAGGATGACAAAAGACGGGATACGAACGTGAGCTACTGTTGAACAAGGACGAGGTGTGCCGAGGAAATTGCGATTCGGACCGACGACGCTCGAGCATCGACGCGAGCTGGGAGAATATAGGGCAGCGGAGTGGGTCCTGGTCCTGCTCTAATGAAAGTCGTGAAAACGCGAAGAGAGCCCATGGAACCTGTCTCTGAAAAGAAAATATTCCCGAGACTTACCAGAGATACGAGAAAAAAAATTAAAATAAAAGCTCAACATGTGTGATCCCTTGACTTATAGGTCCTTATTGGTGGATACGTAAATTAAAAAGTATATTCTTAAATGAATTGTAAGGTTACAACTGTGTATTACGTCATAGTAAAGAACCCTTTAACACATTAATAGTAGTAATAATATGGCATTCATTTTATGCATATCGTGTAAATCAAAACACATATTTTGTGAAGAGTTAGAGTGATTTGAGGTTTTTTGTTACATCATAGTAATTTGATACTAATATTTTTATTTAACGATAAAATTTAGATAAACATGTTTAGTGAAAATTTAGCGTGATTTAAGGACAGTGTTATGTCAAAGTAATATTATGCTAATATTGTTATTTAAAAATAAAATTTAAGTTAAAATTAATCTTTTGACAACTTCTAATAAAATTGTTTTTGTTCCATTTTATCATTTCTTTTAATAGTTTCCTAAGACAATATCATTTTATTTCACCTAGCATCTTAAAGGGTTAGAAAGATTTGAGAAATTAAAGTGTATAATTCTGTTTACTGACACAAATTCATAAGGCCCTTAAGTTGCCATGATAAAAGCATTAATAATAAGAGTAAAGTTTACATGTGTTTGTCTCATAATGTAGGTTTGTTTGGAAACGGAAGTAGTCTTTGAGCGTGAAATAATTCAGTTGTAAATTCATGTTAAGTATGTTTAATTTAAATAACACAAAACGTATTTTCTTATAAAAAGGATTTTTTATACTGTAAGATCAACTAGGTTGCTTTAAGGGGGCTTTGACATCCAACCTCATTATACTTGCAATTTCGACTCCTGTAGCTCAAAATTTATTGAAGGCTTGTAATGAGGGATGTCTGGAACACATTGAAATACACTGTAAAATATTTCCCGGAAGGTTCCGGAAAAAAGTGGTGGCATTAAGATGCTACGGCTTTTTGCTGTTACATTTCCCAACAAAGTAGTGAAACATTCCGCAATAAATATATACTCCGAAACCTTTCATAACAATTATGAAATGTTTCGGAGTAAATATTAAGAAACATTTCTGAAAAATTGGAATGTTTCACACTTTGTTGTGAAACATAACAGCAAAAAGCCGTGGCATTTTAAGGCCACCACTTTTGTCCGGAACACTTAATATAGGCGTCAGTATATTTGTTCATAAATGCAAGCTCGGTGGAAATAAGGAATTTTTTCAACATAAAAAAATCTTTTTATGAAACGTTAAAATATTGCATTAAAAATGTGAAAAAATAAAAGGAAACACATTTTTCAGATCTACTCTCTTTTAGGTAGCTTTCATTACAAAAAGCTACCTATTGCAGCCGTTCGGAGGAAAGCGATTTCAAAAAATTTTGGTATATTTTCATCGATCATGACCCCCAGACCCCGAAACCACCCTCCGTTCAAAATTGATATATATATATATATATATATATATATATATACCGGGTGTCCCAAAAAGGACTGACTGATTTTAAAATTCAATAACTTGCAAACGGTGACAGATATTTAAAAAATTCTTGCAGGAGGGTTATGCATAAGGTCAAAAGTTTTTTTACAGTGATTTTCAATTTTAGTTCTAATTACAAATAATAGATGGCGCTGCGATCAATAGACGCTGAATTCAGGCTCGATTTTTGGTACTTCGTGGCCCGGATAATACATTTTCATCTCATTTTTCAGCATGGAACAAGAGAAAGGACCAGAAATCGAGCCTGTATTTAGCGACTATTGCTTACAGCGCCATCTATTGTTTGCAATTCGAACTAAAATCGAAAATCACTGTAATAAAACTTTTGACCTTATGCATAACCCTCCTGCAAGAATTTTTTAAATATCTGTCACCGTTTGCAAGTTATTGAATTTTAAAATCAGTCAGTCCTTTTTGGGACACCCGGTATATATATCTGACCTATGTCACACTGTAACTCTCGTATTTATGAACCGATTTGGATGTAATTCGGTGTGTCCATAGTACACACCAATGTCTCGACCGAGTTCGTTGGCTAGCTTCATCCGCTATTTTGTTTCAAAATGGCGGCCATTTAAAATTTTTTTAAAAAGTTAAAATTTGAAATGTGGTAACAAAAAATTGAAAATGGAAAAATATTTTTTTCTTATGTATTTGACCTTTATACAAAGACTCCGGAGCAATTTTTGTTTCGTCTATATCTTAAAAAATGGCTGAGTTATAGCATTTTGAATTTCTAGCGTGGCTGACATTTTGAAACGTCCTGAATTTTGTCACGCGATAAAAGGCGTATTTATGAACCGATTTGGATGTAACTTCGTTTATACATAGTACATACCAATGTATCGACCGAGTTAGTTGGCCAGCATCATCCGCCATCTTGTTTAAAAATGGCGGCCATTTAAATTTTTAAAAAAAATTTAAATTTGAAATGTGGTACCAAAAAATTGAAAATTGAAAAAATATTTTTTTCTTATGTGTTTGACCTTGATAAAAAGATCCGGGAGCAGTTTTTGTTTCGTCTATATCTTAAAAAATGGCTGAGTTATAGCATTTTGAAATTCTAGCATGGCTGACATTTTGAAGTGTCCTGATTTTTGTCACGTGATAACAGATGTATTTATGAACCGATTTGAATGTAATTCGGTGTGTACATAGTACACACAAATGTCTTGACCGAGTTCGTTGGCCAGCTTCATCCGCCATCTTTTTTCAAAAAGGCCGTTATTTAAAAAAATTTAAAAAATTTAAAATTTAAAATGAGATACCAAAAAATTGGAAAATGAAAAAGATTTTCTTCGTATGTGTTTGACCTTAATACAGAGATTCCGGAACAGGTTTTGTTTCGTCTATATCTAAAAAAAATGGCTGAGTTATAGCATTTTGAATTTCTATTGTGGCTGATATTTTAAAACGACCTGATTTTTGTCACGCGATAATAGGCGTATTTATGAACCGATTTGGATGTAACTTGATCTGTACATAGTACATACCAATGTCTCGACCGAGTTCGTTGGCCAGCTTCATTCGCCATCTTGTTTCAAAAGGGTTGAAATTTTAAAAAAAGTAATTTAAAATTTAAAATAAAGTATTAAAAAATTGGAAAATGAAAAAAAAAATTTTGTGTGTTTGGCCTTGATACAAAGATTCTGGAGCAGTTTTTTTTCTGAAAATTTGTTCGTTTGTTTATATCTTAAAAAATATTGAATTATAGCACTTTAAATTTCTAGCATGGCTAACACTTTGAAACGACCTTGTATTTGTCACGCGATAACACACGTATTCGCCTATTTCGATGGAAGAAGGCCTGTGGATAGTATACATCAATATCTCAACCAAGTTCGCTGGCCAGCTTCATCAGCCATCTTGTTTCAAAATGGCGGCCATTAAATTAAAATAATTATATTTAAAGTGAGGTGCAAAAAAAAAAAAAAAAAAAAAATAGAAATTGAAAAAGGTTTCTTTCATATTCCCTTTCATTTGACCTTGATATAAGCATTCACGAGCATTTTTTGTTTGTCTTTATCTTAAAAAATGGCTCAGATATAGCAGTTTCAATTTCTAATGTGGGTGACATTTTGAAAAACTTATTTTTTGCCTGCGACAGCACTCGTATATATCAACCGATTTCGATGTGAGTGAGCATGTGCACAGCCATTACTAAGGTCTCGACCAAGTTCACTGATTAGCCTCATCCACCATGTTGTCTTAAAATGGCAGGAACTTTAAGAAATCGCCGAATTTGGCAGCCAAATATAAGTTAGTTTAAATAAAAGCAGCTTGGATAAAGCTGACTAATTTCGCGAAATTCTCATTCATAATGATTTAGTATTGATAAAAATTAATATTGAATCTCCTATTTTCGGTTTCCACTAAATTGAGCTTCGTGTGTTTGAATAATATAAGTTGGCTTTTTAAAATAAGGAAAATGAAAGCTACCTCTTCCTCTCGGCACTGGCCGGAAGGACTTTTTTCAACATAAAATATGGCAAATAAATTTCAAATACCTTTTCCATTTTAATTTCATATTGATAAGTTATTATTTTTTTAAGAATTCAACTTCTGGGAAACATATTAGAAAAAAGATAAGAATTTATTTTTTCCTGCCTTGGATTTGCAGCTTTGCTCTATGGGCAGCAACTACAGGTATGCGGCAGGTAAAATTCCTCATCGGAGGCGGCGCGAGACAGCGTGATTTAAAATTTTTAAAACTGCTTATCACTATAGCTAATTAATATTAATAATTCAGTTTTTACATGCTATTAGCTTTCTTGGTTGCCTTTCTGAAGTAATAGTTTTCCCTTCATATACCGGGTGTTCTAAAAAGGACTGACTGAATTTAAAATTCAATAACTTGCAAACGGTGACAGATATTTAAAAATTTTTTGCAGGAAGGTTATGCATAAGGTAAAAAGTTTTTTTTTTCAGTGATTTTCTATTTTAGTTTGAATTACAAACAATAGATAGCGCTGTAAGCAATAGGCGCTAAATACAGGCTCAATTTTTTGGCCTTTCTCTTCTTCCATGCGGAAAAAGGAGGTTAAAATGTATTGAGTGGGTCCCGAAGTACCAAAAATCGAGCCTGAATTTAGCGTCTATTGATCGCAGCGCCATCTATTGTTTGTAATTCGAACTAAAATCGAAAATCACTGTAAAAAAACTTCTGACCTTATGCATAACCCTCCTGCAAAAATTTTTTGAATATTTGTCACCGTTTGCAAGTTATTGAATTTTAAAATCAGTCAGTCCTTTTTATGACACCCGGTAGTTTTAACATATTTTGTTTGATGTAATTCTCATGCATCGTGTAAAATTAAATTTTAGTGTTAGTTTTAAATGTAACACTAGAATCAAACTGAAAGTGCATTAATTCTAAAAATATTATTTTTTATTTATTAAGTAACAACATCGAAGCTGTACAACAAAATATATTAATTGAAACTCATGACTAAACATATAAAAAGTATTTGCTAAAACTGAGTTTCGAGCTCGGCCTTGAGCGAGTAAATGAAGTGTAAAACTTAATTATATTTTTTAAAAATGCAAACATTATTTTTATTCCTTTATTAAAATGATAAGTTTTTAGAAAATATAAATTTTCCTTTTAATCAATTTTTTCTGGTTTAATAATTTACATCCTTACTAGAAGATTCGATAAGCAATACAAAAGATAAGTATAAAACGTGTAAAAATTACTTTTACGTGTTAATTTTTTTTTCAAATTTTACATAATAAAATGAGAGAAATAGTACATTACACATATTTTAAATATATCATATTTTATAAATAGGAAAGGCGGGACATTAAAAATTCTAAAATGTTTTCAACTGCTCCCGAGACACAAATTTATTAAAATCATTTTGTTTATAATTAATTATACGAAAAACAAGTGGGAAGTTGTACGCCAAACGTGGCAAATGAGGTGCGTTCGTACTATAATTAGTTTTATAACTATTTTTTGCACCGCATATTGTACTGAATGTATATTTTAGTGCACTTCATAAGTGCATATCAATTTCCTTCTGTTCGGAAGGCTGTAACATCATTAAAATGCACTTGAATTATTTTTTTTTCCATTGGCCGAAATATAACGAAAACTTTTGACAGCCCCTGTAATTAAACCATACATCCAATTTTCATAAAATTTGAAATGACTCGACAAACTTTTACAACAATTATGTATTTAAAATTTCAGACCATTCGATTGGGTAGATTTTTGCTCTGTTATACGCGGACGGACGGACAGATAGACCGAACGACAACTATAGGTGCTACGTATTTATATAATAACGAATGCACCTAAAAAAGGCAATATATGGTTCTACGAATAAGATTTTTCAAAACAATTTACGTATAACATAGGCTTAATGATGTATTTAAAGGACATATTAATTAATTTATAAATTAAAGAAAGTACAAAAACTGATTAATAAAATACATAAATTTTTGAAAGGTAACAAAATGTGAACATGGACTTGATTTTATTACTCATTTACAAAAATACATAAATAAATAAAAACACTTGTAGCACTATAATTTCCTCTATAATTCCAAATGCATTAATCCTTTGAAGGGCACCGATATATGTCAAAAGTACGATGTTTTACAACCAGTATTTCACTATAATAATCTTTATGTGTAAAAAAAAAAATCTCCAAAATATAAAAGCGAAATTTTCTGTTCGAAAATACTTGGGGCAAATTTATGAATATTTGGTGTTTGCGCTATGCAAACGGCACTCATTAAAGGGTTAAAAAAGCTAAATTTCATGAAGCAATACAAAAATTATAAGAACAGTTTGTGGAATATTTAAATATGCTTTATTTCGTAAATTATTAAGAATATTGATTTTTAACAGCATAATTGGATTTGACTATACTGCAATTCTGTGAAATTTTGTAAATAAAATATGATTTTTATCTTAAAAAATGAATTTCATAATCTTTTAAACTTATTAATGCATTACTCGTATTAAGTTTTAGGTAGCTTATTTCAAAATAAAATTGAAAAATACTACTTATTTATACATTTTAATAAAAAGCATTTTCTCAATTGGCAGATAAATTCAGTTTTTATTACAAAGAATGATTATTTCATTATTAGACATTATAAAAAAATAATCAATATGCTTTTTTTTATTCAGTGCCTTATTTAAGCAAATAAATTTCATAAAGTTTCGAATTACAGATAAAATGAAAATTCAAATAATGAAGCATAAAAAGGTTTAAACCAGCTACTTACTTTGTTTGATATCCAAACAAATATGACATGTGTTCAGAATGCATTTGTCTCCAAGTACCTAGGTAGCTATTTTTTATTCTTCTTTATTTATCCAAATGGCTAATGGAACAAAAAAACATGAAGCACGCATGCGCAGAATGTTGTTTACGGAAAATGTTGAAACCTCTTTAAAATATTACACGAATAATTGGCGTGGGACATAAAGAAATTCGAAATTCCGGTAAAATATGCGAAATGTTTCAGGATAATTTCCTGAAACGTTCCGAAATTTTTTACTGTGTATAGTGGGTTCCTCCTGTAACTTTGCTTTAGTTTTCATGTTATTAATTACTCGGTGTATATGTGCGATATTGTCATCTGTATGTTTTGCTCAAAGACTTTTAAGATGCATAGACCGGCAATTTCCATCCAAAAGCATCCGAAATCATGGCAGCCATCTGAAGTAAATTGAAACACCTAAACCGCGAGGTTTGTACGTCAGCTGTGGCTATTTACCATTAAGTGCTATGGCTAGAATGAGCTTAAAAATTAATTTGTATCAATATATATGAAGTTTAAGGCGTATATAGATATGGAGAGATACAGGGTCGTAAGTTTTATTCCTATAGTTCGTTGCTTCAATTGTCAATCTTTCGGATACAACGCAGCCAAATGTGAGAATGATATGAAATGTGTTAAGTGTGCAGGACATCATTCTATTAAGGACTGTACGGTTTCGGAGATAGCTTGTGCTAACTGTCTTTTTGCGGAGGATACTGACACTGATGCTGGTCATAGAGCCGATAGCACGGATTGTCCCACTTTTAAATCTTATCGAGCGGAGACTCTTAGCAAACGGTTGTGATAGTTGTTACTGAGTCTTTTGTCAATAGCTCTGGTTTACGTTTTGTTCAAATTAACTTACACCATTGTTCTGATGCCTCTAATGCTCTTTTCCATTATATGGACGATTTCAATATAACCTTTGCTCTTTGCCAAGATCCTTACATCTATGACGGTTCCCTGGTTGGTCTCCCCACAGGCTGGATCTGCTTCCTCTCTTTAACTGGTTCTGCTGCTATTATCTGTACATCGGACGACTATGCATGTGTAAACACTCTGAGTTTAAACAATAGTGTCTTTATTAATATAACTATAGATCAAGGTTCTTTAATCATCGGATCGGTGTATGCTGCACCTTCTAAACCAATAGAGAATGACCTCAGAGACTGGTGTTACTACTTCCCAGACTTTTCTAAAATCATCGTTGGAGGAGACTTCAATGTACCTATTATTTCTCTCGGGTATACCAGAGAAAGCGAAAGGACGGAAATTTTCCAAGAATATTTGATGATCACTAACCTATCCATAGTTAACTCACCGGACTCGCATCACACCTTTGTTCAAGACGGGAGACGTGGTCGTCCTGACCTCACTTTGATCGGACAAGATCTTTTACCTTTTTTACAAGATTGGAAAGTTGATATAGATCATTACTCGCATAGTGATCATCGATATATCTGTTTTACCCTGAGTCTGTCTCCAGTCCAACATTTCTATACAAGATTTAAGACTAAGAATAAAAAGATGTGTAAATTCAATGCTTTGTTCTCACAACACTTGCTTCGTCTAAATGCTACTCTGGACGGAATTCCTAATCAAAGTGCATTAGATACTTGGACTGAGGAGTTTTCCGCTTTACTACAGGATATCATGAATCAGTGTTTTCGTAGAGGTCGCCTACGTCATTGTCCAACTATTACTTGGTACGATGAAGATCTTCGAAGGGAACGAAACAGAGTCAGTGCCTTGCATAAGAGATATTTAAAAAACTTAGATGTTATTACGTATAAAGAAAGCTATAACATAGCTCGACGTGAGTATAAGAAGAACCTTCGCAAGGCGAAGCGAAATGCTTGGCTTAAATTCTGCGATTCAACAAATAATGCATACGGATCCTTATATAAATTTATCTCTAAGAAGAAATTGCCACATGAAGATTTAATATTTACTACTTTAGAAAATTCTCATGTGTTTGCGAGCTGTGACGACGTGGCCGAAGACCTAATGAATCATCACTTTGATGCTAATGCTAATTTTACAGATCAGCATGAATTTACCAGTACAAATTATTATACTAATCAGGAGGATTTCCATCCCGTTACAAAAAGAGAATTGTTTTATGTTATGCGCCAGCAGGGTAACAATAAGGCTCCAGGATTTGATGAGATAGATGCCTTGGTAGTAAAAAATCTTTGTAAAAGTTTCACGCCTTTTGTTCTTAAGCTTTTTAATACTTGTCTTCGTTTTGCTCATTTCCCAATGTGTTGGAAAAAGGCTCTTGTTTTGTTTTTTCGTAAGCGCAACCGACCACCTGAGTTGCCTAAGTCTTACCGACCAATTACATTGCTGCCGATTATTGCCAAGATTTTGGAGAGAATAGTGAAAATGCGAATAATTACAGTTCTAGAATCTTCTGCATATCTGGACGAAGGTCAACATGGATTTAGAGAGTCTAAGAGCACTATAACGGCAATGGCTGCTGTAAAGAATTTTGTTAGGGAGACTTTGAATGATTTTAAATATTGTGCATTAATTAGTTTCGATATCGTTAGTGCTTTCGACGTAATCGATTGGCGAATACTTGCTGGTATTATAGATGACCTTCCTATACAGGATTATTTAAAAGAGATCTTGAAGAACTACATAAGTCATAGATTGATAGGATTCAAGTTTATGAGAGGGATTCGCTGGTTTCATGCTTTTCGAGGTTGTCCACAGGGGTCCTGTTTGGGTCCCTTGTTGTGGACTCTGGTTGCTGATAAAATATTATAAGCGTCGTTTTAGAAAAATCATTTCATACGCTGATGATTCAGCTATTGTGGAAGGGGCCGATACTCGTGCAGCGCTGGAAGATAGAGTTAACAGATGTATCGAATATTTTATGAACGCATGTGAAGAGTTTGGCTTGACAATCAGCGCTCAGAAATCATCAGCAATGCTTTTCGGTAAATATACTTTGAACAAACGCCGTCCGATTTTTAAGCTTAGGAATACCAGCATTTCGGTCGAGGACAATGTACTATACCTGGGATTTTTTCTGGATAGCCGTTTCCGTTGGCTTGATCATTTGGATCTTGTTCGTGACAAAGTTATAGACTTTTCGTGCTCCATGCGCAAAACCCGTATTAGAGACAAGGGTCTTCCCTTGGACTACATGAAAACTTGGTATCATTCGGTAATTAAGAAGCAGATATCATATGGATATGAAATTTGGTACCGGGACTTGAGATACCATGGAATTAGACGCTCGTCTTCATGCCAGCGTCTTTGTTTATTATCAATAATCAGAGTTTACATATCTGTATCTACGGAAGCTCTTTGCGTAATTTCGGGTATACCTCCCCTGGAGCTGGAGTTGGAACAGATGTCTGGTCACTATAACACGGTGCATCATGAAGATCTAGTATGGATAAAGGATATTTGTGTAACTAAGGAAAATATTATGCCACATTTACATACATTTGATTATCCTTATTTTGTGTCAACTCATCATATACAGTTTGTAAAGTCAGTCACTTCTGTAGTACCTATTTTTAACCACCCTGTAATTTACACAGACGGCTCCAAGATGAACAACACAGTTGGTTCCGCTTTTGTTGTTTATAATGATGGAAAGATCATTTTAGAAAACCGTTTTAAACTTTACGCTTATAATACTGTTTATCAGGCTGAATTATCAGCCATTGACAAGGCAATCGACTGGTGTTGCAGGGCTGATTTCAGAGAATTCCACATCTACACTGATAGTTTTTCTTCAATACAAGCCTTGCAGAACTTATTTCCAACTGATAAGATTTTGTATAACATATATTCTAACTTGAGATTGTTGAGTGGTAAAGTTATTTTTATGGGTTGGATTAAATCTCATATTGGCCTTGCTGATAACGAAAGGGCTGACTATCTGGCAAAGTCTGTTATTCTGGATGATGAGTTTGATGAGAGGTTGGATATTCCAATGCCTGTTTCCTTCGTCAAACGTTTTTATAAGAGTAACATTATCACGAGGTGGACTAATGATTGGAAAATTAGTGAAAAGGGTAGGGATACCTTCCTCATCTTGCGTTCACCGGACGTTTCTTATTTGTGTTATTCAAGGGTAGTAGCCTATTTCATTTCTTCGCATGGTGCTTTTCCAGTGTATTTATTTAAGATTGGCAAGCGACCAACAGATAAGTGTGATTGCGGTAACGTCGGTGACGTTAAGCATTTTATTTTCGGCAAGTGTCCTCTGATGCCTCTGTTCTTTAACTTTGTGCGAAATAGAACTCTGTCTTGGAATTTGCAAAATGTTCTCTTGCTGAGATCGAATTATTATAAACTGACTGTTATTTATAATGAACTGAATAAATTGTATTCATTCATAAAGTACAAATTTTGATTATTTTGGTGTAATTAAAGAATTTTTGGTGAACTTTTGCCAGACTGTTAGCCACATAGTGCTTTGCTAATCCTTCTGCTTTCACGCATTTTTGAGTTGTTTCTGGACTTTCAGGGTCTGATGGTCTTTTATAACTTGAATTGACCTAAAATGTGTTATTGGCTTAATGTTTTATCTTGTCTTGATTATTAGTGTAAATCGTACTTTTATACAGTCATTTGTAACTGAAAATAACTTAAAATTTTGTTTTTCAGTTTTACTCAGTCTTAGTTTTAGTTTTAGCTTTATTTTTATTTTATAGTAACTAGGGTTACAGTCATATGTTAAAACTTGTACATGGCTTTAATTTTTGTATTTTATTTTCTAGGCAGAGTGTGCCATATTTTTGTGACTTTTTAGTTTTATTATTTGTCGCTGTTTCCGGGTCTGTTTCGGCGGCTGGGGTTGAGTTAGGTGGTGGAGGACGTTTTTCTGCCAGGGATTCAGGGCCTTTGCCATTATTTGGTTGGCTCCCTGGTAGAGTGATCAAGTTTATGGCGTATTTTTTCACATGAAGCTATTTTTATATCTAAATATGTGTTATAAATATTGAATTTTCAGTAATAAAGTTAAATAAAGCGATTTATTAATAATTTTATGGATAGCATGTTTGGAAAAGGGTATCTAATTTTAACATGCCTTATTAACCTAAATAAAGGCGAAATTTATATGTAAACATATTGTTAAAGATTATAATTCCACTTTTTTTTTAAGTTTGACTTACAAAAGTAACTGGAAAGGAAGTTTAGATTAAAGGTAGAAACTGTAACATAATATAGTAATTTACAAAATTTTAAGTTACTTGTAAAGAAATTTACGTTTTTTAAACTAATTTTTATTCAAAAAGGCAATTAAAAAAATGCATATTAACGAAAGTAACACTATATTTTTATTCTTGGAGGATGTTTATTGAAATACTTACTTGTTATATGAAAAAAAAAAAAAAATTGATGAATATTAAAATATTTTTTTTAAAAAAAGGCCTAAATGAAATAATGTAGACTAATACTTAATGAACCGCGATGAAAAAATACGCTAATAAAAGCATTTTCTTAGCTAAATTAAAATATAAAACATATAAACTGCCGTACAACAGCTGTGATCAAAAATCCTCAGTTAAACTCACAGTTTGCCGGTCTATGCATCTTAAAAGTCTTTGGTTTTGCTTTAAATGCTAGTTAACTATGATTTAATTAGGAGAGATTCGGTTTTTCAAAATTTGGCTTCTGTGGTAATTGAATAATAATAAGTAATTAAATAATTAAAAGGGGAATGCTTTAATCATTTAAATACAGGAGAAACCCACAACAAAAGTGTCAAAATTTTGCGTTGAGCTGGGAGAAGAAAAGTTTGCGAACAGCCTTAACCGCTTCAACGTTTGCTACAAGAAAAATCGGGGGTCACTGTTTCCCTATACCCGTCGCCGGTAAAGTGGTAATCTATAAGAGGCTTTAATAATAACCATCCTTAAAAAAATCGCCCGGTTCTACACGTTTGAATACCCACACAGACCCTACAGCAGGAATGGCGAACCTATGGCACGCAAAAGAAAAATTTTGTCACGGCCTTGCTTGTGGCTCTAAATCAAAATAAAGTGAGATTACACAAAATCGCGATTGATCTTTTCTAAATTCGATTAAATGGAAATTGAAAAAATTAATGGACTTTACACATGTGACATCAGCCGCGGGTAAACTGAAAAAAATCACCAATAGGCGTGAAGAACATTTTAACACTGCTCCCCCTTCGTTATAGCGAATAGAATACATAGTGTGGAAATCGGCTATCTCTATAATACTTAAAAAAGTGCTAAAATATTGTATCCGTTAAATATGCAACGATGCTGCTGCAATATACAGATCGCAGCGACATCTGCAGGATATTTTCTACAACTGCTAGTCTATACCAAAGACTTTTAAGATACATAGACCGGCAATTCCCATTCAAAAGTATGCGAAATCATGGCAGCCATCTGAAGTAAATGGACTCTATTTAGGTGACGTCAGACGCCAGAGCTGGCGGTATGATGATCTATTATTCTAGTTACTGCACCGGCAGAATACCAGTCTGCGCAGGCGGAAACACAGCTAGCAGACGACTTTAGCCTTGACCCAGGTTGAATGCATACGTTTTAACTGAAAATTTGCAAACGTAGGGAATTTTCTCGCATAAAGAACAACATTTTGAATTTAGATTACAATATATTAAGTATATGCTGCTGCATCAAAGAATTCTTTTGCGGTATTTTTAACAAACAAGCATTAATAACTCACACTCCATAGACTGCTATGCTAAACACCGCCAGTAAATACCGCCAGCAGACGAATTTTAGCCTCAACCTCAGGTCGCGTGCATAAGGTCCATTGAAATACCTGAACCGCGAGGTTTGTACGTCAGCTGTGGTTATTTACCATTAAGTGCTATGGCTAGAATGAGCTTTATGTGAAGTTTATGGCATATTTTTTTACATGAAGCTATTTTTTATATCTAAATATGTGTTATAGATATTGAATTTTCAGTAATAAAGTTAAATAAAGCGATTTATTATTAATTTTATGGATAGCATGTTTGGAAAAGAGTATCTAATTTTAACATGCCTTATAAACCTAAATAAAGGCGAAATTTATATGTAAACATATTGTTAAAGATTATAATTCCACTTTTTTTTAAGTTTGACCTACAAAAGTAACTGGTAGGGAAGTTCAGATTAAAGGTAGCAACTGTAGCATAATATAGCAATTTACAAAATTTTAAATTACTTGTAAAGAAATCTAAGTTTTTAAAACTAATTTTTATGCAAAAAGGTAATTAAAAAAATGCTTATTAACGAAAGTAATACTATATTTTTATCCTTGGAGGATGTTTATTGAAATACTTACTTGCTATACGAAAAAAACAAATTGATGAATAAGGTATTTTTTTAAAAAAGGGACTAAATGAAATAGGTTAGACTAATACTTAATGATCTGCAATGAAAAAATACGCTGATAAAAGCATTTTCTTAGATAAATTAAAATAATAAAGCATTTATACTGCCGTACAACAGCTGTGATCAAAAATCCCCAGGTAAATTGACAGTGTGCAGGTCTATGTATCTTAAATGTCTTTTCAATGTAATACTAGTAATATGAAAATCTCGCAGATGTAGCTGCGATCGACACTTGGCATTTTAGGAGTATCGTTGCACATTTAAGGGATAAAATTTTTTAGCACTGTTTGGATAGCATATTTCCGCACTAGGTATTCTAGACACTGTACCTTCGTCCAATAAACAGTCTTTTTCGGAGGGTTTTTCCTCGCAGAGGCGCGGCTGTTGCCATTAATGGGTAAAGTCCATTGCAGCATATTATTCGCGTTTCAAATCTCCTTCATGTGGCGTTGAAATCAATAATAATGGCGAATATTTCCAGTTATTTATTTCATTGCAATTCGCTGAACAGTTTGTTTACCTTCGCTCGATGTACTGTGATTCGCTCAACGTAACTGAAATAAATATGTGGAATATCTGCCACCAGGTAGCGTATCAGAGCGCTGGAATCGCGAATATTACAATCTAATTCATTATGATCGCAATTTTTTTTTCAAACAAAGACGATATTTGAAAACTATCGGAAATGTTTGAAGAGCTAAGTGGAAGAACATGTTAAGTAGCAAAAATTACATTTGAAGTGAAACATTTTGCTGTAAATTTTAATGATTTATTTTCTATTTGATACCATATGTTTAAAATGTTAACAGGTATGGTACTAAACTCTCTCAGAAAACTTATTCATATTTAATTTTCAAATATTAAAAATTATTAATATTATTGACATTATTAAATATTAAAAATTAAAATGGCCTATAGAGGCGCTGCTCGCAGCCTTCGGTACAGGAAAATCGTCCCTTTAATTTCCCTTTAACTAATGCTAAAGTGTCATTGAAATAATTTTTTATTGTAAATGCATTTGGAAGTTTCGGATATTCAAATTCGGATAATTTTTACTTTGACATATAAGACAGAACACAAATGTCACAGGAAATCTGAAATTGTGCAAAAGTATAATCAGTCTCAACAAATTTAAAATGCATGTAATGCAATGCGCTTGCACGGCAGTATCCTGAAGCGAGAACTTACATCTTTTCTCCACCAGATGGCATATTCGAGCGCTTGAATCGCCAGTAAATCTTCAAGACTAAATGGAATCTTAGTATTTTAGCTTCACCATGTGATAGGATACCTCATAACGCTTTCATCCAGAAGAAATTTTTTTTTTAGAAAGTGTGGCATAACATGTTCATCCACTCATCTCTTCAATTGGTTTTCTAAATTACTAAATTTCAATGGTAAATTTATGGCAACTTTGGAATTTATTTCAGAGCTATTCAAAGAAACTGACTTTTGTCATTCTAATAGTTTTTCTGCCTATTTTATGCTTTCGAATCACTGTTTTCATAAATGAATAATATAAAAACTCAAACTGAAAGCACTTGTCAGACAAATATGGTTCAGTTTGCATTAAAATTAACTCGATATTAAAATGAAACAACATAAATCAAATTACATAACATTTTTTTTTTTTTTTTTTACAAATTTCGAAAATGTATTTGTTTCCATAATTATTATAGCGTATATTACCTACATTTATGTTCTTCTTATTTTTTAAATCATAATAGAAACCTTTAAGTTATTTTAAGGGTGTTCTCAAATCCAAAAGGGTAACTTTCTGACATAAGTTTTAATTTATTTTTGTTCGAAAATGCATGAAACTAGCTGGTGTTGTTGTTCAGAAACTATGTAATCGAACTGTTTTTTCCATTTTTTTTGCAAACGCAGTAGATCTTTCAGAAAATAGTGTCAAAGTGGACGTTTTGAACCGAATTTCCGCGCGAAAGTAGAATACCCACTCAAGAGCGGGCGAAAAATGCGTTTGTCACGTGCTCAAAATCGCTATAACTCAATGGGTAATTTATTGATCAAAAAATGGAAAACACAGTTCAATTCCAAATCGCTTCCATGGCCAGGCTTTCCAATTTTATATTTTTCCGTTAAAAAATGAATTTGTAAATGTGTCAAAACGTTATGCGCTTGTTGAGCAGAGCAGTTAAGAACAGCCTTAAGCCATTATTTTTCCACATACTAAATTTGTTTTTTAGTTGGCACGTCATAGTCACGTAAAATGTTTTGATCATATTTGGCACGCGGCAACAAAAAAGTTCGCCAACCCTGCCCTACAGAGATTTCATTGCTATAGATGCTAATGACCTAGATTTGTGATTAGCCATCTGGTTTAGCCTTTTAGCTACGAATACCACATGGTTAACGCCAGTACACTTTGAATGAATAACAGTATTATTAATGCCCGATTGCAATAAAGAAGGGTGTGTATGTGTGTGGGGGGGATGAATAGGAAGTAGGTACTTTTTGCTTAATGAGAAGTGATAAAGAATGCTATTTTTACCATTGAAAAAGAACCTTTATCAGTTAAAAAAATAAAGAAACTAATAGCATTTTCTAAAAGTCTTGAACTAAAGTCCTGATTCTAAAAGTTGTTGCTTAAAAACATTTTCTGCGATTATTTTTTAAAAGGATTTTTTCAGAAATTTTTTCTTTTGCTGTATCTGAAAGAAGTAATTAAAACAAAGTATAATTTCTTTAATTTAAATATGTAGATGTTAAATTACATTTTCATAAAGTCAAATAAATACGAGGAAGTGAAGAATTCCAACCGTTGCAGTAAAATTTAAAGTAATATTGAAATGAATGAGTTTTTACAGATAAGATACACAAACAACAAGAAACCAAGAACAAAAAATTAAAAGTGGGAGAAGCTTTTAGTATATGTAAATATGGAGACAGTATGTTAATTATATGTTATTCAGTATGAGGATAATTTTTTTTATAAAAAAAAGTATTTATCTTGGTCTTTTTTCACTTAAATGGGTAAATAAAATTTTCCAATAAGACAGCATTTTTAAAAATTTTGTTTGGATTTATTTCATTTTATTTTAATGAAAATTTCAACATTATTTAAAAACTGATTGTACGTCCTTTACATTAAAAACAATCTTTTTATTTTACCTGTGAGAAAGTTAAACTGTCTAATTTTTAAAAGATTATTGTAACGATTGTTTAATTCACTAAACTTCATAAATTACTAAATCATCGGCTGTAAAAATTTTCCTACCAAATGGGAATATTCATGAAATTTTCTGGGACTTTTAGAGTGCAATATTTCGTATATCTTTACATTACACCATCGCTTTATGTTAGCTTTAAAGCCAATTATATTATATTTACTTGACGTATAATATTCAAGACTAAATTTTTAGCATGTTTTTCGTTGGACTTAAATCAACATAAAATAGATATTAGATATATAGAGAATAGAACTTGTATTCTATGTTCATGTATGGGGGTAACATTCTGTTGAAAATTAAACATGCAACATTAAAAGAAGAAAGATCACAATAAGGTAGACGCTCAATAACAAAAAATATTACAATGATGGGAAATTTTTTCCTCATTGTCACTTAAAGCGTTGCGATCGCAATCGCATTTCCGACGCTCAATGGAAGTGTCCTATCTTGTATGTTAATCTATGAGCTGAATACTCACTCCATATGTTTAATCTCTTTTACGATCGGAATGATTCGATCGTTAGTCGTAAACAGAGACACTTTTTTCTCGGCGTCAGAATTATTCTACTCAACTCAATTTTGTATAGAATTATTTCTGTTAGGCATGCTTTTAGCTTTTTTTGATTTCTTCTCCGTATCTGGAATAATAAGCTAAAATTAATAAATTCAACTACTGTTACGTTAATTGAGATTCTAAAACTAAATTTCTATTTATGGAGGATTAATTAAGTGTTAATGGACATTTGAAGTTATATTTGTTCGCAATAATGCATGTACCATGTTTATTCTAACCATCTAGCACAATGCTTGCGCTATAATCTGTTGTGCAAGAATTCGCTCTTGGCCTGCTAGACTTTTAACATATATTAAGGTCATTCCACAGTATTCTTGTGTTACGTACGGGAGATTTCAAACCGAAATTTTGAGATCTTTGACTTTTTTCAAAGTCAAAATATGAATAAGAAACTTTGCATTTATTCTTATTGCTTATATACAGAGACATGGGGCATAGTTAAATACTTAAATGTAATTGCAAATTTGAAAATGAAGAAATAGAAAACTTATCGGAAATTTTACACTACGTAATTTATAATACCCTTGCTTTACAAAATTAATTTTTATCAAATATTTATTCTTCAATTTCTGTAGTGTGTTAAAGATTGAACATAATAGTAGGGAATTTTAATGGGGCAAAGTGAAATCTAAGCAGTTCACTTTACATGATTTTTTATAATTCTGTGATAATGATGCTAATCTGCATAAATTAATTTCTCCAAGTCTGGTCATTCCATGTCAAATCATCCAGCAATTTTACAAAATGTCACCCACCATCTCAGATTTTGACGAAACTTGGTACATGAAAACATACATGTATAAGATGCTACCACGTGAAATTTTAATTGAATCCAATTAAAATATTTCAAATTATAAGCATCTGAACATACGACACTTTTCTTTTTCTATGGACATTTTTAAAGTGTTGATTTTCTGTATGGTTCTACAAAAAACTTCATAACTCTTTACCAAATAATTAAAATGGTTAAATTTTTTGGCGGAACTTTCTTTATATTATTTATTTCACAAAGTAATACCAATTTTTATTTTCTTTTTACAACAAATATATTTTTTTAATTTTTGAACTTTTTGAATACCCATATAAAATTGACATTTCATATCTGAATTTCACAAAAATATTTTTAGATGTGCTACCCATTTTATTTTGCTAGATATTTTTTTATGAGCTCTTTATTAGTCAATCTTTTCTCAATAAAAAAAAATTAAAGAGGTGTTTTTTGAAAAACTTGAAAAAAATTTTTCTTCGACATTTTTTGAATGTCCATATAAAATTGACATTTCATGTATGAATTTCAAAGGAAAAAATATTTTTAGATGTACCACCCATTTTACTTTGTTAAATATTTTTTATGAGCTTTTCTCAAAAAAAAAAAAAAATAAATAAATAAAGAGGTGTTTTTTGAAAAACTGGAGAAAAAAATTTTTCTTGGATTTTTTTTTATATGCATGTATTTTGAAGACATATAAACATGTAAAAAATAATCTAGCATAAAGATGATCTGGAGACTGATGAACTTTATTAATATTCAATCAACTCGTAAATTCTAGATGCCCCTTCCCTTACATTCCAAAGATTCATGAGATACATATTTAGACAGATTTTTCAATATTCTGTCAAAATAAACATAAGTACCATATTTTTCTAACTAATCCTAGATTTTAAATATTTATTTATTTATTTATTTTTTTTGGGGGGGGGGGGGGTAGCATCTTGACAGTTTTTGTCAAAATCGTTTCAATTATTAATATATGATATTATAAGAGGATTGACTTTTAAAACTAACGTTAAGTCTTTTAACTTCATAAACAGAAATAAAATTATTATAAATAAAGTAGAATTAGTAGCAATTCAAGGTAAAAATAATGAAATTATTAAAAAAGCAAATGAATAAAGATTTATTTTGATAAATTTTGTGTATAATTTAATAATATGTTACATAAAATTCTAGGTTATATATCCTGTAATACAATCATAAAAAATATATTTTTTTTTCTTTGTTACTGATATAATATATACAGTCGAGCTTGGATAATTTGAACGCCTTTAATTCGAATTCGTGGATAATTCGAAGTTTTTTGTCAGTCCCTAAAACTTGTATTCCGTTAATGCTTAAAAATCTTGGTTATTTCGAAGTCCAACTTGTTTAATTCGAAGTTTTTACCCTTTCAAAAATGACAAAATTTAGTTTCAATTCAGTTTATTTGAAAAGTGGCCAGGTTTTTTCAGCAATTGTGCAAATTTCGAAGTCCAACTTCTTTAATTCGAAGTTTTTAACCTTTCAGGAATGACAAAATCTAGTTTTAATGCAATTATTTGAAAAGTTGTTCATCTAGTGGAATATCGTCGTTATGTAGAAAGACAGTCTAACATGTGTGAAGCTGTGTTTCGAACTGTAGATATCCTTGAAGATTTTCTTAAAAAGCTCAAGTAAGCTCTTTAAAGCAATCTGAAATATCTCAATATTTTAAAAAGCTGTACCTTTTTTATTTAAAATTAATAAACATTTTCTTTTGCGATAATTTTTGATGTAATTGATTATTTTACAACAATTTTTTTTTGATAATTCGAAGTTTAGATACTTTGAAGCTTTGTAGTGGTCCCTTGCACTTCGAATTATCCAAGTTCGACTGTACATACAAAATTTACTTACATATATGAGACAGAAGATTTTCAAGTTTTAACCAATTTCAAATATAAGATTTATTTCTGTGTCAGATTTGCACTTTTTTATAATTGAATGGTTAGAGGGGTTTATGATAAATTTAAATGGAAATAGGAAATAGAAATTCAACATTATTTCACTAGATATTGCTTTTTATAAATGCTCTACTTACGATTGATTGTTTCGGTAGATTCTTTTGAAAGAGCATATTGCAGTCCTGTTGCAGCAGTCAATTCAATGCTACATATATATGGTTGAAGGGCACGTTGCAATAAACATTTGGCCAGCAAAATGAAGTAGAAGGTCCGATGGGATGTATAACCTTTATATTTGCATCTTTTTCATCATAATCTATGCTCTGAATAATCTCAATATACCAGTGATTATTTATGTTTTTATTACTTTATTTTTATTTCATTTTGAAGACTATAGGTGAAACAAAATTTAAACTATAAATTTATACTTTCCACATTTTTTAAAAGAAAATGCAAAGCTTAGATTGTTTCAATGAATATAGCTTTATAAATCAGTTTATACTGGTTGTTTTTCAGTTGGTATAATGGAAATTTTATTTGAATACATAGCGGAAGTTAATTTTCTGTAACAGAAATAATATGAATTTTATACTTTAATTTATTTAAATAACATTAAAAAAAGTTTTTAGAAACAAAATTATAGTTTAATTATAATATTTGTTTATTATTATTACACGTATTTTTGAAAAATTTTGAACTTTAACAATACTTTAGATATATTCTGTAAAATTAACAAAAAAATTTTTTTCTCAAGAATTTCAAAAAACACCTTTCTAATTTTTTTATTATTAAATGGTTTCTTTTTAAACTATATATATAAAAAAAATCAGCCAAATCAAATGGGTAGCACATGTAAAAAAAAAATGAATTACATATTTCCATATTTTTCTTAACTCCTTAGATAAAATATTAAAAAAAAAAAAATATTCGAGTTCTAAAAAGTTTTATAAACCATTCTTTTAATAAAATACATTATTAAGAATCTCTAAAAAATATATATATCTTAATTTTATTAATAATATTTAGAAAAATGAGCATTTTTATCCAACATTAGATGTTTGACGGAAGATCATTTTCTGCAAAAAATTGAGTGAGAGGGGTATTTTTAAATGCTTGTAACTCATGAAAAACTTATTATTTTAAACTGAAATTTGGTGTAACAGCATATCTTTGGACATTGTTTTTGTGTTTAAAATTTCATAGAAATCTGTGACGGTGGGTGACATGGAATGACCCAGTCAGAGTTCTTTCACTTTACACTGCTTTCCCAGTATATCTGTATACACAACTTGAATAACCAGTTATAGACCTTACCGTCTCCTTTCGCACCATGGTCATCCACTTCATTCCTCCATTTTAAATACAGACAATGACACTCTTTATCAGCATCGCCCATCTTGCATCCCATCTTTTGGTTTAAGAAAAAACTTTATTGACAATAGCCCTCTGAGTAATATCGAGGTGAGCTCATGTCACTCACATGTGCTACCTCCTTGGAACCCTCAGAGTATTACTTCGCTCCATCCTTTTAAAGGATACGAGAAAAACAACTTGGCAACTTCTGTCTTTCAACAATTATTTGCAGCACACCGTGCAAATTACATTAATTATATTGATGTTTACACAGATGGTTCGAAGAATGGGGATATTGTAGGCTGTGGGGTTTTTACTGATATCACCAGTTTGAGTTATCGGCTTCATGCTTCAACTTCTGTCTTTATGGCAGAATTGATTGCAATAGAAAGAACCTTGTTCCATATTTCTCATCATCTCAACACTTCTTTCATTATTTACACAGACTCAAATAGTTCTATTGACGCAATAAAATCTTTTAAAAAGCATCCTTATGTCCTAGTCATCCTGGAATTTTATAATAAATTGACAAGACATGGTTATAATATTTTATTTTGCTGGATACATGGGCATTCCTGGAAATGAAAAAGCAGATGAGGCGGCAAATTTTCTTAATCCATTATTTCATAATATCACCTTCTCAGACGCTGAACTACTTATCAATCATTTTTTTCAGAAAAAATGGCAAAGTTGGGATTTGGAATAAAAAAATAAACTACATCATATTAAACAAGTAATAATGATCTGGCCTGCAATCCACCCTAAGAAATCAGATGTTCTTCTGACTCGTCTGAGAGTTGGACATTCAAGATTCACTCATAAACATCTTTTACTTTGGGAAGATGCACCCATGTGTCCACATTGTCATTTTGATTACCTGACCATTCATCATGTTTTAACTGACTGTCCGGGCCTCCGGCACTTATATAGAATGTATTTTAACACATCATCACCAATCTTGACAAACCTCATTGGGGAAACACCTCATGGGGCACTCTTTACTTTTTTAAAACATGCAGGATTTTATTTTGAGTTATAATTTTATATCTTTCTTTGGTTTAACAATTTTGAATTTTCTTTTAGACTCTTCATACATCTGGATGGGAGCCCAATCCAGACCGCACATTTTATTTAAGTACTTTTAATCTTTGATGTTTTAGTTTAAAATAATATAGATTCATCCACACTTTTCTCATTGCTCTCCACTTTTAAAGCTTTTAGGCTATTTTCTTGGCGCAGCATGTCCGTTAAGGGATTTTGCACCATTAAACTTCATCCAATCAACCAGTTATAGACCACAGATAAACATCCTTTCTTTGACAAACTGCTTCTCGGTACTTTCATCTTTTATCTCGAGAAAATCCCCATTATTTATTTTACTGAATTCCACTTTTTCTATAACAAGCTGAACTTCACCCTTGTCTTTAGTTAAGTCATTGGTGTGATCGCAGTTTAATTTCCTTCTTTGTGCGATTAAAAAAAATTTCGAAATTGGCGTGTTCTTGAGTCTTTGCTCCCGGAGCTACTTGTACTACGCAAAATCGCACGTTTGAAGATGGCAGCAATGTAAATAAACAAAAGTACATAAAATAAAAATTTTAATTTTTTCTAAATACACTTTTAAAGGAATACATTTTTCAAAAATAGCAAAAAAAAATAATTTTTATTTACTCAAAGCTGATGTTTTGTTCTTATCAGGGGGACTCTGCCATCCTAACCCCCCCCCCCCCACCCTTTTTTTTAAAACCTAAAACTACTCATGCTACTTGGGGACGGATCTTTTTCCCACGGTGTATACACTTTATGATGTCCTTCAGGAAATCTTTTCTCGCACCTTTTGATGTTTTAGTCTACTTTTTTGGCACAGCATGTCCCTTAAGGGATTTTGCGCCATACAAACAACCAACCAACCTTCAAGAACTCCCAGAAAGTCTCATTGCTCATCGAGTGGTTGTTTCCTTCACCACATATATCCAAACAAGTAGGAATCAAAATAGTATCTGCAACCTATGTTTGATTGCTGACTAGGTGTCCTCTATGGAGTTTGTGTGGGTGCCAGTCTCGGGATGCACATAATGTAACAATGCATAATGCACGTAATCAGCCATGCAATATTTCTCAAAGCATTCACCAAACCACATGTACAGGTCACTTACAAAATCTTACATAAACCGTCCATCCTGCTCAATGAAAACCACGTACCCTTCCTTACACACCTAGTTATTTCGTTGTTATTAACTTGTCCTTGCACTCTGCAACGCCATTCAGAACCATCATCCGACAGCTTCATATCACTTCCACACTTAGGACATTCATATTTGGAGACACCCAACTCCTCACTCATACACCAATGAATCATATTTCAACCCACAAACTTTCATCTGCTAGAATACTTTACCTCATCCATCAAACATTCTTGCAAGTTCATTCTAAAATCCACAGGTGTCGTAGCAGTTACTGAACGGTACCTGTCAAAATATACAAGAAGAGAATACAAATAATAAAACTCACTCGAATGCAATACGACAGCGTAATTTCTAGAGCAGGAATGATGTGCTTTTAAAAATTTATAGTTCTCTTTTTATGTCCAATAAAAAAACGGTTTACAAAGCAAGGTTTTTAAAAAGCTCTCATTAAAATATGGACTTAATTTATTTTAAACTAAATTTCTGAAAACTTACTGATTTTCTGAAAGTATTTATTTTAAATAAAAAATACTATCATTTTCTTTCTTTAAATAAATAGCCCCACCAGTGGCTGAGAGGTTCTGCTCTCGAAGCTGGTAGACGGGAGGTGCTGGGTTCGATCCCAATCGCGCCCGTTGGCCTAATCGTTCGGAGTTTTCGTGGTTTTCTTTGAACCTTGGATTTCCAAGCGTTAATATGGGTTAGGTTCCCTTAGAAAGACCCCCACGAAGGGCACTCCCCCCTGGGCCTATATCCCTCGTGCAGATAATTGGCCGTCATAAATACAACCAACCATCTTTCTTTAAATATGAACAGTAAAAGCAAACAATTAAAAATGACAAAAAAGAATAAATATAGTAATAATAAAAAATAGAATTCGAATATTCCATTTTGCATTAAAAAATCTTTCATACTATTTAAAAGCTTTAGAACTTTCGGGTGAATATCCACTCTTTTTCCGAATCTCTTTTTCACCTTGGAACCTTGATTTATCCAAAACTATAAAACTATATCCAAAACTATAAAACTATAATATAAACTCTATAAAGAAAATACAATAAGAATTTAAAAAAAAAAGTGCTTGAATACCTTAAAGCATAATTAAAGAGAAACAAATTTAATGCGTACTATTACACAAACAGTGCTCTTAAATTACGTGACCTGCTTTGTATGTAACACGGTTTGTGGGACATGTAAACTGTCAGAACTGTTTATGGAAAAAGGATAATTATATATACATTTTATCTCTCTTACTGTAACTTCGTATTCATATGAAAGACCGTCAGCTTAGGGGCAATTCCATGGTGACTGACGTTACATTTTGAGATAATTTCTTAATCTTATATATTTTTTTCTAAGGTTAAATATTTTTTAAATTTTCTGAAAATGATGTGGAATACTCTAGTAGCGTAATATTATTATGCAAACAAGAATATGGATATAAATAAAATATTTTGCGTCTTGGACAAAAAAAAAAATAAAATGACTGATGTTACATAAAAAGGACATGAAGTAAAACATCCTTTTTTTATTTTGAAATTCTCCTTCCTCTATGGATAATAATGGGATAGTTCCTTTTTACTTATAAAATACTTCTAATTAATAGGAAACATAAATAAAAATACACATGGAAAAACATAAATATTGGCAAATGAAAAAAAATGACCTGTGACTGACGTTACACTTTTTATGTTACACATCCAAATTACTTTAAAAACTACGATTTTTATTACATCTTACATACAAAATTGGTAATATAAAACAAATTATTCAAATTTATAGATTCATTCGATGCTGGATTTAATTAAGTGTCTGTGTTTGCCCCATGTTGGTGGCTCACGGAAAATATTCCATCTTGTGCTGCGTTTGTAGCCTTGCCAACTTGTAATAGTGAGAAGTTCCAGGTTGGGTATCGTTCCATGTGGTTTAGCGGCAGAACGTCAGTGCGCTATACTGACGGCCCGGGTTCGATTCCCGGCATGGAATCTTTTTCACTAAGTTGGTCTTTGCACCTTTTAAGCAAAAATAATTTGAAATTTGATTTTCATTTGAAATATTGTATTCAAGGCGAATGTTTCTCTCTGGAAAAATTTCCAAATATTAATATAGATTCATTCGATGCTGGATTTAATTAAGTGTCTGTGTTTGCCCCATGTTGGTGGCTCACGGAAAATATTCCATCTTGTGCTGCGTTTGTAGCCTTGCCAACTTGTAATAGTGAGAAGTTCCAGGCTGGGTATCGTTCCATGTGGTTTAGCGGTAGAATGTCAGTGCGCCATACTGATGGCCCGGGTTCGATTCCCGGCATGGAATCTTTTTCACTAAGTTGGTCTTTGCGCCTTTTAAGCAAAAATAATTTGAAATTCATTTGAAATATTGTATTCAAGGCGAATGTTTCTCTCTGGAAAAATTTCCAAATATTAATACATGCTACTGAATTTAAAATGCCCACAACCATTCAGAACATTGTTGCATTAAATTTCTGTATTATTTTGCTCCCATGGATAAAAGACGTCATCAACTTTCAAAGGCTACTTCCAATAATTTCCTGCTTGGATCATAACGCTGATAAGATATTCTTTATTAACAATAGATTTTACTTCACCAGGTAAAGCTCCCTATCATAATCTACTTTAACCCAATCTATAACTGATACTATGAAATTGACTGATTTGTCTGGCTTGAAGTGATCAGTCTCAATTGATGCATCAGAAAATCGCAGTCCTTCAGTTTTTCCATGGATTACTTCAAAGAAATGACAAAGTTTCATCCCTTCGATTGCAGCTGTATTGAAAAGATTTTTTCTAATTACATGATTTTATACCGGTGGTGTAGTTTTGATAGCAACATTTCATACACTTTTACATTCGAAACTGTTGCAGCAGCTGCTTTGCGACCTGGAGCTTGTCTGCTGACATCATCTCTCTCATAAAACTCTGTAACAAGATCTTTTGTTTCTAAAGGCAAGCTTCTGGATTTAGTATCGGTGGACAACTGCTGATGTTATCTTCGCTTATTTCTGTTTGAACTGTCATTTTATGACAGCTTTTCTTTACCTAGATGTAGACGGCAAGCTGTGTTTTGCATGAGTTGTGGCTTTTCCTAAAGCTCTATTAAAAAAAAAAAAAATTAAATTCGTAGAATTAATATATTTTTTTCAATTTTCTGCACTTTTCAACTCTTTTCCTAACATTTTCTTTCATTTCCTTTCTTACTCTTCATTGTACTGGTTTTGGCAATTTTGACAAGCTATCTTCTTTTTTTTTTACTTTTTTTGTAGCTTCTTCCCTGTTTCTTTTTATATACTCTTCATATTTACCTTCTACTTTTAATTTTCTGCCTTTCTGCTGCAATCAGGTCCATTTTAAATGTTATTTCTTTAAAATAAGATCTGAAAAAGAATAGAAAATAAGTGTGACTGATGTTACATTTTGTAACTGACGTTACAATGTGACTGATGTTACATATTTTAAATATATTTAAAGTTATTATATACGTATGTTATGCCCCATTTAAATTATCAACATTCTTAATAACTTTACAAAGAAGGAGAATACATCTTATTACACTTTATAGGGTCAGGTGGGGTAAAATGGGTATAAAATTCACTATTTTAGGATGTTCAGTTAAAATTTTCTGGTAAATTTTAAATAATTAAAACTTTTTTTGGTATTTTCCTTACATTGCACATTCTTGGAATGAAAATACACAATTTTTATCAATTACGCTACAAAAGTATGTCTACAACAAAACATTTAATAGATATATGTTTGCTATACCCATTTTACCCCATGCAGGTGAAAATGGGTAAAATGGGTACATAAAAGTTTAACAATAAATACTGTATAAATAGATGTATCAGAGATTATATAATGAAATAATATGGAAAGCACTGTTATGTCTTAAAAAATTTCGAATTTTTTTTTTTTAATATGAAATTTAAAGTAATAGATAAAAGAGAAACATTACTATGAATCAAGCTTAGGTGAAAATGAAAACAATTTCTGTCTACATTTTTTTCAACTTGTATTCTCACCCATTATAAGTGTTAAGTCTTATCAAAAGCATAATGAGCCAAATTATTAAATGTTGGTTCATTTAATGGTTTTATTATCTGCTTTTTTTTTCTTTTTCAATATAATCTGCGAAAACGTCCATTGCTACACTTGTGACCATCAGAGCACAGTTTTGGAAAAACTTCCAATTATTTTACTATAATTAGGATAAATTTGATGTAGAAAGTTAAATGCTATCGTGTTCCACTCGCATAAAATAGATCTAGTTTGTAAAAAAATTTGGATTTATTAGACGTTTATTTTGATTATAGACAAGTGCTTTTGGTTTCAAATTAAATATATTTTCTGCGAGTGAAACACGATGATATTTAACTAATCACATCAATTTTTCTCTTAATAATAAAATAATTGGAAATATTTCTGAAAATTTGCTCTAATGGTCACAAAAGTAACGAATGGACATATCCCTGAGTCTTCAGCATCAGGGAAAACGTAAAATGTAACCAATCTTAGGCTTTTCCAAAAATTTTACTTCATATTAATGTTTCATTTTCTTCAATATTAGTGATTTTGCCAATGAATTCTTTCTTCGTCTTTTTCCCAAAATACTGGACTTTCAATCATGCACCTTGATACATTTATTTTTACTTCGGGGATATCTTCCACACATTATAGTCTAATTTGTGCCTCATTTAACACTTTTTCTTCTTGTCCATTTTAAGTTTTTCGGTGTTCTGGTTATCAGAATTTTTTAACTGTTTCATAATGTCTTCATTTGTTAGAACTTCATCTGCTTTTGCTTTAACATGCTTATGTTTCCTAAGTTTTTACTAAGATTATTTGGAGATGTGAGAGATAGATACGTGTCGAGAAAGCAAAGACGTGTCAAAGCCACACTGCTCTTATTTTTGTCAACAATTCTCGTTTTCTATTTCCCAACTCTTTCGACTACCTCTTCATAAAATTTCAAATCCAATCAGCACCTGATATGCTATCTAGAAATGAGCAATGATTTGACTAAATTATGTACAATGAATTTCAAGTCTTTCTGATCTTGAGAAAAACGCACTGTTCATTATAAACATTTTAAAGTATTTTTAAAAGTTATTCTATTCTAATTCTAGTAAAGTACAGAATTTTATTCAGAAAAGTTTTATATAACACTCTAAAAATACAAAAAACGCTAAGCCTAACATTATACCCATTTTTAAGATTTAAGAAAAAACAATTAACAATTTCTTGTTTATAATTTGTAAAAGTATTAGAAGTGCTTAAAGAAAAAAATGAGATCAAACAAATGAGTTTATATCAAATATCATGAGCTGCAGGAAGAAGTTTAATCAGACCACATATCACATGAAATTGTCCTCAAATGATTTTACTGTTGCCACTCAACTAGAACAAACTTTAAAAACAAAAATAAAGTAGGAGAAAGAAGCTTAAACATCAAGCAATCATATAAATTGAAAAAATTAAACAATGTTTTTTAACTATCCATTTTACCCCACCTGACCCTAGTTTGAAATATTTTGAGTAACAGAAACAATCGTACATTATTGTGACTGATGTTACACAGATTTTAGGCTTTATTTATAAGTGGTAAATAGAAAGAAAATAAAATAAATTTAAGTTTATTTATTAGTTATTTATTCTTATAACATGTTAATTAATAATAATAAATTGTAAAAAGTACTTACCTAATTGATTTTGATGCAAAAGTTGAGACTTTGATTCTCCTTGAAAAACTGTTCTTAACATAGGTAAACAATGATGCCACAATTATTATAGCAAAAAAAATAAAAAATACTGTTGGCAATAAATTTTAACATAATAAATAAGAAAATACATACTTTTTATGAGTGTATGAGAACAAAATTGTGTTAATATATAACATTTATTTTTTTAACATGTTGTCCTCTGTAGCATGGAATTGCCCTTAGGCTCTTAGATATTGTATCAGGGGTTAATAACTAATCCATCATTTCCGAAATCTAAATTTGACTGCCTGTTACGCATAATATCCTTTGCTTTTTTTTCCAAATGACACAGCAGATATGTGAGGAGTATTGCGGGATGAGTAAAGAAAATGTTGTCTTAACTTCATATGTTGACTTGCATATTTGACAGTGTCAGACAGAGTAATCTTTGCCATTTAATTAATTAAAAATTATACCCAGGTTTCACTGATAAATGAAAAATTCAGGTATAATGTATATGAAAATTAAAAGTTTAAAGTGTTTTCCAAAAAAATTCTCTCTGAAGAAACATAGGTTTTAGACTAGTGGGCCCAGTGGGGTGGGTTTTTCAAACCCTCATTATTTGAGAGGGCAGCTTAATTTGAATGAGGCTCTGGATGAAACTAGAAGACTAATCAAGTGAAAGGAAAATCAGCTACATTTATCATTAAATAATTGAGACATCGACATGGAAAAGAAATGGAATTTAATTATTCATACATTTAGGCCATTACCTCACGAGAACTACCTTAATAGTCATTTCAAGAATAAGAAATTTGCCTTGAATAGCTGTTGTAAGACAACTGTGGCTACGCACATGTTGCTAAAATCTGAAATCTAAATTAAATCGCTGTTTCTGAAATCTCTTCATATTTAGATTAGTAGGCACTTGCAAATTTTTATATACACCATCAACCACCACTACAGCTGTTAATGGGTCATTTAAATAAAAAGAAATTTGGCTACGATAGCTGTTGTAAGACAACTGTGACTATGCACATTAGGGTGGTCACAAGCAACATGGGGAAAATTTTTTTTAACGTTTTCTTCGGGGGACCCTCCTAAAAGTTGCTAATTAGTTAGAAAATGAGATTGGCAAAGTTTCAGCTCAAATAAATAATATTAACCCGTGCCTCATCGAGGTTGAATTCTTGAAAATTTGCAATTTTTGGCAAAAAATTGTCGTTTTTCTTTCCTTACGTGAAAAATATTTGTCTTAGAAACCTGATTCTTGTTTTATTTCATAGAAACTGTTGCTGCCTTGAACTTTTACTCTCATGAAAACTTATATTTAATGAACATTTAGTATTTTTCAGGACATCTAGTGAACCATACCCTCAAACTCTGCATTTTTGAAACATCGGTAAAAAATGACAAATTAAAAATTTTATTACTTTTGATAATTTTTTTGTATCCTTTTTATTAATAGACAAAAATAAGTGAACAATTTTTGTAACTTTAAAAATATTTCACGAATTATAATTGATTATTAGTTATCTAGTTCTGTGTCTAGTAAGAAAGAGCTTCTCGATTTGTGTTGCAGTTGAACCTCTGAATTTCTCTTTTTATTAAAAGGCTGTTTTTGTTATCTGTTATGGTTATCTATTTTTAGAATTGACGAAACATTCCGTAAAATTCCTTCCCCCTCTTGATAGGATGGCAGAAATGTAAGATATTTTAAATTGGCCACATGTCTCATCAAATCATCGACAGTAAGCAGCTAAGTAATTGTCAAGTTTTATGTATTTTATTTTATAATATTCGCAAAATGAACTGAACACCAGAGAAGCTGCTAGACTTAGAATACATTCACTAGCTAACCACAGACATCGACTCTGCAAATAACTGTTTCGTAAACAAAACTGAGCTCATCAAAAACAGATTTAAAAATTCCCATTTAGAGAGAACTGTTGTTCACTGGGGTGAAAACTGCTTCACTACTTTTTGAATAAAGAAAATGTAGAGTGGATAAAAGTTTTAATTAGTTGTGGGGATGAAGAACAGTTACTACGAGTTCCTCAACTTGAAAATAGTATCGGAATAATTCAGGCGAAAGCAGTTGAAGAGTGGGAGGAAGTTGGTAAAATCTAGGCAATATTTTTTGATACAACTGCAGTAAACACAGGTCGCCTCAGAGTTAACCTGCATTTTTCTGTAGCAATTGTTAAAGGAAAAGTCTTCTGTATTTACCATGCCGCCAGCATAATTTAGAAAGCTGTTCTTGATTGTAAAATGGGTACAATCACTGCCCCTCAGCCAGATATTAAAAAAAAATAACCAATTCTGATTGGGTGGTCTAAATTAAACCAGAGTAAGTATACAAATGTTACTGAAGACGAAATAGTAGGTATAAGTAGTTAATTCAGAAGAAATTTCAAATTTTCTTACAGGAACTCTTAAAAATTAACAGCTCAGGGATGATTATAAAGAGTTTATCCAACTTTGTTTAATTTTTATAGAACTCCTTCCTGCAAAAGACTTTTTTTCAAAGCACCTGGTACTTTTTATCATGTCAGATGGATGGAGGCACAGGCCATTCATTCTCTTTTAATATATTGTTTCAGGGATCGTCTTTCAATAACAAATTTAGAAAAAGAAGGTATCAGAGATCTTTTCTTATTTTTAATCAATATTTATGCAAAAGCGTGCTTCAATACTTCCACTGCCACTTTAGCCCCCAATTCAAGGCCTGCAAATAGTAAAATCACTTGTTCAATACAGAAAATTTGATAAATAGGTTACAGACAAAGCACTTACTAGATAAACCGCCTTTGGTATCTTAACTCGGATCAAGTTGCATTTTCATTTTTAGATAATACTTTGGTAAAAAAAGTCAACATAAGCCACCTTGTCTAAACCATTACCACTTCAATCCTTTCCGGCGCACTGTCACACGTCGGGACCACCTAATTTTAATTCCAAACTTCCAAACAGCACGAAGAATATTTTAATAAAATTTTGCTTTTACAATGAAAGGTAATGTGATTTTAATTTCTAAAAATGTCGTTTGTAAATTCTGGGGTAGACAATCATTTCATCCTTTTACGAACAGAATTTTTCTGTGCCGGAAAGGGGTAACGTGACAGTTGTAAGGGAAAATAATTTATTTTCTTTATTATGCCTCCTTTCTTGTAACACAACTTTAATAATGAAATGCAACTAAGCATTATTTGCTCTCATTTCTATACTTCCTTTGCCCTTCCTCTTTTTAAAAAAATTCTTTCAGTTTAAAATTTGATTTTTTTCCTTTTCTTTGGAATTTTTTTTTAATCAAACACTTTATTGGATTTCACAAAACGAAAAAAAGAAAAACAAAAGGTGGAAAGCAGATGAAATGGAATGTTACAATTTTTTTTTTCGCTTTTTCATAAAAAGTCAATTTTTAGGATTCAGGTTAAGTCTGGTCCTGAAAAATGCGCATATTTTTAAATCTATAAATTTTTAGAAAAAAAATGGTGTGTGGTTCTTCAAAGCAAAACTTTTTTTATAAAATGAGACCTGCATTATGTTTCTAGGTTCAATTGCATTCATTTCATGAAGGAAAAACAGCATTTTTTTGCGAAAAGTCACATGTTTTTCAAACTTAAACCTCACTGAGGCACGGGTTAATATTATCCAAATGAGCTGAAACTTAGCCAATCTCATTTTCTAGTCAATTGGCAACTTTTTGGGGGGGGTCCCCCCAAAAAAATTCGAAAATTGATTTCTTGTGACCACCCTAATGCACATGTTGCTAAAATTGGAAATCTAAATTTGAATGCCTATTATGTATAATATCCTTTCCTTTTTTTCCCCAAGTGACACAGCAGGTGTGTTTTGTGGATTGAGTAGAGATAAGGTTGTCTTAGCTTAACCAGCACTACAGCTGTTAATGGGTCATTTTAAGAAAAAGAAATTTGGATACGATAGCTGTTGTAAGACAACTGTGACTATGCACATGTTGCTAAAATCTGAAATCTAAATTTAATCTCTGTTTCTGAAATCTAAATTTGAATGCCTGTTATGTATAATATCCTTACCTTTTTTCCCCCCAAGTGACACAGCAGGTATGTGAAAAGTCTTGCGGGTTGAGTAGAGATAAGGTTGTCTTAGCTTCATTTGTCTGGATGGAAATCCCATCCATATGTAATTTTTACTTTGTTTTACTGGATTTTTATTTTACATTGTTTCGTACCCTTGTTTGACGACTATATCTGGATGGGTACCCCATCCAGATGGCTTTTCTATTTCCATTTTAACTCATTTCATTATTTTTTCTTGATGTCATTTGCTTAACTCACCTCTTTTGTATTATACTCTTTGTTTGGTCCAGCATGTCCCTAAGGGATTTTGTGCTATAAAACCCAACACAACCAACCAACCTTAGCTTCATTTGTCTCATTTCTATATCAAGGCGATTCAACTATTTTTTAACATTATGAAAGAAGAATAGGTCATAATATTTAGATTAGTAGGGACATGGAGATTTTTATGTACACCATCAACCAGCACTACAGCTGTTAGTGGGATAGATTTGGCATATCACATTTTTAAAGTGAAACTTCGTATCATTCAGCTGTGAAAATAATGGTGAATTTTTTGGCAATTTCTTTAATGCATTAAAATTAATTAGTGAACAGGTATTTGAATTAATACTTTTTTCATCATTGGGATAGAGATCATTAATTTTCATTGTTTCAATTTTTTTTTTTTTTTTTTTATGGTGGATACCATTTTGAATCACCTTTGTTGGTGCTTTATGCAGTTTTTTTTTAAATGCAATATTCTTGCAGAAGTGACAAAAGAGCAAATAGATGATGATTGCATCCTGATGGTATCACTCCTCGTGGATATTCATAGGATATAATTCCCTTAAAAAGACCCCCACGAAGGGCACCCCCCCCCCCCCCACCAGGGCCTATAACCCACGTGTTGATAATTGGCTGTCATAAACACAAACCAAACCAATCACAGGATATAAATAATACCTGTAAAAAAACATTAATATTAGAATGTTTTAAAAGAAAAACATGGCACAATTACAGCATTTACAAAAAATCATTAAAGTATCCACTTTTATCATTATGAATATCGATCTTAGCTTCAGGGTCCCCCAGGAGGATTACTTCGTTAGGTATTACCGGGCTTCACAACACCGGGTTCCTGAGCGAGCTATCTCTTTTCCTTTTCCCCTTATTTCTCTTGACTTTCTTTCCTCTTTGTTTCACTCTCGTGGTTTCCTCTTTGGAGGTGAGGGCAATTCTGTATGAGCCGGTATCATCCTGTATATCGACTCATGGAGAATTGTAAACCACCCACGTGTTTGCCATGTGTGGCAACCCGTGTCCCTGGAAAGGGGGATCCTGGCAGTTGAGGGAAACCAACACACTGCTTTGGCCTCTGCTTCAGGTAGACGGGAGGTGCATACTGGTCCCGTATGCATCAATCGGCTGGTCAGCTGATTTTTGCCTCTGGCTAAGGGATCAAGTGAGCGAGCAATTACTAGTCATCTTGTTAAGGGTGGAGATTGACATAGGATTGTCTTGTGACCGTATGGACCCTGGTTAGCACTGGTGCATGACTGCATCCCCTTGTTCTCAGTAGTGGGTGGTGCGGCCGGGATCTGAACTCTTTTATTTTTTCTAATATGGATGGAAAAAATTCAATTCCTTCTATATCTCTCCCTTGTGGAGAGCAACAAGTTGTGCAGAATACTTTCACTCGCTTCTTTGTAATTAAACATACTGATAGCCTCTCTGATAGCTCTTTTAAGAGAACTTCTCCTTTCCTTATTGCGAAAACATTCCAGTCTGTTTTGGGAGACGGCCATTCACTCAAAAAATTGCAATCTGGAGATTTACTTGT
The DNA here is from genome assembly GCA_963932465.1 of Maratus speciosus. Taxonomy (NCBI): domain Eukaryota; kingdom Metazoa; phylum Arthropoda; class Arachnida; order Araneae; family Salticidae; genus Maratus; species Maratus speciosus. The sequence continues at coordinate 49,525 of CAWVRF010000974.1, read as the reverse complement.
TGAGATCTCTACAGCCAAACAGTCACAGCTAATCTCAAATTGCTCTACAGTAGGTTCCTTTTCAGTTTCTGTTCAGGCACATCAAACCTTAAATACTACCCGTGGTGTTACATCAGAACCAGATCTTTTGTTCACTACTAAAGAAGAACTTTTAACGAATTAAAAAGAAACAGATATCATAGATGTACGCCATATTACTATTCGTCGGAATGGGCAAGTGCTTCCGACAAAGCACATTATACTAACATTCACTAGCCCAAATTTACCAACTAGAATATAAGCTGGATACCTAAGCTGCCCAGTCCGACCTTATATCTCAAACCCTCTCCGTTGTTATAAATGCCAGCGTTATGGCCATACTAACACTAAGTGTCGTGGATCTGTTACCTGTGCATGCTGTGCAGAACCAGCCATGACGGTAAATCCTGAGAAAAACCCGAACACTGTGCAAACTGTCAAGGTGATCATACAGCATACTCTCGCACTTGTCCTAAATGGATCCTTGAAAAAGAAATTCTTACTGTGAAAATTACTCAAACTTTCTTACCGTGATGCTCGGAAACTTGAGACCAGAACCCAATCTGTTGGTTTTTCTTACTCTAGCATATTCAAGAATAAATCAAAATCCGTAAGACACATAAGCACCCAAACTGACTCCTCCTCTCCACCAAATTGTTCACCTGAGAATCCCTCATCCAGCATTCTAAAAAGAAAAACCCGTGATGTACACTGTACCGCTAGTACATGACAAATGCCAAAATTGGAACTCTGGCCATCATCATTAGAACCTGTAAAGATTGAACACATTCATAGTCGGTTACAAAAATCATCAGTTACATCTGAAATATCAACCGAACGTGAGACCAAACAAACATCAGTTTCAGGTAAAACCAAATTGGTGAAACCTATCTGTCCAACTCAGAAGCCAAGTGAACGGAAATCTGAGCAAAAATTGAATTATGCGGGTAAGATACAAAAACCTAATGTTTCCCCCAACACAAAAAGCAAACCAAAAATCACATGTACAGAATAAAATATCCGGAAATTCCCCGACACAAGACTCTTCATAATGGAAAATTCTGCAGAAAAAGCTGAGAAAAACATACAATAGCCCATCTGCTACTTATCTGAAGGATCCTAAACAGTTTCAGAATTACGTGGAAGAGGCCATGGAGTCAGCATCTTATGACTCAAGTACAGACAACGAGAGTACTGTTTTTGAGGAGTTTGTGCCTAATTGATTTTACGTTCTTGACTCTGATTTTTTAACTTGTTTTTGTGTAGTATTTGTTCATCATCTTATACTTCGTTCATATTTTACCATTTGTTACTTTGACCTTTTACAGTTTTTAATTGTAATGATTTTGGTTTTTTAATTGGGCTCTTTGGACTATTTTATTTGTTTTTAATTGTATATCTCATTGCTGTTTTTCATTTAATTACGTTGTCCTTTTTCTCCCGTTCTTCGTGATTTTTTATTCTTTGTACTCATTTGACTTTGTCTTGGCGCAGCATGTCCCTATAGGGACTTTGCGCCATAAAACCCCACTCAACCAACCAACTTAGCTTCAGGGCAGATTAAAAAGAAATAGCTAGGAGGAAAGTGGATCAGGCATTGTAAAAAATTGTCTTATTAGATTTATATTTTATTGGAAAAATTGAATGCAAATTTGTATATAACTTTGTAAATTTACATGTTTTATCTCAGCAAAATATTTTCTTAAGAGCACAACTTTATTTGTTACCAGTGGTGTAGTCGTAAAAAAAACAGATGGTATACGTTCTAAGTAGAGGGTATACGCTCAAGGCAGAGGGTATACCCTAGTCTATATATACTATAGCTTTCTTGAGAAACAGAGGGTATACGGTATTCCTTAAAAGAATCCAGAGGGTATACGGCGTATACCCCCGTATACCCTCCACTACATCCCTGTTTGTTACACCATACAATGGACAAAGGAATCTTAAAAACTTTGTATCCTGTGCCATTCGGTGAAAAAAAATTGCGCCAATGGAAATTTTTTCAAAATGGGGAAAAACATCAATTTTAAATCTTTGTTATTTATATTTCAATGATTTGCACCATTTTAAAAAATAGAAAATGAGGTAAAAACATGGATTTATAAATGACATATATATATATATACTCGATTTATGGTGCCAGATGCTGCCATTCGAAGAATCTACAACAGTCGTTTTCCATTTTTTCCAGTCAAGGGTCCATTCCTCCTCCAGACCTCTATCCCTCATTGCTTTTGCAATATCATCCATCCAGTTCTTTCGTAGTCTTTCCAGTTTCCTTTTTTTATTTGTTTTATAATTTAATGTGATTTTGTGTAGTTTTACATCATTCATTCTTTTAACATGACCACACCAGATTGCTTTTTTTGAATGTCGTCCAGTATGGTTTCTATTTTCATCATTTCTTTGTTTCTTTCATTTCTTATCCTTTCTATTCTTGATATACACTGTATGATCTTCTTAAGGCATCCATTTCTACTGCCCCATCCTTCTGCTCCATATAACAATATGCTCTTTACAATAGAGTTGTATATATTATACTTTCTTTACCTAGATATCTCCTTACTCTACCAAATGGAATTTAATAATTTTAAATATGAATAATATACACATACGTAACATATAAATAATATACACATACATAACATATAAATAATATATTTATAAATAACATAAAGATTCAAGAACTGTTATAAATTTTATAAATTTAATGCAGGTAAAATCTCACTCACAACTGACAAAAAAAATGTATTAAATATAAAAGGATAAATATAAATAAATACCAATATTTGAGATGGCGATTCAGGAAAAAGGAAAGTTTCATACAAAGAAATATATAAAAATTTTTTAAATATTTGCACATAAAAAACAATCAGTTAACATTTACAAAAAAAGTAAAATAATCAATAATTTTATGTTTACAAAAAGGGATCCCGGTCAGGGTCTGAAACATCGTCAAGATAAGGTACTTCGCCTTTTGATTGACTTTTGATAATACACCCTCGATGTTTTCATACTTTGCCGTTTGTCTTTGAAATTTCAAAGCTTTAGTCCCTCAATCCCATACCCTGACTAGACTTTATAATGTCATTTATGAGGACTTTTGAATTTTTTGGCAGCCATTGTAAAATCATCTAGCTGGCGTCGGCGATGAAAATGAAGAGCTATATATTGACATTTTATCGTTCCTGCGACATTTTAAAGATTTCTTAAACCAACGATTTTCATTTTCTAAATCATTAATGGTGTTCGCTTTATCGGTTTTTGACACACATTCGCTTTTACTGTTTTTTGTAACTTCGTGCCTATTCTGATTGGAGAAAAAGTTTTCAACATCATGGTATTGTTTGGTCGAACCTGTATAGACAACACGTGTATCTTTATGGAAAAAAATGTGCATCGAAAGGCCAGATATAACTTTTTTTTTTTTTTTTTGCTATCTACCCTAAAAAACATCTCTTTGTCCTCTATCAAAATTGCCTAAAACAGGTACTGTATGATTTAGAGTAAGCCGACCCCTTCCATATTTCCTAATTGTTAAATAAGTTTCTCAATTCAAATATTTTCCCAGTCCCCCAATTCAGGATACCCATGAGAAGAGTGAATTTCACAAACTTCTTGAAGATAAGAAAAATAATCACAAAGAGTTTCTTTTGATAGTCGGTTCATTTCTGTTTTTTCTTCACTTACGCAAATGCTCATGTAAAAAATTTGTTTGATTTTTGAATACAAATGCAAAGAGATAGCCAAAATGTTGCAAACTGTAATTTTAAAATTGCATAAAAGGTACTATACACAGGATAAACAGTGTCTGAACAAAGATCTGGGTTTGATTTAGTTTTATTAAGAAGACAACAGGCCCATCTCCTGTTCAATTTAATATCCTTTTTTTTCTCATTGGACTGGAACATTTAGGGCAAAGTGGGGGAGCTGAAGGAATGAGTCCAACATCAAGTCAAAATTGACTGCTGAATCTTCCGTCTTTAAAATGGTAAACCATGTAAAAATCGATATATTGGCCAATAAAGGGTGCATTTTAAACAGCTAATGCAAAAATCTTATAAAAAAAGAAATAAAAAACCGAAAGAAATAAATGGCAGAGCAAGCAAGACATACTTTACAATCAAAAGACGTTGGGCTTGGGTTTCTGTCGTTCAATAAATTTTGGCTCGGGGCCAAAGAAGTCAGACATTGAACCGAGCCTTCAAAGTGTCCAATGCAACTGCGGAAAAGCATTCAGCCAATTGAAAGTTAGAAGCGATATGTGTTTAGGGTGTGTTTGGGCGATATGTATCTTTTACAAAAAATGGGCTGAAATTGAAATGCCTTGCAGCGTAATCTTTAATGATCTGGAGAGGTCCACAAATCCATACTCCGCATGAATGATCAAGGGGTTTGTTGTCAAATAATTGACTTGATAAGACATTCGTCTTATAGCGGAGAATGATCCCCGGATATTCAGACTTAAGGCTGAGCTTGGTGGTATCTCCACAATTGAGCAATATATCTCTAAAAGGGTTAACCTTTCTCGTATCAGCTGGTAGTTGACCAAACTCAGTGAAGTCTCCATCTTTTTTACAATAATTCATAGCCTCTGCCAGTGAGCCTATAGCTCGTTCAAAATGAGCAGCTGGAAGCCAATGCTCAACTGTGCAGAGGTTCAATGTTTTTTAATTAAAACAAAACCTTGGAGATGCAAGCGACCCGTATCCGGGCAAGTCTTCTACCGAATATAAGACATTCAAGAACCTTCTCATCATACACAGGTGGGGTAGAGAGATCGAACAATGTAAAAACCCAACGCTTACATTTGGACATCGCTAGCAGGCAGAATGTTTGGTATATTTCATGCGCCTCTATATATATACCAGTTATTATCAAAACACACACTGTAACATTACGCAGAGGCTCAGCAGTTTTATGAAAGCAAATCAAACGTACTATCACTAAAGACTCCTTTACGCCTGACTAAGCAGAATTTAATTCCACAAACACTCGAAACACTCACAACTCTCAAGTGCAAGATCCTATTTCAGACCGAGCAGGACTGAAAAGAAAAGCAGCATGGAAAGAAAAATATTTTTAAAAGTTCATTCAAACTTTGAATGTTATGTCATTAATATCATGCAGTAGCTACATATTAACGTAAAGTAAATTTTGATCATATTGCACAAATAAACAGAAGAATATGAAAATGGAAACTTACCCAAGTCTAGAGAAACCTTGATATCCCCCGAGATTTACCACAATTTTCAATAATTTTTCCTTCTTCAATAGGCAAAAATATTTTTGATAGTTTAGCAAATTGTTGATAATTATAATTAAAAGGAAATCTGTAGTAATCCCGATGAATCTGTATATCATGGCCCACAAATCTGGTATGACTCTCTAATTCTTGTGCCATTGTTGCTACATGTTTTTTAAATCTTGTTGATTAAACATGTGTGGATGTCTTGTGTTACATACCTCGAAAATTCTCTCAAGCATGCAGATCATCTAAAATAATATTTTGCTGCATTATTGAGACTTGCAAATAAGTATTTGTTATCTTCACTACACCAACATATTCTCTCCATTTCAAAATCAAATTTTTAAAACTTGGTGTCAGCAAAACCAGAACTTTTTTGCCACCTTTGCCAAGTTCAAGCCTCTCTGATAAAGCTATATAGCAAGAGATGTAATCATTTTTGTTTCTTAGTGAGAATTTTCATAATTCTTGATCTTTTTTCCTACCTTGAAGGGAAATTAGTAATTCTGATTAATTTCTCTTTTTCAATAATTATATATTGTTTTTGCCAATGCTCAGACTATAAACAATTATATTATTTAAAAGTATTTTTTATCACTCATAATTACAAAGACATTGAGATAAAATAAATGATAGCGCAAATATTTAAGTTTATTATGGAAAAAAGAAACAGCTGAAAAAAGAATCTAAAATAACTACAAATCATATTCATATTTAATCGGAAATCTTAATAACAACACTTTAGCAACAATACTTACATCATCACTGTAATCAGCTTTATTATTCACAGTTAAACTGTCTACTTCTCCCACAGTTAAACTGTCTTGCATCCTAGTCACAATCCTTTTCCAAATACATTAAATGACTCTAGAATTGAGGAGCATTTTTCTGTGATTAATCGAAGGTGGTTACTAAGCTTAACGACATCTCTTGTTAAAGAGAGTAAGTTTGATGTACCACGACACTTTTTGCTCTCACAACGTTTACTTCAGCATCTATTTCGATAAAAAATTTTCTTTTGTGAAGTTTCATGAAATTTTTGGTTTAGCAAATAAAGCATCTCTTGTTTCAATTTGCAAAACTCTGTACTATTGTTGTGCACGTCTTTATGTGCTGACCCAGTTTTCTACCAAGTTCTGGTCTAGAAAAATTTTGTGTTTCTCCTTCATAACTTAACACCACTCAAACTGCTTCTATTATATTGCACCCAAATGGATCTATCATGTCTTTAAATCTCTGACTGCTTCTAATACCCTTGCAATTTACCTTCAGTTATTTCGAATTTTATTTTTTTATATAAATTTGATTGCCTTCATTCAAATGATAATTTCTTCTCATGTATTTGCAAATTATTTTGTCACTTCTTATATATCTGTGAAAAAAATCTTGTCTCATTGAGGCAAGTGTCTCTCTTATATTCAAAACAATTTCAATTGGTACTGGTAAAAGGTTTCTTCCATTTGCAACAACTCTTTCATTCTTTTTTATCCTTTTAAGAGGACACTTATGTTACCACGTATCCCTTCCTGAAAATTACCCATAGTGGGATGAACAGGGAAGGTGTTTGTACAAATCCACTATTTTTGGTTGACCTGTACATGACAACCAACCAATCTTTCTTTTGCCTTAATACTTTTATGTTATGAATGATTCCCAGATTTTTTAATTTATACAAAATTATTTCTCCTCTGAGCTATGAGTCTTTGTAAGGCTATAGATGTCTTTTTCATCAAAATGTGCACTTTCCATATGATGTGGTAATTTTGAGAATGGTTCGTAACAGTAATTTTTCTTATTTTAGCTGCCATTTGTCCATACTACAGTATGCTACACTGAGAGCTTGGCTCTTCAGAATCTGGTGCATCAATACAATTTGAATTCACATTTTCAAAACTAGTTACACTTTTACCAATATATAATCTAGGAGGATCATAAGTTGGAGCGGAATAAAAAATGTAAAAAATGAATAAATAAAATTTCACAATTGGAATGTAATTTTTAGCATTTTAATTGGATTTTTTTGTAATGCAAAGTTACTTATTTCTAGTTATTTATTTTTTAAACGTAAAATGTATATTGATGACAAAAACTTTAATAATTTTCCGATTATCAGGCAGATAAGTTATTCATTCTGAAATTATTGAGTTATTGGATTTTCAGCATATTTCTCTTTCAGGAGGAGAACCTGTCTGGTACTTAACACATATATAATGTGATTCCACATCCTCTAACATTCACGGCTTTATACGAAAAACTCTACATGTCAAATTAATAATTTGCAATGTTATAGCTATGCATACAATATTATTAATCCATTTCTATATAACCTACACTGATTAAATCTAAAATATCTATCTATATATATCCTTGATCTTGCATATATCTCCAAAGGATAGCTTTTATTTTCCTTTAGGGAATCTAAAGGCCTGATTTCATGGATCGGATACCTAACAGCATTCTTCGTTAGTTTGTATGTTAAAATAAAATCTCTTTCAGTTATTGAAAAAGATTTTTACGATCCTTTATTCTTTGCCTTTGAATTTTATTTCATTGTCTGCATTGAACAACTAGAAGCTCCACCATCTTCACTGGTGAGGACTTGTTACCAGCTTGTGACAGCTTGGGCTGACTTCCAGGCAGTTGCAAATTACAATCACAAATTTGTGATGCAGTGTATCACGTTTGGCAGGAATGTGACTGTAACCCCGTTTGTTACAGGAAGCGTTTCATTTGTATCCACACCTAGTTGCAAAGGAAAAGTTTCTATCATGGATTGAATAGTATTTCCAATTTTAAGAACAGTTTATATACCAATTTCAGATATTATTAACATTTTAAATAAAATTTTAAATCTCCGTAATATATACAGGTCTATTTCCATAAAATATGTGATGTAACACTTAAAAAAAAAACTAGACGCTACATTTACAAAAAAAAAATTAAAATGTTCATCTCAATAACGTTTTTATTCATACTAAAACATCTTCAGTTGGTTGGTTGACTGAAAGACCTTCGTTTCTCCTATTTATCTTGATTTGAGATAGGCTGATTTCCTCCCCTTCCCCCTTCAAGTATCTTCATCCATCGAGAGTCAATAAGCATGTGCGTCATATATATTTAAGAACAGTATTCATTTTTCAACAGTTCCCTTTTGTCACACATTGACTGTTCATTGATGGCTATGTCAGGCTAAAAATTTGGACAACTGAAATTGTCAGTGACCCTTTACTTGCCTATTTTCAGGAAGTTGGCAGATGACCTTCGCACATTTTCCACTCTAGCTATGAGTTTTCTCATAAAGCCATCATACCCACTCCCAATTATGTCACCATAACTACAGTCTTGCATGATAGGGAACTGCAATATGAATTTCTTTGCCACTGTTTTAAGATGCTTTTTCACAGGTTTATCTTCAATGTACATAACATCTGCAGCAACAATTCTGTCAACTTCCCTAAATTCTGCAGGATTAATGCATTGGTTATTAATTTCTCAACTGTTAGTTAAGGGAATTTCTGTAACAGAACTTTGTACTCTTCAAGCTATTTGTTTACATTATTTTCTTTCTCAAACAATTCACATGGTTCACATGCATGACCTGAAGAGACTTCTCTACAGCACTGTCGTTCACATATGACAAGCGAACAAGATCACCCACCGGAGCACCAATTGTTAGGCATAGGTATCACATTCCGGTGAAGTTCCCCTCCGCTATCCAGCTACACACAGGCTAGAATCAGAGACAATTATTTAAAGGAAGATAGAAATATGTTACAAAGCATCTGACTTAAATGCATATACGATGCAACTGCAATATATTGCAAAGAATAATAATAAACATAATCTAAAATAAGTATAAACAAGCATGTTACAAACTTAGTAATTAAATTAGCTGTAAACTATACTAAAACTAATAAATAGATAAACAGAAATTAGTCATTTACAGAATTATTACATATGATTGCTTGATTAGTCAATTTGTAAGATGTCATTCAAGTCCTAAGCAATAAATGTCCAGTCCATCCAGGGCCTTATAACAGATATTTATAGTCATTTTAGTTACAAATGACTGAAGAAAAACCACAATAACATCAAAGACAAACTATGTAAATGTATTTGAAGATATGATAGCCTGATATAAAGCAGAATTCTGATAAAAAATTAATGAAACAAATTTCCTAAACATCCATATCATAGTATCCAAACTAGAAATGCCAAACAAAGTCCAAAAATTATGAGTGTGCACAGAGAAAGAGATGATGAGAACTATTCACATCTGACAATTGGGAATTGCCTGTAAAAGTAATAAGGAATCAATATTTGAGATTTTGAACTGTACTTATTATATTAACTAAGGCTGTAATGAATAGCCAAATATCTGGCCAAATAGTATGTTGAATATTAAAATTTTAAGTTATGCATTTTGATTATATATAGAAGTGAAGGCCCGAATACTGGCTACCACTTTTATTTCAATCTAGACCCTACAATTTTCAAAGTTAGCAAAGGTAAAAGTCACGACAAGCTGCCTTGATATGTTTTACACCCATCTTGAGAAAATTCAGGCTTTTTCTGATTATAAAATTTTGAGTTTTGAAAATGGAGTCTAAATACTGGCTACCTAGGTTTTCTTTCCAAAAGAATCACACAACATTTGCTAATGTCAATTATTAAGCGATAAGAACGTTGTTTTATAAATTTTATTGATTAATAACATTTCTTATGCACAGAAAAAATATGTAATTTTTAATAAATAGGCATTTTTGCCAAATTTATAAAAATCTTAACAACTATTTCTGACTGTCTTCTTTCCATTCTGTTCCTAGTCTTTATTTATTTATTTTTTAAGTGTAAAAAAAAAAAAAAAAAAAAGCTTTCTGCTTGAAATGTGAAAAAACCCACAAACATAATAATTCCTGTTTGCGTTGGGGCAGTATTTCTGGGTGCACATATCCTTTCTTAACATTGAAGCCAGTTTCTCTCTCCCCCCCCCCCCCCATCTTGACTGCAGAGAAAGTACCCTTGCAGAAAACAAACTGCCTTAGTGTCTTCTGTGTGTATGCAAAAAAACTTCAAATTTTATATACAGGGTTGTTATAATTAATGTTCGCCTATTCAGAAGGCTCTAGAGCCGGTTCTATGGCTCCAAACGAAACAAAATTTGACTAGTATGTAGTTGAAGACATGCGCTCTGCGAAAATCGAAAAAGAAATTAGTTGCATTTTTCGTCATTAGGTGGCACTGCATCAATATTTAAGGCAATGTTTGCAGATTCCTTATATCAATTTCAGTCAATCCAGATGAAGCACACAAATTTAAAAGTTTCAACAAACTTCGAGGAACTGCGAATTGTTATAATTAAAGTTCACCGAATCAGGCAGCTTTAGAGCCTGACAACAGAGCTCCAAACAATACAGAAAAATGAATAGAATTAATTTCATGTGATGTAATCTGCATCAACAAAAATAAAACATGTCGCTCGGCAACGAGGAAATAGCGAAGAATAACATTATGCATGATCAATGAATTCTCCACCATTTTCAATAACGCATTCCTTTCTCAGAATTGGGCTTTCTATAGCATTGCGTAAACTGTCCTGTGAGATTGAGCGAATATGAAGTCTAATACTGTCTTTCAGATCAGAGATTGCCTGACATCTGTCTTTAGATACAGAATCTTTCAAAAATCCCCACAACCAAAAATCGCATGGTGTTAGATCAGACAATCGTGGTGGCCAGACTGTTTGAAAATAACGACTTATGATGCAATCTCTTGTAAAATGGCTTGTTAAGAAAGTCCGAACTGCTCTAGTAATGTGCGGTAGTGCACCGTCTTGCATAAACACGGAATTTTGGAGGCAGCTTCGCTGTTGCAGCTCGGGGATCAGAAAATTTGACAACATATTGAGATACCTTCTCCCATTTGCGGAACATGTAATGGGTACTGTGGATGTTAGTTCCTCAAAAAAATATGGCCCTATCATAAACGTAGCTGTGAAACTGCACCATACCGTCACTTTAGCTGCATGCAATGGAACTTCTTGGACAACATTAGGATTCTCTTTCGCCCAAATTCGACAGTTGTGTGTGTTCAATTGTCCGTTTAAGTAAAAATGCACTTCACCAGTCCATAGAATATTCCAGGGCCAAGAATTGTCCACATTCATTCGTGCAAGAAACTGTAGTGAAAATGTTAGCCGACATTCGGTATCACCCTGTATTAGTTGTTGCATCCTCTGAACCTTGTATGGATAGTAGCGCAAAATTTGACGCATCACTTTTCTCACAGTGGAAATGGGCATATCGGCTTCATTCACAAGAGCTGGCACACTTGCATTACCAAATGATGACTGGCTTGCTAAATTCACGGCAGCAGTAGCAGTATCTTCAATGCTAGAAATGTCAACCTTTTTTCGTCCTCTGCCAGGAAGAATGTCGAGTTTTCCTGTTTCCTCGAACTTTTTAGTCATTTTGTAAACTCCACGATCCGACATTCGTCCACGTCTAACATCTTTTAGTTTCCGGAATTCTCGAAGAGCTGCAGCTAGGTTGCTGTTATTTTGATAAAATAACTTTCCAAGAAGTGCCTTTTCTTTCAAAGTTACCATTCTCCACAAAGCGTAGATTCAAATGCTTTTCAGAAACAATCAACTGTTCCAGTGTCAAAGAAACCACAGACACACTTTATCAGCAAGTTTTAAATCGTCAGGTGGTTAGAAGGGTATTTCAAGTTTTCGAAGTTGCGACGTCACTTTGACGTCGTTCGTCAAAAATTTGAATAAAATGTGATCTTTTTCAAGCGTTGGGTGAAATTTTGTGATTTTGTGTGTTTCATCTGGATTGACCGAAATTGATATAACGAATCTGAAAAAGTTTACTTTTACCAACTGTGAAATAAAATTTCCTGTATTTTGTATTTTACAAAATAAAGGAATCTGCAAATATCGGCTTAAATATTGGTGCAGCGCCACATATTGACAAAAATTTTAAGAAATTTTTTTTCGATTTTCGCAGAGCGCATCTCTTCAACTACGTACTAGAGAAATTTTGTTTCGTTTGGAGCCATACAACCGGCTCTAGAGCCTTCTGAATAGGCGAAGTTTAATTATAACAACTCTGTACTTTAAATCGTCGTAGCAATCAATACCTTTTTCCTTCCAGCCTTTCTACAATCTTCTCAATTCGATTCTTTGCAGATGAGGACAAACAATCTAAGATAATCTGCTTAACCTTTTCCATTTCTGTGAAAAGAGATACTAAAATTGATTCATCTCATACAACTTTTTAAAATACTAAAAGTAAAAACATAAACCACTTTTAATACTTATGTTTAAAAAAAATCCACTGTACCATATATACGCTCACATAAATATTACATACATAATATACACATTCACACAGTTTTGTTCAAAGCATTTATGGATTTGTGACTTTTTGCTCATCACAGTGTATATCTTTGCTTATGCCTTTTCATTCCTATATTTAGATGTTTATGTATAAACTGCTTTATCTCAAGTTCAGTCCGCTTGTAACTTGAATTCTGCTGAATGTTGCTAGTGTTGACTCGAGGCCAATGTGCGATGTGTCGAGTTTTCAATTAGGAGACGCTATAATTTACATAGTAATAATTAATTTGAATGTTCATTACATTTTTAATGTTCTTTGCCACAATAACCAGAAAAAAAAGAGATTAAACTTGTTTTTAAATAACTTTATGATTACATTTGAAGAGCATACTTAGACACTACAATTTTCTTTATCTTGTGAACTGTCATAGGTGGTAATAAAATTTCATTCGATACAATCAAATGGAAGCAAGTTTTCTTTTAATATAAAAGCATATTGATCAATCAATTTTCAGTATCAACTGATTGTATAACCAAATGAACAGAGTGCTGTTTTATCAAAATTAATTTAATTATTCCAAAATAAGGAAATCATTTTTAACCAGGACAATAAGGCCAGTTTTGAAATCTGTGCTATAGACATTAACATAATAACTAATTGTTAATGCACTCAAGTTGTGGGAAAGGAACATTTTTCAGTCGCTGACAAAATGTTTTTTCGAATTCTATAGCTCTAAATCAAGCTGTCCGTTTATATCTACTACCACTACCGATGATAAATATTGGCTTGTTTGCAAATAAACCTGATGAAGTTGATGTTTTTCCGTCATTTTCAAAATTACATAGATGAAATTTCCAGGCCACCTTATTGCTTTTTTGAAGTATTTAATTCAAACTTTATGGTCAGCCATATCATTAGACCATAATTCAAAATCAGTGATGGATAATGGTACATGTAATGATGCTTGGGACGCAGAAGAACCTCAGGAAATAACTTTTTCTGTCTTCCAAATACTGAGGCATCAAAATCTTCAAACAGGCAATCTGTCCTTCGTTGATAGTATTTGAACAAATCAATAAAGTTATTTCTTGCAGCTAACACAGCAATTTCCAAACACAGTCGTTTCTGTCTGTAATGGATTCCTCTATAATAAGAGTAATCTTACTAGGCACAGCTCTGAACAGCATGACCAACAACTTTACTTTTGAGAAAAAAATATCCTGGTTTATTTGCTGCATCATCATTTTTAAATGGAAATTTCTGAATTTTTTGATTTAATAGTTTGTATGTGAAGAACTTTTTAACCTTAATAAAATACTTCATCATGAGGCACAAATCATATCCATCAAACAAATCATGGCCAATGCATGGAGGCATATCTGGCTGACACACATGAATTTAATATTGGATCAAATTTTATTTTCTCATACATAATTAAATTCTGAACCTCTTTCTTTTATAGCATTGTTGTAGTTATGCACTGTTCTTTTTTGCATTCCTATTATGTGTGGTGTTTCTTCAAAATCCTTTTGAGTTAGATGGCAGTATCTACAAATATTGCTTGTACTGCTAAAATTTTTGGTAAATCCCCCAAGGTTATGACTTCCTAAGTTGTCACCTAACAGAATTTATAGTCTTTTTCTTTGCAGAGCAGCACCAATTGTAGAGCATTTATTTTAGAGTGGTTGTCGGGACGAAGGATTCCCAAGGAAAAGTGAACAGTCAATTTTTATGTTTGTTTTTTGCCGAGCCTAAATGATTGATATTATCATTATGATGATATCAAGTGCATCATCAATATAACCTGTATACTTATCAGGAAGTTTAGTCTTTAAGTGTTCTGGTAATACTAAAGCTAAGTTTTCTTCATTCGTTATGCCATCGTGTGGCCCTGTGGCTTAAAGCTATGAAATTTCTTAATAAATTCATGAGTGAAACAATTACTGCTCAAAACTGGAGAAAAAAATAACTAAATTTTTGGCAAGCTTACAAGAAGCTGTAGGGGAGACCGGGGGGAATGCCGCCAACCTGGGTTATGCCGCCACCCCACCTAGTTTAAAAACTAAGGGCAGTTTGAGATAGTGAATGTGCCTGCACTATAGCGGCCAACAATATAAACAGTGCCTAAAGTGAGAGTGACTTTGCTGTACGTCGTTCTTTTGTTCTAGTGAAAAATGTAGTTTTCATCTAGTTGCTTGTTATTTTGGAGCTTCAAATGAGTAGAGATAAGCACCTTTTATTGTAACATTAGGTATTTAAGATAATATGACCCGTAAACTATATGCATTCGCCGACATTTTGATGTAATGTGTTGAACAAGTTCGGTTCTTGTTTCGGCTTTGCTTGAGGATTTCCACCATATTGTCCTCTCGGGGTAATGCCGCCACCATGCAAATCGGGTGAGAAATGGCCTCATTTTAATGTTGTGGAGCCAATTCAGCAGAGTGACTTTTGCAATATGAAGTAAATTGTAAGCTTAACCATTATTTTGCTCAATTACATTGCTTTCTAACTATTTTCAGTAAGTTGTGTGTTTCCTAGTATCCATTTGATGCATGTACTAGGTCATTAAGGAGTGGCGGCATTACCCCGGTACAGTGGCGGAATTACCCCAGTGTCCTGGGTAATCCCGCCACTGTGCAGAGGTTTAAAAAATATTTTTTTATGTATGCTTACTTTACAGTTATGATTACGGTTAAATTTATACAGATACTAAAGATCATGATTCAGCTTTAGAATTTTTACTATTAAAAAATAAACATTTTTTTGAGGTGAAAAAATTTAAATTCCCTTAAGGTGTCGCCATTCCCCCGGTCTCCCCTACCGATAATAGAGATAATCGGAAAGTGGTGCAAAATTTGGAAGAAAACTATGTATTCTATAAGCAAAAAACATTTTATTTTTTATCAGAAACATCAACACTTTCATGAATACTGTGCTTGCGCAAATGTTAATCCGGACCTACAGTCATTTGCTACAGTAACAAGCCATTTTGAGCAAGTCTCCATGACTAAATCTTCATTGAAAAAGATTAAATCAAAAATGTTAGTTTTAGTAGATATTTGACAGTGTACAATCGAAAGCATCTGGTCTCTGTCCCTTAACTATTGGAGGCCAGTGCTTATCTATCTAATGATTTAAGACATCAATTTTCTTCAATTTATTTTTTTAAATTGGATAATTTTTTTTTCAATATTTTCTTTTAGTGAATGCTTCAGTTTTTGGTTTCTATTTAAATTTGATTTTGAGGGTCTGCGAGCTGGAGCAGGAGTTCTCTTTGGTATTACGTTGAACATGTATTTTTTCCTTCTAATGCTCAAAGCAGCATTTACCCTGACAATTTTTCTTTTAACACGCCCTCACTGTTAATTTTTTTTATACATTTTGTTAATTTTAATGTTTTTCTTATTTACATAAAGTGTCATAAGCCTTTTTACTTCATTCAGCAAAGCTTCCTTATCTTCTTCCGAAACTTTTGTGATCTGATTCTGATAAGTTTTTCTCATATTCTTCGGTTGCAGGTACTTCTAGATTTAAAAAAAAAAAAAATTAGCACTAGAAATTTGAGATAAGATTTCATTATTTTTTGGATGTGTCATAGCTTCATTACCATTAGGCAAAAAAAGTTTAAAAAAAAAATCCCTGCCGGCCCGGCCTACAGGCAGAGCTAGATTTCGAAGTTAAGTATACTAATTTCACCAACAAAAACTAAATCATGATTAGATATAAATCCACTTTAACAGTTTTATCTGTCTGCTTTTGACGAGTTTTTATTTCCTTTTTATAAAATAGCTCGTTTTATGAGAATCATGTTAAGGCGATATTAAAAAAAAAATTTTTCCATACTCAACAACTCGAAAGTTTCTGGCACATTTTCAGATTAATTTTTAATAAAAAAAAGAATATGAAACATGCTGACTTGATTTTTTAAAAGATTTATAAGCGACCTGTGATTTTATTTTTCTTTCAATTAATTAAAACTTGATTAATAAACCATTATTTTCTCAGTAGGGCAATATTTTTCGTTTCTAATACAATCGCTTCGGGAAATTCTGTTCAAAATGCCCACTTTGACATCATTTTTTGAAATATATTCTGCCTCTATCAAAAAATCGATCATTACTGTACATTATATAGTTTCTGAATAAGAGAATCTAGCAATTGGATGCGTTTGAGAGCAAAAATGAATTTAAAAATGAGTAAGAAAATAGACAGTTTGGATTTGAATGCACCCTTAATAAGATGATTTTTTTCGTCAACCGCTATGTATTTTTAATTTGTTTTTGCTTTAAGAATTGGCCCTATCAAAAACTTGTCTATATAAATGTTGAAGACAATATTAAGAAGATATATGATAAATTCATGGAGATCTTGTGAATTGACGGAGTTATGAAAATTTTTCTTCTTCAACCCTTGTTTTTTTTTTTTTTTTTTTCCTTGCAGTACGAATTGGTCCTATCAAAAACTTGTGAATATAAAAGTTGTAGATATTATTAAGGAGATGTATAATAAAATTAATTGGATTTGATATATTGAGAACTGATGAAGTTAGGAATTTTTTCTCAACAAAAACCCTATCTTTTGCGCCCCTTGAGTCCATTTTTAATTTTATCAAAAATCTGTGATACATAAATTTTTGGTCCTATTTTTAGAAGTAATAAAAACCTTAAACTGATTTGATATGTACAAAAATTAAGAAGTTATGTGGTTTTTTCGGTTTTCACAAAACCCCTCCCTATTTCCATATCCTTTGTCCGCTTTTGTCCATTAACGAACTTGAACGAGATTTTATGTCCCTTGATTTTATGTATCAGTTTGGAAGAGATTTGTGCAGAATTGCAGAAGTTATCGTGTCCAGAAGAAAGTGATAACACAATTGCTTCGGGAAATTCCGTTCAAAATGCCCACTTTGACATAATTTTTTGAAATATATTCTGCATCTATCAAAAAATCGATCATTGCGGTACATTATATAGTTTCTGAATAAGCGAATATACCAATTAAATGCGTTTGAGAGCAAAAATGAATTTAAAAATGAGTCAGAAAATAAGCAGTTTGGATTTGAGTGCATCCTTAATGCAATGATTTTTCCAACACAATCCGCTTCGGGAAATTCGGTTCAAAATGCCCACTTTAACAACATTTTTTTAAGTATATTCTGCCTCTATCAAAAAATCGACCATTACGGTACATTATATAGTTTCTGAGTAAGAAAACGTACCAATTGGAAGCCTTTGAGAGCAAAAATGAATTGTAAAATGAGTCAGAAAATACGCAGTTTGGATTTGAATACACCCTTACTTAGATGATTTTTTCTTCAACTGCTATGTATTTTTAATTTGTTTTTGCTGTAAGGATTGGTCCTATCCAAAACTTGTCTATATAGATGTTGTAGACAATATTAAGAAGATATATGATAAATTCATGCGGATTTTATATCTTTTGAATTGACGGAGTTATGGATTTTTTACTTCTTCAAACCCCCTTTTTGTTTTCGTTTTTAATTTTTTTTTTTTTGCAGTACGAATTTCTCTTATCAAAAACTTGTGAATATGAAAGTTGTAGATAATATTAAGGAGATTTATAATAAAATTAATTGGAATTGATATCTTAAGAATTGACGAAGTTATGAATTTTTTTCTCCCAAAAACCCTATTTTTTGCGCCCCTTGAGCCCATTTTTAACTTTATCAAAAATCTGTGATACAAAAATTTTGGCCCTATTTTTAGAAGTAATAAAATCTTTAAACTGATTTGATATGTACAAAAATTAAGAAGTTATGGGGGTTTTCGGTTTTCACAAAACCCCTCCCTATTTCCATCCCCTTGGTCCGATTTTGCCCATTAACGAACTTGACCGAGATTTTATTCCCTTTGATTTTATGTATCAGTTTGGAAGAGATTAGTGTAGAATTACGAAAGTTATCGTGTCCAGAAGAAAGTGATATATATATAGATAGATAGATAGATATAAAGTTTTATACTGAGGGTGGTTTGGGTTCTAGGAGTCATGATCGGTGTAGATCTGCCAAAATTTTTCAGAAATTCCAACATAGGAACGATCCCAATAGGTAGTATTTCATATGAAATCTACCTAAAAATGATTCAGGTAGACATTGTGGTCCTAGGGCTATTTTAACCAATGAATGCCTGTCTTCTGCACTCAATGGCACATTGGGCAGTTTAAAATTTAATGGTGCATTATAAACCACTGATGTTTACAGAAAGCACCTGTCTTAGCATTAAGACAGGTGCAATATCTAATATTGTTATTTACCATATATCTTAGATTTATGCTTGTGCTATTAGCAGGCCTGAAAGAGTTCCTCCCAAAGGAGGAATCCACTTTTTTAAAAGCAAATTTGAACATTCTCTGGATTGATGTAAAAATACAAAGACAATATTAGAAGCGTGTGTGTGTGTGTGTGGGGGGGGGGGGGTGTCTAGAAAGCTTAATAATTAGACATTTTGTCCACTCAAATCCTTGGAGTTTGTTTCTGAATTGCTGTACTATCATATCAAAGGCAAGCTTTTATTATAAGCATCTGAAAGTCATGTAAATTAAGTTCTTTAATTACGGAAAGGAAGTTTGCATAAGGTTCTTTTGGAATAGAATATTTTATCCTATTTATAAAACACTTCTGGGTTATTTCTGTGATGTATTTCTGGAGTAAAGATTAATTTGGTATGCATATATTTAGCATAGACTTTTAAGTAAAGTCTTAATCATTCAAAATAATATATTTATTTTGAAAAATTATCTCTGTACTTCACATAAGTTCATCAGATACATTTGGATGGATTTATACTTATAGCAAACAGTTTCCAATTTTTTTTTTTTTTCTGATTTAATGAATACCTTTATTATTATTTTTTTTTTGAAGTACTTCTAAGTTGAAAAAAAATCATATGTACAGTTATAATTCATTTTACTGTATGAATAATTATTGAAATGCATCTAAATTATACAAGTTTGACCTTATTGTATAGGTGGAGAAAAATTTCCACCTTTTTTTCCATTTCCCACTTCCATGCCTGTATTAGGCACCAAATAAACATTTTCATTCAATTTCATAATATTTTCTACTTTTACTTTTTCTAACTTGGAACATAAATCATCATATAAATTGTCACAGCTTGTCTCTCCTCTTAATTTTTCTTATTAGTCTTAACACTAAGTATTTATCGAAGACATCTACCACAAAGTGTACTAATGCAACCGCATTAAACTTTTAAGTTCTTGATAATATGATTTCTTTTATGCGGATGGTTTCCAATACCGGTATTTACCTATACCTTAGATTTGTGCTTGTGCTACTAGGCACCAAATAAACATTTTATCAATTTCATAATATTTTCTACTTTTACTTTTTCTAACTTGGAACATAAATCATCATATAAATTGCCACAGCTTGTCTCTCTTCTTGATTTTTTTTTATTAGTCTTGACACTAAGTATTTATTAAAACAACTACCACAAAGTCTACTATTGCAACTGCATTAAAGGCCTTAGTTCTTGATAGTATGATTTTTTTTATTATGCGGTTGGTTGTTTCACATAAGTTGTTCATATTATGACTTCTGGTGATCATGTTTAGCCTCTGAAATATGTGATACATATGTCAAACTGACACTGTATGGTACTTTTATCTGAAAGATTTTGAAATCAGTTATTTGGAAATATTCTGGATAGCTGGCTTTCAGGTAAATAATTCCATACTGTAGTTAAATTTCAGGAGTTTTGGACACATTCCAAAGCACTAAGACTTGTCTTTTGTTTATTATACAAAATTTTAGTATACTATATACATTGGAAAATATCTAATAATTTACATGCATGACTGGAATCATTTTGCACTGTTTGTTGATCATCCAAGTTCTCTACCTCAATTAGAAGAATAAATGTGTAGACACATAGTTCTTCGTAACAGCTAAAAAAGGTTCTTTAATTTGAAATTTTACATAACATTATAACAGATTGCAGAACTGCTTATGGTTAAAATTCTATATATCTCTATTTACAGATAACATTAATCTTATTCTTGATATCTATGTCTATTTACAGATAACAGCACTTATACAGTGTGTTCGTTTTAACATTTAATAGTCCTACTTTACCAACTAGAATTAAAGCTGGCTATCTAAGCTGCCCAGTCCGGCCTTATATCCCAGACCTTCTCCGTTGTTATAAATGGCAGCGTTATGGCCATACTAACACTGCGTGTCGTGGATCTGTTTACCTGCGCACGCTGTACAGAAGAGGGCAATGATAATAAATCATGTGAAAAACCCGAACACTGCACAAACTGTAAAGGTGATCATACAGCATACTCTTGCTCTTGTCCCAATTGGATTCATGAAAAAGAAATTGTTACTGTTAAAATTACTCAAACTTTCTTACCCTGATGCTCGGAAACTTGTTGAAACCAGGACCCCATCTGTTGGAGTTTCTTATTCTAGCTTACTCAAGCATAAATCAAAATCAGTAAGACACATAAGCACCTAAACTGAATCCTCTCCACCAAGTTGTTCACCTGAGAAAACATCATCTAACACTTTAAAAAGAAAAACCCGTGATGTATACTCTAGCACTAGCACAAGATTTTTGCCAAAATTGGAACTCTGGCCACCATCATCAGAGCCTGTGAAAATTGAATACATCCATAGTCCGTCACAAAAATCATCAGTCCAATCTAAAATACCAACCGAACATAAAACTAAATAAACGTCAGTTACAGATAAAAGCAAATTGGAACTCGGAAAGCAAACGAAAAATCGAATTTCCAACTCAAGTCTCTTCACTCTGGAAAACTGTGAAGAGAAAAGACAAGAAATCATGCCTGAGCCCAGCAATCACAAATGTAAAGGACACCAAACAGTTACTTAACTATGCAGAAGAGGCTATGGACTTTTGACGATGACTCTGATGACGATGAAAATGCTGTTTTCGAAGAATTTAATCCTACATGATTTTTTGACTTTTTTAAATTTTGATTTATAACTTTGTTTTTAGTCAGTATTACTAAAGATGTTATGCTTTTTTTTGGATTGAGTTTTTTATTTAAATATTTGCTTTGTCTTTTAATTGCATTTTGGTTTTTTAACCTGTGTATTGTCACATTCATTGTACATTATTAATTACATGTGTCATCGCATTTCTTTCTTCAGTTTACTTCGTTTTTAACTTATATCTCATAGTCTTTTAATGTAACTTTTAAATTTTAACTATGTTTTACACCTTACTTTTGTTTTGGCGCAGCATGTCCCTGAAGGGACCTTGTGCCATAAAACTCCAACTAACCAACTAACTCCTTCTATTGATGTTTTGAAGTGCATATTCAGTGAGTAGGTGCAGTGCTCTTTCTTGCAAATTTCAACAATGGTTTTAAATTTAATAAATAAGAAAGGTGTGTCGGCACAGGGTGCTCAAATAGCATGTCAACACAACTCTTCAAGTTTGATTCAATTAAATGACTTCGTTCAGATACACGCTCATCGAACAAAGCACTTACTGAATTTCGATCATTGTTTTCCGCTTTGTCTTTAAGTAAGTTAAAAGCCAAACTTCATTCTCTGGCACTAATGCACTGTTTTTGACACAAAATTTACATAATCTGAAGTTTTTGAAAATGAAAATTTGACTAGCTTTTTTCATTTTCTGCAAATTTTTTTTTTCACTTATACTGTTATTTACCTACTTATTTTGACATTCACTACATAAAATTCTGTGTTTGTTCACTTTGGACAAAATATTTACCCCTATTACAGATCATGTCCTCTGGTTTTAAATATGTTAGTTTTCATCAGTGATGTCAGAAACAACCTGGATGAGGCATTTCTGCTATTTGCAAATTGCCGAAACTTTCGACAATAATATTCTTCCAGCTTTCTGCAACAGAAATCCACTAAATCAACGATGTTGTAGGCTTTAAATCATGATAACACGACATTCTTAAATATCCTTACAGACACCTGAGAAAATATTTGTGTGATGTCCTCTGAAGGATGCATCACACCATGTCAAACACCACTGCTCTCTAATTTTCCAGTAATTGAGAAGATATTTCTGGAAGTTTGGATTTTCTCCCACAACGATCTCCACACAGCTTGGCAGACATGGAAATGCACAAATGTTCTACTTTGAGGCCACACTTGTTTAATTGCATTAATTTCAGCCAAGGAAGTCAATGATGAAGATGTTGGGATATCTTTGAATGGAAACATATTTTTTTACAGCATTCTGAAATAAATCAAATCCTGCACCATACAATTCAAAAGACATTACTTTCGTTATAATGACATCTAAAGGTGCGGATCCAGCTCTGCAAGTGAAAAGAACAGATGTTATTGTATGGTGCTCTGTATCACAAGCACTTGTGCTGTCAACAAAAATATTTTTAGCTGATATTAGCTGGTGTGCTCGTTTCATTAAGGGAGTAACAACTACAGCAAAAGGATGCTTTTTAAATTTAACAGTTATATCTTTAACTGTATATGCTGCCTGTTTCTCTTAACGTTTCTCCCCCCAGGGGGATACCTTCTTTAGGTATTCACGGGCTTCGCAACCCTGGGTTCCTGAGCGATCTTTCTCTTTTCCTCTTATTCCTCGTCTTTCTTTCCTCTTTGTTTCCCTCTCATTGTGGTTTCCTCTTCGGAGGTGAGGGCAATTCTGCATGAGCCGATGTCATCCTGCATATCGACTCATGGGGAATTGTAAACCACCCACGTGTTTGCCGTGCGTGGCGACCCGTGTCCCTGGAAATGGGGATCCTGGCAGTTGAGGGAAACCAACACACTGCTTTGGCCTCTGCTTCAGGTAGACGGGAGGTGCATATTGGTCCTGTATGCATCAATCGGCTGGTCAGCTTACTTCTGTCACTGGCTGGGGATCAAGTGAGCGAGTACTTACTAGCCATCCCGTTACGGGTAGAGACTGGCATAGGAGTGTCTTGTGACCGTATGGGCCCTGGTTAGCACTGGTGCACGAATGTGCATCCCCTTGTTGGGCTCGGTAGTGGGTGGTGCGGCCGGGGTCTGAACTATTTTTTTTCAAATATGGATGGAAATACTTCACTTCCTTCAAATCCTCTCCCAGGTGGAGAACAACAAACTGTACAGAGCAATCTTTTCACTCGCTTCTTTGCAATCAAACGTACTGATAACCTGTCTGAAAGTTCATTTAAGAAAACTTCACCTTTCCTTATTGCAAAAACATTTCAGTCTGTTTTTGGTGATGGTCATAATCTCAAAAAATTGCAGTCTGGGGATTTATTGGTTGAGGTTACTTCAGCCAGCCAGTCTGAATTTCTATCAAATTGTAATACAATAGGTCCATTCTCTGTTTCTGTTAAAGCACATCAAACCCTAAATACAAGCCGTGGCGTAATATCCGAACCAGATCTTTTATTTTCTACCAAGGATGAACTTTTACAAAATTTAAATGATCAAAATGTCATAGATGCACGACGTATTACACTCCGTCGGAATGGACAAGTGCTTCCCACAAAGCACATCATTCTGACTTTCAATAGCCCTACCTTACCAAAAAGAATTAAAGCTGGTTACCTTAATTGTCCTGTCCATCCCTACATTCCTAATCCTCTACGTTGCTTTAATTGCCAGCGTTATGGCCACACTACTACTAACTGCCGGGGTTCCACCACCTGTGCACGTTGTGCAGAAGTTGGCCATGACAATAAATCATGTGAAAATCCTGAACGCTGCATAAATTGCAAGGGTAATCATACTGCATACTCCCGTTCTTGTCTTACCTGGATACGTGAAAAAGAAATCATTTCTGTTAAAATAACTCAAAATCTCTCCTATCCTGAAGCCCGCAAAGTTGTTGAATCCAGGACTCCGTCAGTCGGAGTCTCCTACTCTAGTCTACTCAAACAACAACCAAAATCTGTAAGGCACATAAGCACCCAGACCGAACCTTCCGTTCCACTAAATAACTCGCCTATCACAGTACCACTCAGCGCCACAAAGGTACAAACTCGTGATGTCTGCTGTGGTTCTAAATGTTATGCAACCCCATTATTAGAACGTTGGCTACCATCCTCAGAACCTGTTACTATAGTATATCAAACTAGTCAATCACAAAAACCTGCAGTTCAATCCAAAAAGTCATCCGACCCAGTTCAATCCAAAAAGTCATCCGGCCCAGTTCAATCCAAAAAGTCATCCGGCCCAGTTCAATCCAAAAAGTCATCCGGCCCAGTTCAATCCAAAAAGTCATCCGAACCAGTTCAATCAAAGAAATCATCTGAACTCCAGACTGATACTAAGGCTGTTAAATCTAAAAAAACATCACAGGAACCTGATACTACTCAAACAGTGAAACCAAGCAAAAAAATTTGCCTTCAGAAAGAGAGGAAAACAATCGGGGGCTCTTCACAGTGGAACACTGTGAAGAAAAAGAACAAGAACAGCTGTTTAAATCTGTCTGTCTCAAACTTAAAGGACCCAAAACAACTGCAGCACTATGTCGATGAAGCAATGGAATCCGACTCTTATGAATCAAGTGGTGATGAAGGAAATACAGTTTTAGAGGAATTTTTACCTAATTGATTTTACATTGTTTTTTACTCATGTGATTTTAACCTTGTTTTCACCTAGTATTTGTACATCCTTTTAAACTTTGTGTATTTTAACAGTTATTAATTTAATAACTCCACAGTTTTTACTTATAATACGCTTGACTTTTAACTATGAACCTTTGATTCTTTTAAACGGTTTTAGATATACATATTACTGTTTTCATTAATTTTTTTGTTTTTATCACCGTTTTGTTATTCTTCTTTTAATCGTTTTTTTGGAATATACATTTTTACATTTTGACTTTGTCTTGGTGCAGCATGTCCCTACTGGGACTTTGCGCCATAAAACCCCATACAACCAACCAACCAACCAACCTTAACGTTTCTGTAATAAATAAAATTAGATATGTATGCATAAAAAATTAAGAGCTGCACTAGGATTTAAAATGTTAGCCAGGAAATTAGTCAAATTGAAAAATTATTTGCCAAATTATTAAAAACTATTCATTTAATTTAAATATGTATAGTTGATATTTAAATGCAAAAATTTGTATGCACCAAAGACTGCATTAAGATTAAATACAAATTTATATTCTCACTTCTCATTCAAATAAAATGGTTTTAATTATTATGCAAATTTACAATGTCTCAAAGTTAAAATTTTCCATATCTCGTTTACTGTCAAGATATTTAAATACTACTATACATTTAAATGAATAATTTAAAAAAGGTAAAACCTATTATTATTTTATTAAAGAATATACATTTAGATAACATTTAATATTTTGTTTGTCCAAAAAAAAAAAAAAAAAAAACTTTCTACTAACAGGGGAGTTTGGTCATATACTCAATTACGTCATTAATATAAGAACACAGATTATCATAGTAGGATCTCTCAAGACTGTTTTCCCAGGGTCCTGCTTTTGTAAAATTGTGAACAGCTTTTTATATTTGTAAAAAATCTAGTCAATTTTGTGAATTTGAGATGATTGTAGTATCCAAGTTTATACATTTTTATGACATGTTTATGTGAAGTAGTATATCAATTTTTTCCTTATATATGTCATAGTATGCCTACAAAAGTATGATATTGAACTTACGTGCTGTTTAGTCAGTCAATGATTAAAAACTGCAATTTTAGAAGGATCTGCTAGGAATCAATCAATTTCACCGTGCTGCAAATGTCACATGTTTAAGAGATTTATCTTTTATGTTATGTTTTCATGAGATGGACGATATGATAAAATCAGAGAAAAATAAAAGCATTTTCTAAGAAATTAAAGAGAACTACAAAAATAGTAAGAAAAGAGTTTAAAAAAAAGTGGTTTGAGAATTAACGTGTAAAAAAAATATTCAATCATAACTTTTACACTTAAAATATAAAACTTGGCAGATTAGTAAAGTCTTGTATGAAGTACTTCCACCAAGTAGGGGAATGGCACTCACGTAAGGGAAAACATGAATAGCTAGTCAAATTTAAACAATCAATAAAATATTAATGAAATATAACTCCAAAGCATAAGGAACAGTTTTCAATCAACTATTTGCATAAAAGTTTAAGAAATGTTTTTTATCGTTTTATTTAAATAGCCATCGATTGAGCGGTACTGCCCGACATGGTAGGGTAATAGCTCTCAGATTTTGATAAACATTTAAGTAAGACAAAAGTCACATATGTAGTTGTGTGGGCTGTTCACACCACTGCAGACTTTTTGTGAGCACTTTACACACATTGTGTTACACATATAGTGGTCTACTTTTTTTAAATTATTTTTTGATTTTCACCACTTTTTTGAAATCGTAAAATTCTCCTTGTTTAATGACATATTAATTAAGGCGAAACAGGGGAATTTTACCATTTCAAAAAAGTGGTGTAAATCAATAAATTTGAATTAAAAAAAAAAAAAAAAATTGCCCATTGGTAAACTTCTGGAATTCTACACAAGCTCCATTACCCGTTATCGCCATTTATGGGTTTTAATGCATTATAATAGCCGTAACAACACACTACAAAAATAAATAAAAGCATGAAAGTAAATTCATATTTGAATGTACATGAATTATGCATGAGTAAATTAATATTTGAAAATAAGAGTATACACTTACCTTCAAGTTAGATGTTGTAGAAATTTATAATAAAACAACTGCAAACTAGTAACGTGTAGACACAAAAATACTTTTCTTCCGACGGTCACTATATCCTTACTGGGAACTTACGATGAAGTTCGCTAAGTGCTGGTATCAACTTTTTCAATTCTATTCTGTCTAGAGATATTGGGTGTCTATTGATATTGTACGGATAGTCTCTCTGATAGCTCTTTCAAAAAAACTTCACCATTTCTCATTACAAAAACATCCCAGTCTGTCTTAGGGGATGGTCATTCTCTCAAAAAATTACAATCTGGGGATTTGCTTCTTGAGGTTTCTTCAACCAAACAATCACATCGTCTCTCAAATTGCTCTACAATAGGCTCTTCTTCAGTTTCTGTTCAAGTACATAAAACTCTAAATACAAGCCGTGGTGTAATATCCGAGCCTGATCTTTTGTTCTCTACTAAAGACGAACTTTTACAAAATTTAAAAGACCAAGATATCATAGATGTGCGTCGTATAACTATGCGTCGGAATGGGCAGGTGTTCTTACGAAGCACATCATTCTGACTGTTAATAGCCCTAATTTACCATCAAGAATTAAAGCTGCTTACTTGAACTGTCCTGTCCGGCCTTACATTCCTAATCCCCTCCGCTGCTTTAATGCCAGCGTTATGGTCACACTACAGCTACCTGTCGAGGTTCCGTTACCTGTGCACGCTGTGCAGAAGTTGGCCATGACGGTAATTAATGTCAAAACTCTAAACGCTGCATAAACTGCAAGGGTGATCATACAGCATATTCCCGTTCCTGTCCAAACTGGATACGTGAGAAGGAAATCCTTGCTGTTAAAGTAACCCAAAATCTCTCCTACCCTGAAGCCCGCAAAGTTGTTGAATCCAGGACTCCGTCAGTCGGAGTCTCCTACTCTAGTCTGCTCAAGCAACAACAAAATTCTGTAAGGCACATAAGCACCCAGACCAGCACCTCCTTTCCACCAAGTAACTTAGCTAAAGAACAATCAACAACCACTTCAAATAGAGAAACCTGTGATGTTAGTTGTGGTAGTAAGTGCTATGCAACCCCACTATTAGAACGTTGGCAACCTTCCTCAGAACCTGTTAAAATAGTATACCAAATCAATCAGTCTCAAAAATGCCCAAGTGAATCCAAAAAGTCACCTGAACTTCAGACTAAGGCTGTTACACCTGCAAAAATATCACATAGACCTGATACTAGTAAAACTGACAAACCAAGCAAAAAATCTTGTATACAGAAAAAGACGATCCAGGGTTCTTCACAGTTTTCCATTGTGAAGAAAAAGAACAATAACAAAAGCCTAAACCCATCAGTTAGTAATGTAAAGGATCGGAAACAACTGAAAAACTTGGATGAAGAAATGGAATCGGACTCATATGAATAAAATGCTGATTAGGAAAATGTATTTTTTGAGGAATTTGTACCTAATTAATTTTATGTCTGTTATTTATTTCTGTGATTTTAAATTTATTTTTAGGTAGTATTTGTACGTCATCTTGGACTTCGTTTATATTTTACGGTTATTGCTTTTTAACTTCACAGTTTTTAATCGGAATACTTTGGTCTTTTAACTATCAACATTTGACTCTTTTAAATGGTTTTAAATATGCATTTTAGTGTTCTCATTTATTGTTTTTTTCATCTTTTTGTTAGTCTTTTGCTCAACTTTGGGTAATTTATAATTTTTACAATTTGACTTTGTCTTGCCGCAGCATGTCCCTAGAGGGACCTATGAGGGACTTTGTGCCATAAAATCCCAATCAACCAACCAAACCAACTTCATTTAGCACATTCTTCTATACATCAACATCGTCCCCCATCCACACCTCACTCTTTATCGAATTGCTTTTTTATTTTTATACTTACTATCTTTAAGGTTTTAAAATTTGATTTTTTTTCACTTGTCTGACTGCATCTGGATGGGATATCCCTTCCAGATTGCTTTTCTTACTACTTCTTTCATACTTTTTGATATTTTTAATATACTTATTGTGGCACAGCATGTTCCGTAAGGGATTTTGCACTATAAAACCCAACATGGTCCATACCAAGTTGGTGAGGTTATAATATTTTATTCTGCTGGGTACCTGGACACATGGGTATTCCTGGCAATGAGAAAGCAGATGAGGCGGCAAAGCGTGCTCTTAATCCGTTACACCATAATGTTCCTTTCTCAGACTTAAACTACTTATCAAACACTTTATTCAGAATAAATGGCAAGAAAGTTGGGATTTAGAAAACAATAATAAACTGCACCATATCAAACCTATAATAATGACCTGGCCTCAGAGTTATCCAAGAAAAACAGATTTTCTACTTACTCGTCTGAGAATTGGACATTCAAGGAATCACTCATAAGCATCTTTTACTTTGGGAGGATGCACCCATGTGTCCACATTGTTATTTTGATTACCTGACCTTTCATCATGTTTTAACTGACTGTCCGGGCCTCCAGCATTTGTATAGAACTCATTTTAAGTCATCATCACCACTATTGACAAACCTCATTGGGGAAATACCTCATGGGGCACTCTTTACCTTTTTAAAACATTCAGGATTTTATTTTGAAATATAATTTTTTGTATCTTTCTTTGGTTTAACGTTTAAGTTTTCTGTTTACACTTTTGTGATATCTGGAAGGGAACCCCATCCAGACTTCACTTTTTATTGACTTACTTTTATGTTTTTACTCTACTGTTTTTAGTATTTAAAATTTAGTTTTTTCTACAGTTGTTTGACTACATCTGGATGGGATACCCCATCCAGGTTGCTCTTCTCATTGTTCTTTTATATTGTCATTGTTCTATTTCCCACCTTTTTTTGTTGTTTTAGTCTACTTTATTGGTGCAGCATGTCCCTTAAGGGATTTTGCGCCATAAAACCCCATACAATCAACCAACCAACCAAGTTGGTGAACCCAGTATCGGAAATTTCTACCTTAAGTTGCTTCTGTATTCTTGAAGGCGATAATTTGATAAGCACACTTCCTCAAAAGAATTATAAATGTGTTCTGTTTTTTGGGATGAAATCTTCAGCCAAATCTGTCTTGAACATTTCCTATGCACGTTTTGGATTTTTTGGAGATACAAAAATGAGAATCTGCGTAAACAGCATTCTTGTGACTTTAGTTATCTTCAACACAGCAGATTCTCGCAAATCCATTGTTGGTTATCATAAGTTAGTCCAGGAACTGAACAAACTTGATTATATGTTTCACATTTAGTGCCAATCACTGTTAAAATGCTTTCAACGTTTGTTGGATCCTTGACATGTAGTACAACAACAGTTGTAAGTGGTAGAGTTCTGATTATGAGATGAAATTTACATTATGTATTCGACCAATAATGCACAAACGATGTCTTCTGTTAATCTATTTGGTATATTTTCTAATCCATTTGAAGTATTTGGGAATTTGCCAATAACAGAGACACATAACTTCTTGAGAATGTCCATTCAGAAGACAATTTTCTTCTGTTTGTTTTAGGTTTCGATTGTGAAAGAAATAACCCTCTAATGTTGAGCCTTTCTGATCCATATCTGCTAAATCTTGTGGTAGGACAATGTTGGCAATTTGATGTTGACCTGATACCATTTGATTTTTTGAGATTACTATGTTAACAATCTTTTGCACCTATTCTTTATGAATTTCATGAACATTTAAAATTTAAATCGATTAGAGGAAAGTTAGGGTAATGCTCAGCGGGCAATCCTGCTCACCCAAATATCTCTAAACAGAATAGAATTGAAAACATGCGATCGGTACCGCCACCTAGCGAACTTCATCCTAAGTTCCCATTAAGGATTTAGTACCCATCGGGAATTAAGTATTTTTGTGTCCTCACGTTATTAGTTTGTTTTATAATAAAGTTCTAGAACATCTAACTTGAAGGTAAGTGTACACTCTTATTTTCAAATGTTAATTCTCATTATTTCTAAAAAATATATACATTTAGCTGTATGTTCATTCTTTTATTTATTTTTGTAATGCTTTGTTACGGCAACTATAAATAACTCTAACTTAAATGTTGTATTCAAATTTTGAGTGCAATTACTTTCCCCTACTTTCACTGAAATTTTACCATATTTTTTATAACTTCTGCAAACCAAAACATATGAGTTGTATCAACATCATACATTTTATGCAATGTTTTGTATAATGCATTGCTAGTTTGTTTTTTTTTTTTTTAAACTATTGCCTGAATATTCTTTATACTGAGTTAATAAAGAATTGTTTGCATTCATAGTGTCAAAGTATTTTCCCTATGTTCACAGTTAAAATTTGAATTTTTTTTCTCCAACATATCCGGTTATATGACATTGTGTATTATGCTATCAGATGGCAAGCATTGAATTTCATTAAGTGGAACAATTGTAGTTATTTTAAAATGGTCACTGAATAATTATATTAAACTGGAATATTTAGAAGAACTTCAATTTTTAATGATATAAGAACTTCATCAAAGTCTATTTAACAGTTTGTAGCATTGACATGGTAATGAGTACGAATAATTCTTTCATCGTCACTTTTGAAAGTCCAACTGTGAACAAAAGCATTATTTTTCCGCAAAATGTAAAATGAGGAGAGTCTCTTTTCATAGCACAGAGCATTTTCTTTGTATCGTATTCTTTGCTGTTATTCAAATTATGTGGATAATTTTTTTTTTTATTGATTGCATAAAAATTACAAATATACTCTCTGTGAGAGGTAATTCTTCCGAAAATAGGCCTTTAGAGGTCCAATTTATATTTTAGCAAATAAGTTGGATCATATATCAAAAAGATATTTTCATTATTTTCTTTGAAACTGATTTAATGTACCGACAAGCCGAGTTTATAGAAAAGAGATACACTGCTCAAAACAATTAAAGGATATTTGAAGTTTTATATAAAATAAAGATATAAACGAAATTTTTTTTGCCGAAAATAGAAGAAGAGAATCACAAATGCAAATTTTTCTGGTTTTCAAACTGTGGAGTATGCAAATTTTGCGTTAGACGTCAAAAACGTCGCTTCAGCGGCAGCGAATGAAATTTGACTTTCAACTGGATAAAAGAGAATGAAGACAAGGATGATCGGCATTCAGTGATTGCTTTGTTTCGATGAGTACGATGTCTCAGCAAAGTCATTTGTTAGACTCAGAAGCTTTGAGAATTGTTGGTAGGTTAGAAGGGGGCCAAACTCAAGCCGCAGTAGCGCAAGCCATTGGAGTGTCACAAAGTGTCATTTCCAGGATCTGGAACCGTTTTTTGGAGAGTGGATGTGCAGGCCGAAGACCAGGGCAAGGTCGTAGGCGGGCAACAATGCCCAATGAAGATCGGTATTTAGCGATAACAGCTCGGAGACACCGAACCATGAACGCTACTCTTCTCCAACAACACCTTCGCTCGGCTACAGGCACCACGATTTCAACTCAGACTGTCCGAAACCGGCTCCATGCTGTAGGTCTGTATGCTCGCCGACCGATGGTATGTGTTAGATTAACATCAAGGCATCGTCGCGACCGCAGGGAGTGGGCAACCGAGCATGTCAACTGGAGGAGAAATGAATGGAGCAATATTCTGTTTTCTGACGAGTCCCGTTTTTCTGTGCATCCGGATAATAGGCGTATTTTCATCTGGAGGGACCGTGGCAGTAGGAATAATCCTGCGTTCGTGCACGAAAGTGTCAGATTTGGCGGTGGAGGAGTGTTGGTATATGGTGGCATCTCCATTGAGAATACCCCAAGTCGTCATTAATAGCCTCATTGAGTCCATGCCTCAAAGGTGTTCAACGTTGCTGGCCGCCCGTGGAAACCATACCCCCTACTGAAAATGATTTTCTTTGAAGAAAACACATTTTCTTATTCTTTTTTTCTCATATGCACAAATTGTGTTTTTTTCCTTTAGTACACAAATGCGCAATAAAATGCATTTTTTCTGCCAAACATGTGTAATTTATTCTCATATAACCTACTATGTCTGTCGACCATGTATCAATCAGCTAAACAGTTTACCAGATACAAAATCCACCTAAAACTGCAATATCCTTTAATTGTTTTGAGCAGTGTATATTATTAGATCCCTCATCACAAACTGTAGACATAACTTGTCCTATTTCCTGGAATTAGAAATGGTAGAACTATCAGCGTTTTCAATGGCCCTAAATTTCAGCATGACTTTTCAGCAAATGTGAATTTGTTCTATAACATTTTTTTTTTCTCCTCAAACATACAACTAATTGCATATTTTATTTAGAAATCTTTTAATTACTTAATTTCTGCAATAAAAAAATATGTACTTTTTTATGGTTTTTTTTTTAATATAAAATAAGAGATCCTTAAGAGGTCAAATCAAGGCCGTAAGAGGTTAACTAGAGATATTTTCTAGGTTTCTAAAAACAATCCTGTATAAAATACATTCGAAAATTATTTAATGAAATGAAATAAGAATTCAATATGCATCAAAAGTATTTATCAAACAACTTCAAAAAATGTGTAATTACCATATTTTCGGGAATACCCGTCGCACCAATGAAAATGTGTTTAAAAAAAAAAAAAAATTCTCGTAAGCGCCGCACCCAAAAACTCAAACTTGCGGATTCGTCCGGAGTCTGCCATTTTGTTTCTTTGTTGATCATCGACGATTTTAAATTTCTTTATTTGGATTTATTTTATTTTATTTTATTTTTTGCTATTTTTGTTTTTGTTTGTTTTAAATTAAGCATAAAGTGATTATAAATGACCAACAAAGAACAAAGATGGCGGACTCCGCGCGAATTTGCAAGTTTTTCCAAATTTATATATAAATATTTTCACTTAAACGCAGGGAAAATAAATAAATAAATAAACTAGTAATTAAATATAAAGAAATACTGTAATATTATTACAGTACAGTTTTTAAAATTCGGAATCGTTACGGACACAACTTTTCCAGATATTAGATATCTTGCAATATCAACTTAAAATTATAAGCAAAAATTATAAATAATCACGAAATATCATAAGTAACATATAAAATGATTCAAAAGCAAAATAAGACTTAATTTAATCTTATACAATTAAATATAAACAGAACATTTCTTATGATTACGATTTTATTTAAACATGTCAGTGTACTGAACGTTCAATAAACATATAAAATCATGAATTAAATAAGCTTCTCTCTAAAAAAGAAATTCGGAAAATGTCTGGTATGGCCATCTATCGGCAAAAAGAGGTAATATAAACTATAATAAACAAAAATAAGAAAATTATTTGGTGCTGCCATCTGTCGACAGAATCAGAAAACAAAATAAAAAAAACGAGTTATGCAGTCCGGATTTAAGATGACCGGACGTTCGTGTTTTTTTTTCTCTGTTTAAATGTGAGAGGGGGTGTATTCCGTTCGAGAAAGGAGACGTTAAATTTAACGTATGCAAATGCTGAAAAAATTTAAACAAACGGAATATTACTGAAAAATATGATGTAATGAAGCATGTAGTTATATGAAAACATTTTAAAAATACAGAGTTGTACGTTAACTCCTTAGACTACTGCTGAAAACAGCTTTTCATCACTGAAAAAATAACTAACAGATAAAAATACAGTATTAAACTTACCTGTAAAAATTGTAGAATCTTTTTTTCCTTGAATGTTGATTTTTTATTATTGTTTCTTTTTTAATTTAATAACACTTTCTATCATTGATCGACTATGAGTAGGCATATAATTTTAAAAGATTAAAGTTTAGATTCATTTCAAATTTTTGCAAATATTAATAAAAGTTACTGAAAAATATACTGGATTACGTTTAGTAATAAAACAGTACTTCCAATTATCAAAAAATATTAAAAGAATAAAGAATTTGAAAAATTATTATTCCCACAAATAAAAAATACAAAAAATATATTTACAAATACAAGATTGTACAACATAATCTTTTTAAATATCTTCGAATCCTTCAAAATCTGAATATTCACTGTCCGAATTAAATAATTCCAAAATGTTTTGATCGGTGATTAGTTCATTACTTTCATCACCACTGTCATCAGATGTAGCATCAGCACTTGTTGTGGAATTTTGTGAAATTTCGGCTGCTTTGAAGCCCGCCATAACAGTTTGAGAGCTAACGTCTTTCCACGCTAGCGACACCCAAGACGCAACGTCTTCATAAGTAGCTTTGCGCATCTTACCTGATTTTGTGTAAGAATGCAGCCATCTACGTTTCCCAATGCTTTCTCACTTTTGATTTAAATGATTTATTTACAGTCAAGTCAAGGGGCTGCAGAATTTTAGTTAATCCGCCTGGGATTACTGCTAGCGTGGCGGAAACTTTTTAGCAGCAACTTTGACAGATTCCACTAAGTGCGCTCACATAGAATCCATAATAAGAAGTCCGCTAGCTTGAAAAAAAGAATTTTTTCTCTTTCGCCAAACTTCCTCCAGCCACTGTAACATTATTTCCTCAGACATCCAGCCTTTTTCATTACATCGAATTACGATGTCCGAAGGAAATTTTGCTTTTGGTATAGTTTTACGCCTAAATATCAGTAATGGTTTTAATTTTTCTCCATTAGCGGCGCAAGCTAATACACAGGTAAAAGACGTCTTTTCATTACCTGTTGTAACTATATTTATGGTTTTTTCCCCAGTAGTGTGTGTGTTCTACTGGGTGGGCAGTCAAAAGTATGTGGAACTTCATCCATATTTATAATTTGTGCAGTAGAAAATTTTTTTTCACTAATTATGTCATTGACATATTTTAAGAAAGCAAATTTCTTTTCTTTCCAATCTAGGGGCAATTCTTGTCCGACAGTAGTCCGAATTCGCATGGACAAATCGTTC
The DNA here is from genome assembly GCA_963932465.1 of Maratus speciosus. NCBI lineage: Eukaryota > Metazoa > Arthropoda > Arachnida > Araneae > Salticidae > Maratus > Maratus speciosus. Next base: position 13,440 of record CAWVRF010000974.1, on the reverse strand, counting down.
CGCGACATAAATCTGAAACACCAATTGGGACCACCTTTGAAATTAACTAGTCCCATATTAGCGGCCAAACTTCTAGCATGTAATCGAATCTGAATTGTCGAAATTGGAATGCCTTTATTGCGTTGTTCCTTCACCTACTTGGCTAAATTACTTTCAAGAATTGGCCAGGCAACAACGCCACTCCTTCGTGCTCTCTGAGCTTTGGGCATTTTCTCCAGCACAGATTTATCAGATCTCCATCGTTGAACACAACGTTCATCCACTCCAAATTCTCTCCCTGCAGCACGATTACCGATGCTCTCGGCCTTATGGATAACTGAAAGCTTAAATGTAGCGGTGTAACTTTTCAGCTTCTTGGGAGCCATTTTTACTATTTAAAAAATATCAAAATTTGTAAATTGCAGATCAGACGTAGAGGAGAACACTTAATAGTATAATAAAATGATTCTAGTTTCTAAGAGCAAAAATGAAACGTTTAAGAACTGTGCAATCAGAGGCAGGCGCAACTGTATTCGGCCAATAGGAACAAGGCACAGCCTGAGGTCAGCTTCCTCCCTTCTTCTGGGAGACGAGAGAGTTCTCGCGTATTCTAGTTCTTTCCAGTGATGACTCGAAATCATGCACGGTTTCTTTCTGCATAACGTAACACATTATCCATCAAAAGCTGATTATACACAAACATCTGGATTTCGGAATCAACCCGAGAGCATGTGACAGTTGATCAAAGGCGATATAATGGTGCAACAATAATAATAATAGAAAAAACAGGTGTCATAAAATATTGCTTTTATGGGAAAAAAATTGGAACAACTTACGTATTCGCCCGGAGTCCGCCAACTTGTTTCTTTGCGATCCTTGCCTATTTTAAATTTCTTCATTTGGATTTATTTATTTTTGTTGTTTATATTTAATCTCTAAATTTTCAAAAATTAAGCATAAAATGGTTATAAATGACCAACAAATAAACAAAATGGCGGAAGAAACAAGATGGCGGACTCCGGGCGAATACGCAAGTTGTTCCGTAAAGAAAAAAAATCATCGTACCCGCCGTCCTGCCGTAAGAGCCACACTTACGATATTTTATACTTTTAAAGTCGTATGCACCGCGGCTCATATGCCCGAAAATACGGTACTTACTTGTGAAAATGTTGCCCCAACGGGAATGGTCAGTATTCTATGTTTGTATCGGCAATATATACTGTATCGCCACAAACACAGATGTCATTCGGTTCATTTGTCCTTACTGTCTTAGATCTGCAATCAGTCAAATCAAGGCCGTAAGAGGTTAACTAGACATATTTTCTATGTTTCTAAAAACATTCCTGTATAAAATACATTTGAAAATTATTTAATAAAATGAAATAAGAATTCAATATGCATCAAAAGTATTTATCAAACAACTTCAAAAAATGTGTAATTACGTACTTGTGAAAATATTGCCCCAAAGGGAATGGTCAGTATATGGTGGTTGTTTGTATCGGCGATATATACTGTATCGCCACAAATACAGATGTCATTCGGTTCATATAGATGTTCATTTGTCCTTACTGTCTTAGATCTGCAATCAGTCAAATCAAGGCCGTAAGGGGTTAACTAGAGATATTTTCTAGGTTTCTAAAAACAATCCTGTAAAAAATACATTCGAAAATTATTTAATAAAATGAAATAAGAATTCAATATGCATCAAAAGTATGCATCAAACAATTTCAAAAAATGTGTAATTACTTACTTGTGAAAATATTGCCCCAAAGGGAATGGTCAGTATGCGGTGGTTGTTTGTATCGGCGATATATACTGTATCGCCACAAATACAGATGTCATTCGGTTCATATAGATGTTCATTTGTCCTTACAGTCTTAGATCTCCAATCAGTCAAATCAAGGCCGTAAGAGGTTAACTAGAGATATTTTCTAGGTTTCTAAAAACAATCCTGTATAAAATACATTTGAAAATTATTTAATAAAATGAAATTAGAATTATATATGCATCAAAAGTATTTATCAAACAACTTCAAAAAATGTGTAATTACTTACTTGTGAAAATATTGTCCCAAAGAGAATGGTCAGTATTCTATGATTGTATTGGTGATATATATTGTATCGCCACAAACACAGATGTCATTCAGTTCATTTGTCCTTACTGTCTTGGATCTGCAATCAGTCAAATCAAGGCCGTAAGAGGTTAACTAGAAATATTTTCTAGGTTTCTAAAAACATTCCTGTATAAAATACATTTGAAAATTATTTAATAAAATGAAATAAGAATTCAATATGCATCAAAAGTATTTATCAAACAATTTCAAAAAATGTGTAATTACTTACTTGTGAAAATATTGTCCCAAAGGGAATGGTCAGTATACGGTGATTGTTTGTATCGGCGATATATACTGTATCGCCACAAATACAGATGTCATTCGGTTCATATAGATGTTCATTTGTCCTTACTGTCTTAGATCTGCAATCAGTCAAATAAAGGCCGTAAGGGGTTAACTAGAGATATTTTCTAGGTTTCTAAAAACAATCCTGTAAAAAATACATTTGAAAATTATTTAATAAAATGAAATAAGAATTCAATATGCATCAAAAGTATGCATCAAACAATTTCAAAAAATGTGTAATTACTTACTTGTGAAAATATTGCCCCAAAGGGAATGGTCAGTATGCGGTGGTTGTTTGTATCGGCGATATATACTGTATCGCCACAAACACAGATGTCATTCGGTTCATTTGTCTTTACTGTCTTGGATCTGCAATCAGTCAAATCAAGGCCGTAAGAGGTTAACTAGAGCTATTTCCTAGGTTTCTAAAAACAATCCTGTATAAAATACATTTGAAAATTATTTAATAAAATGAAATTAGAATTCACAAAGCATCAAAAGTATTTATCAAACAACTTCAAAAAATGTGTAATTACTTGTGAAAATATTGCCCCAAAGTGAATGGTCAGTATTCTATGATTGTTTGTATCGGCGATATATACTGTATTGCCACAAACACAGATGTCATTCGGTTCATATATTTGTTCATTTGTCCTTACTGTCTTAGATCTCCAATCAGTCAAATCAAGGCCGTAAGAGGTTTTCTAGGTTTCTAAAAATAATCCTGTAAAAAATACATTTGAAAATTATTTAATAAAATGAAATAAGAATTCAATATGCATCAAAAGTATGCATCAAACAATTTCAAAAAATGTGTAATTACTTACTTGTGAAAATATTGCCCGAAAGGGAATGGTCAGTATGCGGTGGTTGTTTGTATCTGCGATATATACTGTATCGCCACAAACACAGGTGTCATCGGTTCATTTGTCCTTACTGTCTTGGATCTGCAATCAGTCAAATCAAGGCCGTAAGAGGTTAACTAGAAATATTTTCTAGGTTTCTAAAAACATTCCTGTATAAAATACATTTGAAAATTATTTAATAAAATGAAATAAGAATTCAATATGCATCAAAAGTATTTATCAAACAATTTCAAAAAATGTGTAATTACTTACTTGTGAAAATATTGCCCTAAAGGAAATGGTCAATATCCGGTGGTTGTTTGTATCGGCGATATATACTGTATCGCCACAAACACAGATGTCATCGGTTCATTTGTCTTTACTGTCTTGGATCTGCAATCAGTCAAATCAAGGCCGTAAGAGGTTAACTAGAGCTATTTTCTAGGTTTCTAAAAACAATCCTGTAAAAAATACATTTGAAAATTATTTAATAAAATGAAATAAGAATTCAATATGCATCAAAAGTATTTATCAAACAATTTCAAAAAATGTGTAATTACTTACTTGTGAAAATATTGTCCCAAAGGGAATGGTCAATATCTGGTGGTTGTTTGTATCGGCGATATATACTGTATCGCCACTAACACAGGTGTCATCGGTTCATTTGTCCTTACTGTCTTGGATCTGCAATCAGTCAAATCAAGGCCGTAAGAGGTTAACTAGAAATATTTTCTAGGTTTCTAAAAACATTCCTGTATAAAATACATTTGAAAATTATTTAATAAAATGAAATAAGAATTCAATATGCATCAAAAGTATTTATCAAACAATTTCAAAAAATGTGTAATTACTTACTTGTGAAAATATTGTCCCAAAGGGAATGGTCAATATCCGGTGGTTGTTTGTATCGGCGATATATACTGTATCGCCACAAACACAGATGTCATTCGGTTCATTTGTCTTTACTGTCTTGGATCTGCAATCAGTCAAATCAAGGCCGTAAGAGGTTAACTAGAGCTATTTTCTAGGTTTCTAAAAACAATCCTGTATAAAATACATTTGAAAATTATTTAATAAAATGAAATTAGAATTATATATGCATCAAAAGTATTTATCAAACAACTTCAAAAAATGTGTAATTACTTACTTGTGAAAATATTGTCCCAAAGAGAATGGTCAGTATTCTATGATTGTATTGGTGATATATATTGTATCGCCACAAACACAGATGTCATTCGGTTCATTTGTCCTTACTGTCTTCGATCTGCAATCAGTCAAATCAAGGCCGTAAGAGGTTAACTAGAGCTATTTTCTAGGTTTCTAAAAACAATCCTGTATAAAATACATTTGAAAATTATTTAATAAAATGAAATAAGAATTCAATATGCATCAAAAGTATTTATCAAACAACTTCAAAAAATGTGTAATTACTTGTGAAAATATTGTCCCAAAGGGAATGGTCAGTATACGGTGGTTGTTTGTATCGGCGAAATATACTGTATCGCCACAAGCACATATGTCATTCGGTTCATTTGTCTTTACTGTCTTGGATCTGCAATCAGTCAAATCAAGGCCATAAGAGGTTAACTAGAAATATTTTCTAGGTTTCTAAAAACATTCCTGTATAAAATACATTTGAAAATTATTTAATAAAATGAAATAAGAATTCAATATGCATCAAAAGTATTTATCAAACAACTTCAAAAAATGTGTAATTACTTGTGAAAATATTGCCCCAAAGTGAATGGTCAGTATTCTATGATTGTTTGTATCGGCGATATATACTGTATTGCCACAAACACAGATGTCATTCGGTTCATATATTTGTTCATTTGTCCATACTGTCTTAGATCTCCAATCAGTCAAATCAAGGCCGTAAGAGGTTAACTAGAGATATTTTCTAGGTTTCTAAAAAGAATCCTGTAAAAAATACATTTGAAAATTATTTAATAAAATGAAATAAGAATTCAATATGCATCAAAAGTATGCATCAAACAATTTCAAAAAATGTGTAATTACTTACTTGTGAAAATATTGTCCCAAAGGGAATGGTCAATATCCGGTGGTTGTTTGTATCGGCGATATATACTGTATCGCCACAAACACAGATGTCATTCAGTTCATTTGTCCTTACTGTCTTGGATCTGCAATCAGTCAAATCAAGGCCGTAAGAGGTTAACTAGAAATATTTTCTAGGTTTCTAAAAACATTCCTGTATAAAATACATTTGAAAATTATTTAATAAAATGAAATAAGAATTCAATATGCATCAAAAGTATTTATCAAACAATTTAAAAAAATGTGTAATTACTTACTTGTGAAAATATTGTCCCAAAGGGAATGGTCAATATCCGGTGGTTGTTTGTATCGGCGATATATACTGTATCGCCACTAACACAGGTGTCATCGGTTCATTTGTCCTTACTGTCTTGGATCTGCAATCAGTCAAATCAAGGCCGTAAGAGGTTAACTAGAAATATTTTCTAGGTTTCTAAAAACATTCCTGTATAAAATACATTTGAAAATTATTTAATAAAATGAAATTAGAATTCAATATGCATCAAAAGTATTTATCAAACAATTTCAAAAAATGTGTAATTACTTACTTGTGAAATATTGTCCCAAAGGGAATGGTCAATATCCGGTGGTTGTTTGTATCGGCGATATATACTGTATCGCCACAAACACAGATGTCATTCGGTTCATTTGTCTTTACTGTCTTGGATCTGCAATCAGTCAAATCAAGGCCGTAAGAGGTTAACTAGAGCTATTTTCTAGGTTTCTAAAAACAATCCTGTATAAAATACATTTGAAAATTATTTAATAAAATGAAATTAGAATTATATATGCATCAAAAGTATTTATCAAACAACTTCAAAAAATGTGTAATTACTTACTTGTGAAAATATTGTCCCAAAGAGAATGGTCAGTATTCTATGATTGTATTGGTGATATATATTGTATCGCCACAAACACAGATGTCATTCGGTTCATTTGTCCTTACTGTCTTCGATCTGCAATCAGTCAAATCAAGGCCGTAAGAGGTTAACTAGAGCTATTTTCTAGGTTTCTAAAAACAATCCTGTATAAAATACATTTGAAAATTATTTAATAAAATGAAATAAGAATTCAATATGCATCAAAAGTATTTATCAAACAACTTCAAAAAATGTGTAATTACTTACTTGTGAAAATATTGTCCCAAAGGGAATGGTCAGTATACGGTGGTTGTTTGTATCGGCGAAATATACTGTATCGCCACAAGCACACATGTCATTCGGTTCATTTGTCTTTACTGTCTTGGATCTGCAATCAGTCAAATCAAGGCCATAAGAGGTTAACTAGAAATATTTTCTAGGTTTCTAAAAACATTCCTGTATAAAATACATTTGAAAATTATTTAATAAAATGAAATAAGAATTCAATATGCATCAAAAGTATTTATCAAACAACTTCAAAAAATGTGTAATTACTTACTTGTGAAAATATTGCCCCAAAGGGAATGGTCAGTATACGGTGGTTGTTTGTATTGGCGATATATACTGTATCGCCACAAACACAGATGTCATTCAGTTCATTTGTCCTTACTGTCTTGGATCTGCAATCAGTCAAATCAAGGCTGTAAGAGGTTAACTAGAAATATTTTCTAGGTTTCTAAAAACATTCCTGTATAAAATACATTTGAAAATTATTTAATAAAATGAAATAAGAATTCAATATGCATCAAAAGTATTTATCAAACAATTTCAAAAAATGTGTAATTACTTACTTGTGAAAATATTGTCCCAAAGGGAATGGTCAATATCCGGTGTTTGTTTGTATCGGCGATATATACTGTATCGCCACTAACACAGGTGTCATCGGTTCATTTGTCCTTACTGTCTTGGATCTGCAATCAGTCAAATCAAGGCCGTAAGAGGTTAACTAGAAATATTTTCTAGGTTTCTAAAAACATTCCTGTATAAAATACATTTGAAAATTATTTAATAAAATGAAATTAGAATTATATGTGCATCAAAAGTATTTATCAAACAACTTCAAAAAATGTGTAATTACTTACTTGTGAAAATATTGTCCCAAAGAGATGGTCAGTATTCTATGATTGTATTGGTGATATATATTGTATCGCCACAAACACAGATATCATTCGGTTCATTTGTCCTTACTGTCTTCGATCTGCAATCAGTCAAATCAATGCCGTAAGAGGTTAACTAGAGCTATTTTCTAGGTTTCTAAAAACAATCCTGTATAAAATACATTTGAAAATTATTTAATAAAATGAAATAAGAATTCAATATGCATCAAAAGTATGCGTCAAACAATTTCAAAAAATGTGTAATTACTTACTTGTGAAAATATTGCCCCAAAGGGAATGGTCAGTATACGGTGGTTGTTTGTATCGGCGATATATACTGTATCGCCACAAATACAGATGTCATTCGGTTCATATAGATGTTCATTTGTCCTTACTGTCTTAGCTCTGCAATCAGTCAAATCAAGGCCGTAAGGGGTTAACTAGAGATATTTTCTAGGTTTCTAAAAACAATCCTGTAAAAAATACATTCGAAAATTATTTAATAAAATGAAATAAGAATTCATATGCATCAAAAGTATGCATCAAACAATTTCAAAAAATGTGTAATTACTTACTTATGAAAATATTGCCCCAATGGGAATGGTCAGTATTCTATGATTGTTTGTATCGGCGATATATACTGTATCGCCACAAACACAGATGTGATTCGGTTCATTTAGATGTTCATTTGTCCTTACTGTCTAAGATCTGCAATCAGTCAAATCAAGGCCGTAAGAGGTTAACTAGAAATATTTTCTAGGTTTCTAAAAACATTCCTGTTTAAAAGTACATTTAAAAATCATTTAATAAAATGAAATAAGAATTCAATATCCATCAAAAGTATTTATCAAACAACTTCAAAAAATGTGCAATTACTTATTTGTGAAAATATTGTCCCAAAGAGAATGGTCAGTTTTCTATGATTGTATCGCCACAAACACAGATGTCATTCGGTTCAATAAGATGTTTATTTGTGGAGCAAACATTCAAACCGTGTTTTCTCACAAAAAAATAAAAAATGAGTTATTGTTATTTTTATGAACTCTGTGTTAAATTGCACAGAAATAAATGGTATTTTTTACTAAAAAATTTTTTTCTCCGATTATAAATCAATTTTAAAACTTGACGTTTCAATCAAAGAGTGTTTCCTCCAAAACCTGCATTCAATCAAGCAGTGATTTCTCCAGTCTGCCAATCACAGTTGTCACTTAATGTGTACTTTCGAAACCTACCATACATATCACAATTGAAACGGATTGTTTTAGAAAAAAAATAAGAGAACTGTTAATGTTAAAGGCTTCCAGAATTATAGATTTCAGATTATAGTTTCTATGTACAAGAAGAGGGTGTAAGGTAGTGCACTGAGTGTCGCCTTCTTTGCTATGACATGTATAACTAACTATTCCCTTCTGTGAAGGAAGATTTATAGCTAAGTATGCAAATTGCCATCACCCATATTCGTAATTTGACAAATAAAAATGTTTTTATTATTTCTGAAGACACAACTTCTTGCATGCACTTCTGTAGATGTAGAGATCTGCATGCAGACTTGCTGTTTCAGCAAGGCAGTATTTTGTTTCTTTTTTTCTGCACTGTCGCATCCGAAAATTCAGCATTATCAATATTCAATGCCACTTAAATCTGAATCTTGTGAGTCATAATTTTCAAATATATCTTCGTCAGAACTGCTGGTATTTTCAGAGTCTGATAACATTTCTTTCACTGTTAGTTCAATTTTTTCTTCTACAATTCCGTCATTTGTCCAATGTTTCCTTCTCAATTTTTTCTACCTTTTGGCAGTAGTTTTTCCAGTCGTCTTGTTTAATGTTTTCAATTGCTTTATCTGTCAATTTTGTAGGGGTCTGTAAACTAAGTTCAGACTCTAACGTTTCACAGCAGCCCAAGCCAATTCAATAGGATTCATATCACAATGGTAAGGAGGAAGCCTGATGATATCAATGCCATGGCACTTTAACAATTTGTCGATACAGTATTTTTTTGAAATGGGTGCATTGGCAGATATAATATCGAAAAGTTCAGTTTTACACATTTTTCATCGAAATTAATTTTCTTTTCTTTCAACCAATCGCGCACAATTTTTTTCGTCAAATATTGTTTTGGAATGGGATCTGGTACTTTCGTATGGTAAGCTGGTCCATACAAATGACCGATTTAGGCAGAATGTTTAGAATCAGTTTTTCTTTTAACCATTTCGAAAGTTATCATAATTCATTTGTTCATGATAGTCACCAGTAGTTCTGCCAGCTTTAAATATTAATATTGTGCAGTAGGCACAAATCCAGATTTGGATCCAGCATGCATAACTATCGAGCAATGTGCGGCACTTTCTTTAACTAAGGCACCAACTTTTTCATTCTGCCAGCATTTCAAGAATGCAAAATTAGTGTCTATTCACATCATCCAAATAAATTCTCATTTCCCTTCTTTGTAATTTCTCATATCCCTCAAAAATCAAAAACGGCATGCTACTATGTCAGCGTGTTGAATCAGTGCGCTTCGTTGATCAAGGCAACGTTTCCATCGAAATCCTTTTGATGCAGATTTTTTCCTTCCATGGAAAATCTATCCTTTTTTTTAACTACAGGAAGCAATGTTGTTACAAATGGTGTTCTGTTTGACGCATAGAACTCGCTGACAAACTTTCTTATGATGCACAATTAAAATTATCTTTTCTTTCGGCTGACATTTATGGTGCTTTCCAGGTGTTGAAAGTTGCTCCGAATTAGCCAAAGCTTCCTTCTTTATCCTTTTAATAGTGCTGATGGGATACTCCAATGACAGTAGCAGCGTCTGTGCCTGACATAAAGGAAGCAAAGTTTCTGAGTATTTGCGTCCTTTAAAAAAAAAAATCAGTAACTTTATAGGTTATAACAACTTTAGACAAGTTGAAGCAGGAAAAAACATGTTGCTAAACAGGATGACAACTAAAAGAAAATAATCAGCAAATGTTGCTTTCTTACTGCTTCTTATCAACAATTGATACCGCAGATCACATGACTGCTCCTCAACCAATCAAATGTAAGCAAAAAGTTCCAACCGGTTTGATGCAGCTTTGAGACAGCTATTTCACCTGTGGAGGTACACTGTGAAGGATATGAGAAGACAACTCTTTTCAGCAAGATATTTTCTTGGTTCATTTTTCTGTGTATAATTGTTAAATTATTTAATAGTTTCTGCATGAATATTATTCAAAAACTTTTCCCTAACACATTCCACTTCATTTAAAACCTTAGGAACTACAAAATCAAAATCGATAAGCATTAACAAAGCTTCACCTAATTGATTAAATTTTTCTCTGGTATTAAATGCAAAACAGGAGTGAAGGTCTTGACTTGCATGTCGAAAAACACATCCCATACATTCATACAATCGGTTAATAATTGTTACCATATCGTTTTCTATACATGTTATAAATTTAGATTGAAGAAACAGTTCCTTTTCCTCAGAGAGTTTTCTCACAGCACATTTCTGTTTTAAAAGAAAGGGTATTTGTTTTGAAAACATATGTTTCAAAAGTGCATTATTTAAGTTGAAGATGCTTTCTTTTAATTTTTTGAGTTGGTGTTCGTTCAGGGTAATCTGCAAATAATTTTTCAAATTTTTAATTTGCATCATAGAATTTTGATTTAACACAAGAATCATGTTATAGGCAACAAATGATGCGCCCTTTTGTATCTTGTATTAAATGCAGTTATTTTACATTGAAATTCATACCAGCTTTGAATATCCATATAAACACCATTTTTAGATGCAATTACTTCATTGGTGAATAAATAATGTTTAAATTCACGAATATGCACGAAATATTGTTAGTTGTTCCACTTTAAACTTAAATAGATGCTGTCACTTAGTTCTTTATGAAACACATTCAAATTTCTCGACTTTCCACTTTTAATGTTATCCATAGGTGTGTTGCTGCTCTCACTAACTCAAAAAATGTTATTTGTTGGATTTTGAAGAGTAGAATGTGAAAACGTCATGTTTCTCGATGGTCCTGAAGTTTGAAAACTAATATCTTGAAAAAAAGTATTCCAATATTCTTGAGCAGATGTCTGTTCATAAGCAGGAATCAGGGAAAGATGCCGTTTCATCACCAGAACTAATGAACAGTGAAACAATGCCAGAACAATGAAATACGAAATGATTTAGATTTATGAAAATCTTAACTTTCAGGATGCAGCAGAAAAATGTGAGAAGAAAGTACTCGTAATTGGTAAAAATAAAAAAAGCACTAAAGCAAATATTCATAAAAATTGGGAATAATTGTAATTAAAAATTTTCAGTCATAAATTTCATCTTTTAAGGTATTTAAAATTAAAACTACTACTAGGGACCAAAAAAAATTGAGCTTTTTATATATGTGGTTAATAATAGGTATGTGCCTCTGTGGGTAATATGGCAATGCACCTCATCCAACTCTGAAAGATCCTTCCTGTCTATCATACTGCAATGTTTTTTTTCCATTAAATTCTTGTAGCAATAGTAAGATATATAAAAGTTATCATTGTAATCATTCTCCTTCCAATAGTCGATAAGTGTGTTTATATTAACTTCCAAAAAGAATTTGAAAACTAGACAAAACAGACACACATATTTCTTTTTTGCGAATTTCGGATGTTCTCTGTGGTTTAAACATGACAATTTGAAATCTGAAAAAATGTATTTTGAGCATTTTGAAAATACGAAATACTTGGCAAAAGCAGTAAAAAATACATTACAAAAATATTTTGATTTTATCAGTACAGAATACAAATGTATTTTGAAAATGTATTTCAAATACATGTATTTTCGATACTGCCCAAATCCGATTGCCACAACCCCCCAGGGGGATACCTTCTTTAGGTATTCACGGGCTTTGCAACCCCGGGTTCCTGAGCGATCTTTCTCTTTTCCTTTTCCTCTATGTTTCACTCTCGTTGTGGTTTCCTCTTCGGAGGTGAGGGCACAATTCTGTATGAGCCGATATCATCCTGTATATCGACTTGTGGAGAATTGTAAACCACCCACATGTTTGCCGTGCGTGGCGACCCGTGTCCCTGGAAAGGGGGATCCTGGTAGTTGAGGGTAACCAACACACTGCTTCGTCCTCTGCTTCAGGTAGACGGGAGGTGCATATTGGTCCCGTATGCATCAATCGGCTGGTCAGCTGACTTGTGTCACTGGCTGGGGATCAAGTGAGCGAGCACTTACTAGCCATCTCGCTAAGGGTGGAGACTGGCATAGGAGTGTCTTGTGACCGTATGGGCCCTGGCTAGCACTGGTGCACGAATGTGCATCCCCTTGTTGGACTCTGTAGTGGGTGGTGCGGCCGGGGTCTGAATTCTTTTTCTTTTTTTCAATTATGGATGGAAAAACTAACATTCCTTCTATTTCTCTCCCAAGTGGCGAGCAACAAACTGTACAGACGTTATTCACTCGTTTTTTTGTAATTAAACGCACTGATAGTCTCTCAGATAGTTCTTTCAAAAAAACTTCACCTTTTCTAATAGCAAAAACATTTCAGTCTGTTTTGGGTGATGGTCACTCGCTCAAAAAATTGCAGTCTGGGGACTTACTGGTTGAGGTTTCTTCAGCCAGGCAGTCACAACTTCTGTCAAATTGCGATACTATAGGTACTTTTTCTGTCTCTGTTAAAGCACATCAAACTCTTAATACTTGCCGTGGTGTCATATCTGAACCAGATCTTTTATTTTCTACAAAAGAAGAACTTCTAGCTAATTTAAGTGATCAAAATATCATAGATGTACGCTGTATCACTATCCGTCGAAATGGGCAAATGCTTCCTACTAAACACATTATTCTAACTTTCAATAGCCATATTTTACCTTCTACAATTAATGCTGGTTATTTAAACTGTCCAGTTAGGCCTTATATCCCTAATCCTCTGCGTTGTTTTAAGTGCCAGCGGTATGGGCATACTAATACTACCTGTCGTGGATCTGCTACTTGTCCACGTTGTGCAGAAGTCGGCCATGACGGTAAAACTTGCGAAAAACCAGAACGCTGCGCTAATTGTAAAGGTGACCATACATCGTACTCTCGCTCTTGTCCTAACTGGATCCGTGAAAAGGAAATTCTTGCAGTTAAAATTACTCAAAAATTTTCCTACCCTGAAGCCCGTA